>JBBBDQ010001428.1:1565000-1892500 GCA_037127315.1 Ascarosepion bandense
ACTGCTGACAGTAATAGATACATAGGGGCGCGCGAACGAGTTTTTAGAGTGTTAGCTTTCTGAGGTTCGAATCAGTTTGTTAGGAAGGTAACATCATGACGATTTTATCGGCCTATAGGAGGTTATCACAGCGTTCCTGAAAAACCACAGCACAGGTTAGCCCAAGCCTTGTCAATGGAATTGTGTAGATAGGATCCTTTGGGAGCCGTCAATTGTTGTGCTAGCACAAATTCAAAAGTCATCGTAACCTAGGGTTTGAGCATCCTGGTCGTGTTCAGACATTATTCACGCTATATAACGTGCTGTCTCCCAGAAACTGTAACTAAGATCAGCTCAGCATGATTGCAGTATAAACCACTGGTGTCTTTGTGGGTGTTGAACAAGTTCCTGAGCAGGCGTCCTCAACAGGAATTAGCTAGCCGCCCGAGTGTACAGGAATCCTTGGATATATAGTTTCTTTTCGCCTGAAACAATCCTGTACATATATAAATCTACCATCCGCCAGTGCATTGAATACTGTTGCCATATCTGGTCGGGTGCTCCTGCTATCCACCTAGGTGTCTTTGACAAGATCCAACGGAGAATCTGTAATGTGATAGATCCCGACTTGGCAGCTCAGATACAGTCACTTTCTCACCGGCGCAATGTGGCTTCTCTGTGTCTTTTCTACAAATACTTTCACGGCTTCTGCTCTGATGAGCTTAGCTCACTGGTGCCCCCTATGTATTAATTTACTCGAGCACAAAGATTAGAAACTAGGCCCCACCCTTTTACTGTGAAACCAATAAAATGTACACGAAAATTCTACTACTCAGCTTGTTTTCTCGCATTTCCCGCCTGTGGAATTCCATTCCATTTACTTGCTTCCCTGACAGCTACAATCTCCAAGAATTTAAATGTAAAGTCAATAGTCATCTTCTATCTCACTAACTTGCATCGTCTATCTCCTGATCCTTTCTCTGTCCACTCCACTCTCATCAGTATTCTCATCCTTCTTTTACCCACTTTCTGACACACCCTATAATTCCCTTCCATTTATTTGCTTTCCCGACAGCTATAATCTCCAAGAATTTAAATGTAAAGTCAATAGTCATCTTCTATCTCACTAACTTGCATCCTCTCTCTCATGCTTCTTTCTCATTCTACTCCACTCTCATCACTATTCTCATACTTCTCTTACCCACTTCCTGACACCTCCTATAACCTCTCACTCTTCCTCATAATTTCTTTCTATGTAACCTTCTGCAAAATAGTGGCGATATGATTATAAAAATAAATACCAGTCATATAATACATGCCACCATCTTTACTAAACAGAACTACAATATATCTTCCGTGTTCGAGACTAATTCAGTTTTATCATCTGTGCACTTTTTCAATAATATTTTTTTTCGAAGCAACTGACACCAGACGACTGGAGCTAGCTCTGGAGTTCTGCAGTAACAGATTCATTTGTGCGGATAAGCATGGCTGGTAAATCTAGCTTGAATAGCCGAAAGAGATTACAATCTGAAAGGAGTTAAGTTATGACTCTTTAATGGATGTTATAAAACATCCCAATCATATTGTTGAAGTAACGTTTTAATCACCTTAGTTGCCTGTCGAATGTTAATGTTTTGTAGTTGTATGTGTATCAACGTGGGGCTTTTTTTTAATCATATCACCCCGAGCAAGGCGGTAACGCCACTGATGTACCGGGGGCTACGTAAAAGTGTAAAGATTAGAGGAGAGAAAGCCGGAAACCACATCCTAAACAGCGAACAAGGGACCTACACCTGTTCAATAGACGTGGGTGGAGTGTCAAACCGGGCGATAGTTTAGTCTATCTACTCTAATTGAGAGAGAAAAAAGAAAAGAAAAGTGAAAAGATTGGAAAAGAGAAAACTGGAAACCACATCCTAAACAAGGAAACAAGGAATGAGCCTCTACTTAATAATATGTAATAAGCATAATACATTTCATAATACTGCCTTAAAATAATGGATATAAAAACCCAAATAAATAAATGAGGATATCTACCCACGATGAAAAATAGAAATAGAAAAATTTTTCGTTTACAATCTCTTTCAACCAAATGGTGAGCAGTAAATTAGGCAAAAATTTCGTCACTTTGATTGAGAAACAATAATAATCTATTAAGCAAGATTTTCGATAAAAATACTCTAAAATTAAGTTAAAGTTTACGGCTAATCTTGAAAAAAATTATTCAAAAAATCAATATAATAATAAAATTTTAAATAAAATTAGAACCTAAATGAAAATAAGAATCACCCAAAAACTGAAATCAATAATTTAGACAATAATAAATCCCTATTGAGTGTTCAATCGAAAAGAAGTGTCTTACAGAATTGATTGTTCATCAATGTATTATTTCTTATACAGAAAACACTAATAATATAAAAAATTATATTGGAATTATTAACAATTCGTTGAAGCAAAGAATTTATCAACACACGTCTTCATTTAATAATAATAATAATAATAATAATAATAATAATAATAATAATAATAAAGAAAAAATATTCAATAATAAAAGAAGGCAGTAAATACAAACAAGATTTACATTTAGTAGATTCTGTAGAAAAGCAAAACAGAAGCAAAGAACCAACTATTGCGGAAAAAAATATAAAAATGAAAGCCAAAAGATGAAGCTCTTGAACAGATGAAACAGCGCTGGCAAGACAAACCTCTGCATGGCCAATATCCAGAACGTGCCAATAAATCCAATGTTCATAGTTAATACTCATCAATGGTTACGTGCATCTGGATTAAAGTCTGAGACTGAAGGCTTTATTCTTGCAGCGCAAGACCAAAGTCTTTTCACTAAAAAATTTCAGGCAAATATTATACATAATAATGTGGATCCCAAATGAAGGTTCTGTGATAAACACCAAGAAACAATAGACTATCTAATCTCAGGTTGTTCTGTACTTGCCCCAAATGAATACAAAAATCGTCACGATAGAGTGAGGCAATATTTACACTGAACAATGTGCAAACACTATGGAAAATCTGTAAACAAACACTGGTATACACATGTCCCTGCACCGGTTACAGAAACAGAAGATGTCACCATTCTATGGGATTACACCATCTACACAGACAGAAAAATTGAAGCAAATATCCCGGACATTATTGTTAAAAACCAGAAAGAAAAAACTTGTCTTGCAAATATTATGCATAATAATATGGATCCAAAATGCAGGTTTTGTGATAAACACCAAGAAACAATAGACCACCTAATCTCAGGCTGTTCTGTGCTTGCCCCAAATGAATATAAAAATCGCCACGATAGAGTTGGGCAATATTTACATTGGGCAATGTGCAAACATTATGGAAAAGCTGTAAACAAACACTGGTATGAACATCACTCAGCACCGGTTCCAGAAATAGAAGATGTAACCATTCTAAGCGGATTACACCATCTACACAGACAGAAAAATTGAAGCAAACAGGCCAGACATTATTGTTAAAAACCAGAAGGAGAAAACTTGTCTATTAATTGATATGGCTTGTCCAGCGGATTGTAACATAGCAACCAAGGAATTCGAATAACTGTCAAAAAATAAATTCCTGGAAATTGAAATAGAAAAAATGGGGAAATTGAAAACAAGAGTCGTGCCAGTGATAGTAGGTGCACTTGGAATGATAAAACTGGAACAAAGCAACACAATGAAAGAATACCTGGAAACCCCAGCTTAAGAGATATACAAAAAATTGTCTTATTAAGTACAGCCCACACACTAAGGAAAACTTTCTCTATGTAACGCTAGGGATGATAGGGGAGATAGAAAAAAACATGAAATGGAGACATAACAACACGCCACGACCTGCCTTAGGTCGTCCCGCAGACTTGGTTGGTAGTGCGACCATAGCAGAAATCGAATTATGATGAAAAATGACATAATAATAATAATAATAATAATAATAAGTACCGGGATAGAACATCACTATTGTTATATTTTTGGCATCTAAAAGAAACCAATAAAACTCCCACAATAAAATGGAAAATCTTTAAAAAATAGAATATGTAAAGCATTAAACGGCCCATGCCTCTTATGTTTATATGAAAAACTATATCTTATTAAATTTCTTTAAAAAATCTATTAAACAAACTTAATGAAATTAATGTCATATGTAAATATTACAAAATTTCAACATTCAAATATTGTTAATTATTCTTTATTAACAAATATCAGTTAACTTACATATATCCGGTTCTTTGTTTTGTATTATGATAAAAAGGTCATTCAATAAATAAGGTGAATCTTTTCGGTATAAGAACTAATACAGATAGAAGCTTACTTTTTTTAATTTTTCAATGTAATCTCCCGGCAGTTTCACACATTTTTCCTATCTGTGCGCAAGCGTACATATTCCCTCAGCGTAAAAATTTTGGACTGATGTCTCAGCCAATCGTTAACAGCACTTTTGACTTCATCGTCACCTTCAAACTCCGTTGCTCTCGTGAAGGCTTTCAATGGACCAAAAATGTGAAAGTCTGAAGGGGCAAGGTCTGAGCTGTAAGGTGGATGAGGGAGCAGTTCCCAGCCCAGCTGGTTGTTGGTCTGCATTGCTGTGTGAGGCCTTGCAGCTGACCTTCGAGTAGGCAAGGTCATCATGGACAATTTTGTGTGTTGTCCCAACAGATAGGCTCAAAGTTCTTGAAATGACATCCCCTGTTACCATTCTGTCAGACTGAATGAGGTCATTGACTGATTCGATCATCTCAGGAGACCTCATTCTGTAGGCCTCCCAAGTCTGACTTCATACTCAACACTTCTACGTCCTTCTTTAAACAATTTAGAACACTTGTAAACATTTTTTGGCTGAAACATGTGGCACCATACACACTTTACATTCTCCTATGAATTTCAAATGGTTGCTCACTTTAGCAACTAAAAACTAGATAACTGACCTCTGTTCAATCCTGGAGCATACTTCTTGGTCGCCCATCTTTACATATGTAACCTTCTATCTGTATTAGAAGTTTTTATACCAAAAAGTTCACCTTATTTATGAATGACCCTCTTATAATGTTAATCCATCCTGCATATATACAAGTCAACCATTCGTCCGTGCATGGAATACTGCTGCCATTCATGGTTAGACGCCCCTGCTGTTCTCCTCAGTGTTCTCGACAGGCTCCAAACGAGAGTCTGCAATGTGATAGGTACTCATCTGGCGGCTAGACTGCAGCCACTTCCCCACCGTCGAAAGGTGGCCTCCCTTTGTCTGTTCTATAAATACTTTCATGGCTTCTGCTCGGACGAACTTAAGTCACTAGTGCCTCCTCAACAGGTGTTTACTCGTGCAACCAGACTGGCAACTGGGTCTCACCCATGCACAGTCAGGTTAGCCAAATGCAGACGACAATTCTACTCCTGCAGCTTCTTCTCTCGCACTTTCCGCCTGTGGAACTCGCTCCCATATTCTTGCTTTCCTGACGGCTACAACCTCCAGAAATTTAAATTCAATGTCAATACTCTTTATTAACCACTGGACTCTAGCTCTCTCCCCACCCTCGTATATCCTTCCCTTTCTCTCCACCTATGTATCTGTCATCGCACCTGCATTCTCAGCTCTCTATTGCTCCTTTCTAACTAGTTTGTACTCCTCACTCTTTTCTAATTAATCTTTTTACAGTTGTGTAGCCCCCCGCTCATCAGTGGCATTTCTGCTTTGCTTGGGGTGAAATGATTAAAAAAATATATACATTAAAACTGTTGCCAGTTAAGAATATACGAAAAATTGACGAAAAAAACATGCACTCCTAACCGAAATTAAAAAAAATAATAATCATACCAAAAGCCACTTTAAGTCAGATCAAAAATAAATAATGAAAAGAAAAAAGTATTCATTATTTATTTCTACGAGTTATAAAATGGCTGGGATACATGGATATCTAACCTTCTAAAGAGAATATATTCATCGCACCGGAAAAACAGTTTAGACCCGAACAGGAAAATGTCACTTTTCCTTTAAACTTGAATGTAAAAATTCTGTATCCTAAAAATATAACCTATATTGTCAAATTTAAAAGTAGAACTTCATTCTGATTAGTTAAGTTTGTTGGAGAATTTTTGTCTTTATTTTCAACTGAAATTAAAGCAAAAATACTACGTTTAGAACGGCTCATGATTAAACATAATAGACATTCATTGTCTCTTACATTTAACAACATATGTTTAGAAAATGACTTGCTGCCTCGATATACTATATATATATATATATACTTAGTTTTATTTCAAATTGAATTTACAGAGTGCGATGTGTAAATTGTCAAGATTTCATAATTCAATTGCTTGTTGTTTGTTTTGATTAAAACAGATCCCACATTTTAATAAATTTGAATGAAATCATCTAAATAATATCTGTTGAAACAATCGGCAATTTTAGCTAAAATGATTTACTACGAAGATTCAATCCACAAACATAAAAAATAAACAAGCTTTTAAAAGTTTAAGCAAATTTGCAGAATTATGCTATTACGCTATTAGGTGTTTCCGTTATTATGTCCACCGTATATATATATATATATATATATATATATATATATATATATATAAGTAAAGAGGACCCAAGGTTTTTTATAAATAGTGCTCAATACAATAAATATTGTAGAGCATAATGTAATCATATAATGATGAATTAAAAGTATACTGCGACAAAGTATATTTTTCTTTCTTCTTTTTCTCTTTTCTTTTTTTCCATTTTTTCATTTTGTTCACCCCTAAGGGTCAAAGTGTTAACCTACTTTTAATCTAATTTTCATTTATATTTTTTATTTTTATTGCTCCTCACTACATACTACTATCTTAGATGTATCCATTTTCGTACCAAAAATGTCCTTTTTGCTTTCTCCATATCTTGACCTCTTCTCATAGAAAACAGGAAAGAGATGAAGAAAGAAAGAAATAATTGTTTTTTTTTTTGCTTAAATGTAAATCATTTTCACAAACAAAATCCAACATTGCCTGATGACGAGATTTTATCTCGAAACATAGAAATTTCTGTGTCGCAATGTACTTTTAATTCATAATTATATATATATATATATATATATATATATACGTGTGTGTGTGTGTTTGTGTGTGTGTGTGTGTGTGTGTGTGTGTGTGTGTGTGTTTGTGTGTGTAGAGAGAGAGAGAGAAAGAGAGGGAAAATTTAAAGAGAGAGAGACGTAATAATCTGTTATGACACGATGCTCTTCTTAAACGGAAGATATTTTTCTGTGCTATGTAGCGTCCCTTTTCCCAGCGTTCATTCGCTACGTGTAGGCTTTTCCACTTTTCAACATTTGACAGCTTCGATCCAACCGGCCTAATAAGAAAAGCGAATATTAAGTACATTTATACATTTCTTCATGCCTTGAACTGGACAAAAATCGAGCAAACTGCACCGAATAATTATCAAGCATTTCGCAAAGAATCAGCTCCAGTTTCTTTTTTCTAGCGTTCAACATTAAATGCAAATGCTTTGGACTTAATGAAAGTCACGAAGAGCAAATGATAGTTGAAGAAAACGATTGTTTTAACGACGACTGAAAGATTCGACGCATACGGACCAGGCACTCTCCCAACGCGACGTATGATTCTCAGAAAAAGTAAGTTAAGTATATGTAAAAATTTTACCACCACCACCACCACCACCAACACCAACACAATCACTAAGTAGTGATGCCACCTCCGTGAATAGAAAGGATAATAAAAAAAGATATATTTAATATAGAATATTAAGGAGATAGATCTATATAGAGAGCGCAGTGGATTATATACAGAACAATATGATACACATTATAGTACAATCATCGATGGCACGACTCAGAGTTTTATGCGTTATGCAATCATCAGATGTATTTTTCAAACTGACATTTTGATGGATTCAAATGTTAGTTCAATCGATATTCATGGGTGATAAATCTTATAAAGTTAGGTTACTGCTTTTTTAATAAAATAAGAGCAATAATTTACATTTTCTAAGATTACATGTAGATCAAAATTGAAACTAATTTTTTAATAAATTCAAATTTAAAATTAAGAATGATTAGAAAATATTAATATGCATGGAGATGAAATCAAAGGGGCACAATTCATAATTATTAATAGTTATATTTGCCAGGGAAAAAGAAAAGGGAAAATAAGGGAGTGAGAAAGAAAGAGACAAATGTATAGAGGAATCTATATCAATCGGAGTCTAAGAATTTAAGTATTTTTTCTATAGCAGCATGGGGTCATTAAATTGCTCTTTTTGTTAAGTAGATTAGGGTTATTTATATGCTTTGAGATGACACGTTTTTCTAAAAGACATAAGTTACATCTGTCTCTTTTCCCACTGTAAGATTTGAATTTCTAATAATATATGAATAAGGCAATGCTTTTACTGTATTTACTGTTGTTTGAAGACATGTGGTTGTTAAATCTCAGCTTCCAGATGTTAGCTGTCAATTCAAAGTAAAATTTAACATCATCATCTGAATGAATGCGTGCTCTATGAACAATCTATTGTTAAATGCGCTGCTTCCATTGCTAAATCCGCTGCTATGAAACTCGGTTCTCTGTGCCGGGCCCGGAAGTTTTTCCCGTCTGAATCTATCCTGCACATATATAAATCCACCATCCGCCCGTGTATTGTATTAATCTGTCTCTTCTCTCTAGTTATGGGTGAAATAACAGGGTAGGACTTGTGAACCCTGCCCTTAAAAACAAATCCCAATGAATCTTGATACTCGAAAAGAAAAAAGCATTTCTAGACACAAATCTTATATTAAAAACAACAATGAATTGTTGAAAGAAAAAGGTATTACCAGCAATAAATAAATAAAAATTTAGTTGGCAATAAATGACCCGCCAGGGTTGATATGCCATAAAAAACAACAACCAACCAATCATTCAAATGAATTCGAGCTTTATAAACAATACTTACGAATGTACGTTGGCCATTCAATGAGTAGTTCTTTTTTGTTTAGCAATTGCAATTTTTTGAAGGGTCACTTGTAGGGTAACTGATATTATTCAGGTCAGCAACGGTCTGTATAAACCGTACTCCTTGAATTCTTTTTCTTCGTTTTCTTCATGTGCCGTGTCCCTTCAGGATGTAGGCAATCAGGGCCTACCTGTCTCTTGTGGTTCTTAATAATCTTTCTCTTGGTATCTATTCTAAGCCCCGCTCCGTCAACAATTTGCTCAGTACGACTCACGGTGCTTTGCCCTGTATCTTCTTCCATTTATCCAACCTGTGAGCAACAAGTTCTCCAGGCTTTCCTTCCTCATTACGTGTCCCAGGAACCTCATTTGTCTCTTCCTGATATTTATTATCAGTTTTCTTCTCGTTTGCATCCTTTCCAACAATTCATCGTTGCACATGTGTTCTGCTTGTGGTATGCTCAGTATCTTTCTGTAAAAGCACATTTCTGCTGCTACAAGCCTCTGCTTCATCTTTGATGAGATTGTCCAGCATACACTTCCGTACAGAAGGACAGATATCACTTAACAATCCAACACTCTTTTAATTGTTTCTAAGGAGATTTTTCTGTTTCAGCACTCTGGTTGGCTTCTGAAATGCGTCTTTGTCCATGTCAATGCGTCTTTGGATCTCCGTGTCGCATTTTCCATCTTTTGTCAAAACACTTCCAGGTAACCTTAAATATATCAATAGGGAAGCAAATCACATCAATCCATCTAATTTCGTTTAAGTACCAACTATAGCAATAAAGAAATGTTTGACAATTGTAAAATTTAATGCATTAAGGCTTTAGAAAAAAGTAAATTCAACATTAGTTTAAAAAACTCCGTTAAATATAACGTAGAGAGAAATAAGCAGAAATCACGTAAACGTAACGTTGCTTTAACCAACTCTTCAGCCGTAAGGCACAAACTAACACTGCTAAATTCTTCTTAAACTTAATTTACAAATATTACTATTATTCACCTAACTAAAATTGTTTTCAACAAAAACGATGTTAAAGTCAGTTTAAGTGGCGATAATGAATATATTTCCCAACACAAAAATATTGAGATTTTAGGATAGTTTTATGTTGGGTATGCGGGTAGGTTTAGTTAAAGATTTAGTATCGTTATGGGATTAGTATTTAACATGTAAAATATGGTTATAAATGATGCAATAAAGATTCCAACTCACCGCGTTATGAATTCCTGAAGTAGTAAAACTAAACCAGACGTTAAAAAAAGGAAGCAAATGGGAGGAGGTAAAAACATCACTATATAGTAGAGGAGCGTGAAAAGCTGTTGAAGACCGGCATATATGTCGCGGTCGAAGTCCGTCCTTGTTAGTTTTTATTACTGTTCTTTGTAATGTCGCAGTGTGTAGCACGACGCATTCAAGGAGGCGGGCTGACTCGTTTAGAATTGTTGGAGCCAATATAATGCGAAACCCGAAATCGGCGATAAGAACAGTGCATCACTGAAGACCACCCTTGATGCATCTTAAATGAATGATTTGACTGATACTTTAAAAAAAAATTAATGCAACTCTTCTCTACTCAGCTATGGGTTAAACAGCAGAGCCGACTATGTTCGATAATCTTGGTTTGCAACTAGCCTACCGTAGAGAGAAATTGCAACATTCCGCGGGAAAATGTTATATCAAGCCAGTCACGGATCTAAAGAGACATGATAGCCCAAACATTTATCACTTATGACACTTAACTGATTGATGTTTATAGTAAAAAGCAAAGCAAATACTTGAGGACACAATGTAGTGATTGGGCTTGGAAAATTTTATACCCACGGGACAAATTGTAGGCAAGAAAGACAGAGGAAAACAAGTAAATGAATAGTAGAACAAGCAAAAAATACAGCCGAAAATGCCAAATACAGGCGAGGGACACTAAAATCCAGCAGGTACAACAATTTAAATACCTGGGAAGTGTTCCAATAGAAGACGGAAAGTGCGACACAGAGATCCAAAGGCGAATTAGCATGGCGAAGGAAGCATTCCAGTATTTGAGTAAAGTATTAAGAAACTGGGCAATTTCGCTAAAAACAAAGAGGAGAGTACCAGATTGCTATGTGATGTCAATTCTTCAATATGGCAGTGAATGCTGGACGATATCTTCGAAGATGAAGGAAAAACTTGAAGCAGCTGAAATATGGTTCTACAGAAGGATGCTGCGGATATCATGGACCGAGCATGTCAGCAATGAAGAGGTATTGCAAAAAATAGAAACGAAAAGGAAGTTAATACTGAGCCTCGGGAAGAGACATCTGAAGTTCCTGAGACATGCAAAGATCAAGGTGGGCTTGGATAACCTGATACTAAATAGCCAGATAGAGGGAAAAGAGACAGAGGAAACAGCGGATAATATATTTTAAGGACCTGATCAGGTGGATAACGGAATGAGGGTTGCGTGGTGTAACCAGGGACAGGGAGATATGGAAAGCCATGATCGCTTACATCCTGAAAGAACATGGAACATAAAAGTAGAAGAAGAAAAATAAATAAAATTATTAAGCCCAAAAAAGAACAGAAAACCGTTGATGGTCATGATCGGCAACGTCATGTCAGCCACAAAAAGCTGATGTGTACGGTCATATCATATTGACTACACCGATTCCCGTTCCAATCACCGAAGTTAAACAAAGTTGAGCCTGGTCAGTACTTAGATGGGTGACCGCTGTGTTGTAAGCGTTCGTTGGCGGATGTGCGTTGCGGTGCAGTGGATGTCGGCTCGGAGGGGGAAATCGGTGAGCCGAGTTCGAATTCCAGTTGAATGCCCTGCATTCACTTACGCGCTAATAACCTTGTTATGGGTTAAATAACAAGACTGATTGGCTGGCAACGAGTCTACTGCAGCAGGTAATGGCAACCTGTTGCGGGATAATTAAAATTTCTGAGGACTTGAAACTCTGTCCTTAAATCACAATTAATATTTTTCCATCGATTGGACGGAATTTGGCTCAACCCTACCAGAGTGAATGCCGAAACAGATACAGGGTTGGACATTACCGATAAAATTATTGATTTAAGCGGTCTGTTGATGCACCGAATTTTAGTGATTCTCGCAGAACAGAAAGAGCCATTAATATAAACACTTTGATATAAATGCTTAAATATTACTCTTTCCAGTTCCGTCTACTGCCATTTCGTCATGCCTCTTTTGATAAAGGAAAATCAATGAAGAAAAAAATCGGACAGAAATTGACGTATATTCAAAAATAATAATGTTTAATCATTAAAAAAATAAATCAGCCAATATCAATTAATTTGCACAATAATGGACTATAAATGAAAAATTTTCAAGAAAAACTGATTAATTAATATAAATACTGAACAATCTCCCCGCAGAAGATGAAGAGACTTAAAGAAGAATGTATTTAGATCGAGCGATGAATATTGGGAGTAAAAGAGTAGTGAATTTTAAGGAGAAAATAAATGATGAAGAAACTGATTTTAATAAAATGAAAACGAAAAACGAAATGAGAAACCGCACACGAAATCGAACAAAATATTTATACTCCTCTCTATCATAAACACACACACACACACACACATATATATATATATATGTATGTAGTGTATAGAGGCAGCAGATAATTTTCTAAACATATATTGTTAAATATAACAGATGAATGTCTGTTATGTTTAATCATGAGCCAAAATACGATATTTAGAATGACTCATGATTAAACATAACAGTTATTCATTGTCTGTTATATTTAATAATATAAATTTAGAGAAAATATACATATCGCTATAGTCTCTTTCCCCATGAGAATGAGAGAATATATATATATATATATATATATATATATATATATATATATATATTATAAATTATGTTTTAGAACATGTACATAATTTCTTCTATATATGTCCCTACAATCATATGGTTGTTTCAGTGTTTGGATTTAAACACCTCTTCGGGGGACTTTGGATTTAAAAACCTCTTCTATACTCCTCATTCTATACTCACTCGGATATATATATATATATATATATATATATATATCCTCAAATTCTCATAAAGAAAGAGACAATAGCGAGAAAGTGTGGGCTCATTTTATTAGAGAGCTAGGCAGCGTGGGCTTAGCTTTTAAATTTTACTACGAGTTATGAAAGCGTTTGCCTCGTGTTTGCTCTTGAAGAATATATATATATATATATATATATATATATATATATCCTGTCTTTTTAGAAAGGACCGTTGTGTATTTATTTGAATATATATATATATATATATATATATATATATATATATATTAGTCATCCACATACATTACGCTGTATCACAGCTCATCAGTGAGGATAGACACATCTGGCCGGGATTGAAACTCGACTGATTTGGTGTCAGTCGGAGTCGCTACCCACGAAGCATGGAATCAGAGAAGTGAGAATTATAACATGTTGTATATAAGTAATGTATACACGCGCCAATTACTGAAAGAACTCAATTCATTTCTGAATAGTAACACACACACACACACACACACACACACACACACACACACATAGATATATATATATATATATATATATATATATATATATATATATATATATATATTCTTTCTATCATGCTCAGAGGTTTGGATTATTTTTTTCTTATGTCTTAATGTAAGGGATGTTCGTTGTGGTGCACTGGATATCGGTGTGGAATGAGGAATCGGAGAGCCGAGTTCGAATTCCAATTGAAATCCTTGTATTTCACTCACATGCAAATACCGTTGGGAAAGTTATTAATCCGTCTCTTCCTCCAGTTATGGGTTAAATACTAGGACAGATTGCGTTCTATTGCCTTGGCTGACAACCAATCTACCGTGGAAAGGAATGGCAAACAAAGCGTGTATCACGTATGCCACTTAACTGACTTAATGTAAGATAGTCAATACTAGGTACATCAATATATATATATATATATATATATATATATATATATATATATAGCATAATGATGATCCACGTATAGTTTTAATATATATAGGAAAAACTACTAAAAAGTTGTAAGTTTAGAAATGTATTTTTTTTTAACAGTATTTATTTCTTTCTATTATTTGGATTTTAAAATTAAATACATGTAGGCTAGTGTTAAATAGGCACTTAGGTGTTTTGAATCTTTATAAATATTTCAATAGCTAAACATTTTTAGATATACTTAAAAAAATTTTCTTTAAAACAACATTTAAAAGCATTATTAGGTTACCTTTACAAATATTAAAAACCTCTATCGCTTTTCTACGTCACGTGATGTAAACATCTCTCGACGAACGCTCTCGCGACTAACGCTTCTAGTTTAAATTTTAAAATCATCTGTTTCTAGTGAAAGGCCGAGTCCAGTTTGAAATATCAAATATATATATATATATATATGTAATAATAGAAATTAATAAATACTGTCAAAAAGTACATTTTTAAACTTACAAATTTTAGTAGTTTTAGTAGTTTTTCCTATATATATGTATATATATATATATAGGAAAATGTATATATGTATAAAGAATTACACAACATTAAGCAAAAACTAGTCAAGAATGGATTTCCTAACTCCGTTGTTGATCAACAAAAATGTATCTCAACAAAATTAACAATAGCTCTAACAATAATGATAATATTAATAATAATGGTTTACATCAAAATAAACATAACACTATTAACTTATACTATTGCAACCAAATACATAATAATTATAAACAAGATGAAAAAACTCTCCAAAAAAAATACGTAGAAATGTTAAACCAGTGGAAAGTAATAATCAAATTAAACTCATTATATATTATAAAAAGTTTAAAACAATTGACCTCATAGTCTATAATAACCCAACAAGCATGAAACTAAATTCTCTACAAAAACCAATGTAGTGTACCAATTTACATGCCCATTCAGAGATTGCATCTCTGATACTAATCAAAAACCTAGTACATATATTGGTTTTACTACAACCACGCTCTCCCGTAGACTTACATGTCATCTTTCTGATCAGAGTACTATTAAACAAGATTTCTCTGAAAAACATAAACGTGTAGGTAATATCAGACAGATTTTGGTCTACAATATGGTGATCCTTACTCATACACACAGTAAGAAGAACCTGCAGATATTGGAGGCCATGTACATCAAATCAAAACAACCAACACTCAATAAAATCAACTTTAAAACAGGAAATAACATATAACATTGCATTTGATTACATGGTTTTGTTGTCATTTCGCGCTATCCCGCGGTGTGACGTCATAAAACCGCATCGTAAACTTAAGAACTGCGTTTATTATTTTTGGTAACTATTGCCGTTGTCAAGCGGAGTTTTATGTCAACAAAAATAAAATCGTCGGTGATGGTAGATTTTATAATATTTCAGTTTAAACAACCTCTCTGAAGATGGCTCATGTGAGCCGAAAGCTTAGAAGAAAATTAATAAATAATTATCCAAATGTTGGAGAATTTTTGTCTTTATTTTCAACTGAAATTAAAGCAAAAATACGACGTTTAGAACGGCTCATGATTAAACATAATAGACATTCATTGTCTCTTATATTTAATAGCATATATATATATATATATATATATATATATATATATATATATATAACGTAGAATATTTGGTATTTTCCTAAGGTAAATTACATTATAGACAAACTCAAGTAGAACTCAATGTTAATTGTTTTATTAAATTTAACAGTGTAATATAATCTTAAATTTTTTTTGATTTTCTACAAGTCCATTTTTTCTGGATTAGTTTAAACAGTAACTGTTGTACGATTTGTATAAAGAGCGGAGGCTTAGCTGTGTAGTATTTATTACCCATGGATTTGTAGAATATCCCAAAAATTTTAAGAGTATATATATATATATATATATATATATATATATATATATATATATATATATTGTAATAGTTGTTACAATGGTTTATAAATTCATAGTATTACTACACAAAAATTTTCTCGTTTCGAAGCTACCTATTAGGTGCTTCTCATCGGGTGATGTTTAGAAAATTACTTGCTGCCTCGATATATATATATATATATATATATATATATATATATATATATATATATATATATATATAGATAGATAGATAGATTTTAGACGACATATTGATATAAATATTTCGTGTTATGTTTTAAGACACGGGCCCTCTCCTATCTTTGCATACAGAAAAAAAACTCCTAAACTGCGAAATAATATTTCAACTCTAGTGTGGTTGCAAATTTTGGACAATAATGATACTGAAAATTATTACTCGACAGATATACAGATCTGTCTATGATTTCTAACAATACAACAAACTTGATATTTGATCAACAAGGGAATTCACTCTTACAATGAGAAAGAGGCATTTTCTGAACGATTTTTAACGTCATACGAATGTCTAGTCTTCATGAAGCTTTGCTACGAATAGGACTAACTTAAATTTTAACGTTATGGTGTCTTGGATGTTAGGGAAAATTTGCTATGTTCCCACTGTTTAACTATGCTTCTCTCGACCAGAATTGTTTCTCTTGTCAGAGCCCATCTTAAAAATTTGCAAATCTATCATTCGTCCGTGCATTGAATAGTGTTGCCATATCTGGTCGGGTGCTCCTGCTATATAACTTAAGGTTCTTGACAAAATCCAAAGAAGGATCTGCAATTTAATCGATCCTGAACTTGTCCTCCCGACTTCGGTCACTTTCTCATTGATGTGATGTGGCTTCCCTCTGTCTTGCCTAAAAATATTTTCATGGCCGCCCTTCTGACAAGATTCTTTACCCTGTTACCCCGATCACATGAATTTATGGAAGCTACAAAATTGTCATCTATATCCCACGTATTTGTCGTTGAAATAATCAAGTCTAATCATTTTCTTTCTCTCACTTTCCAAATGTGGAACCCCTTTTCTTTTCTTGATAGCTACAATATCCAAAATTTAAATGCAACGACAATTGCCATTGTCTATCCCCTTGAATCTCATCCATTTTATATTCTTTTCTTCGTCCATGCTTGTACTCTGTCTTTTCGTTTACTGTAACCCCCTGACTACCAGTGGCGGTCTCTTCTTGCGTGAAGTGAAATTACTTATAATAATAATAATAATAATAATAATAATAATAAAGATAGAAATAATTTCGGCAACACCAATGTCTTTTCAATAGGAACTTTTAGGCAAATATTATACATAATTATGTGGATCCAAAATACAGGTTCTGTGATAAATACCAAGAAACAATAGACCATCTAATCTCAATATCTTCTTTTGTTGACCCAAATGAATATAAAAATCGTCACGATAGAGTGGGGCAATATTTTCACTGGACAATGTGCAGACACTATGGAAAACACTATGGAAAATATGTAAACAAACACTGGTATGAACATCCCCCAGCACCGGTTATAGAAATAGAAGATGTCACCATTCTATGGTATTACACCATCTATAAAGACAGAAAAATTGAAACAAATAGGGCGGACATTATTGTTAAAAACCAAAAATAAAAATCATTCTTATTAATTGATAAGGCTTGTCCAGCGGATTATAACATAACAATCAAGGAATTCGAAAAACTGTCAAAATATAAAGACCTGGAAATTGAAATAGAAAAAAACTGTCGAAAATTGAAAACAAGTATCGTACCAGTGATAGTGGGTGCACTTAGAATGTTTAAAATGGAACAAAACAACACATTCAAAGAATCCCTTGAAACCCCAGCTTAAGAGATATACAAAAAAAGTGTCTTGTTAATTACAGCCACACACTAAGGAGAACTTTGTTTATGCAACACTCGGGATGTTAGAACAGATAGAAAAAATATGAAATGCAGCCATAACAACACACCACCACCTGCCGTAGGTCTTCCTGCAGACTTGGTAGGTAGTGCGACCATAGCAGAAATCAAATTTATAATGAAAAATGACACAATAATTTAAAACCAAGCAAAACAGTTAAGCCATTGAGATATGAAGGCTTATTGAGTGAGAAAGACTAAGAAAATGAATATTTAGAAGCAAGAACCGTAAATGAAATAATTGATGGTCAAAAATGAGTGGAAAGGAAGAGTCAGAAGAGTGTTCCATAGGTGAGAAAAGTAATTTTTAGAAAAGATTTTTACGATTATATCTAGTCAGTTTATCTGCATCATGATGAGACCTTATCGCCAATCTAGTAATGCGCTTAAACTTATAAAGTCTATGTACCGCAGAAATTACCATGAAAATTTTATAGAAAACACACGAAGAAGCTGCGTTACGGCAGTGCAAAAATGACTCAAGCCGAGGTAACAGGTCAGGACCAACAACATTGCAGATTCTTCTTTGGATTTCATCAATAATCTCTAAGCCGCAGCACCAGAACATTTGTGGCGGCAATATACCAGGAGCGAGTAGACGAATTGTAAACTCATAAATATGTAAAACTAGCAGTATAGCCCGGCGTTTCTCGGGTGTAATGAAAGCTTTTAAACTAATCCAAGGTCCTGGAGCACAGACACGACCTAAAGAATATTTGGGTGAAGTTTGGTGAGAATCGGATAAAGGTTTGTAAATCGGATTTGTAAAAAGGACATACAGACAGATAAACAAACACACACACATACATCTTGCCTTTATATATATATATATATATATATATATATATATATATTATCGATTTTCTGCACTATTGTAAGAACTGCAACCTTGAAACTTTTGAATATCGTTTCCTATGTCTTAGTTTATGAGTGTATCAAATTTGATTAAAATCGGACCACTCCTTCTATAACACGATTATTTCGATTATCGAGTTTCGATATTTGTAGTACAGTGGATATCGGCTCGGAACGAGAAACCGGGGAGCCGAGTTCGAATTCCAGTTGAATCCATTGTATTCACTTACGCGCAAATACCCTTGGGAAAGGTATTAATCCGTCTCTTCCTTCCAGTTATGGGTTAAATAGCAGGACAGTTTGGGTTCTATAGCCTTGGTCAGCAACCAGTCTACCGCAGAATGTAATGGCAACCTACTGAGGGATAATCAACTGCCCAGTCAGTCATGTCTCTTTCGAGACATGATCGCCCAAGCGTGTATCGCGTATGGCACTTAACTGACTGACCTCCACACAAAACCTAGGTAAGAACACTCGCAGACGCTTATAGTACAACTGTTTAAATTTTCAAGAAAATCGGTTCAGCCATTTCGGAGTCTATAAGTAACTGACACACACAGACACAAACACACATACAAAGTTCCAATTATAAATAAGTTTAGATAAATTCTGATAAGAAAATATGCCTGGTACACAAAAGTGAACTAACAAACTTTATAGAATTTAGAAATGGTGATTAAATTGTAAAAAGGAAGAATACCTGCTTGTCAGCAAAAGAGATAATCAATACTCTTGGAATTATTTCGAACTTTTGTTCTAATCTTGGTTGATATAGGTGTTATAATAGACACAACGTTCCGACCAAGTGCTTTCTAGTCATGATCAGGTGTCCATAGATTGGCTGATATGGATTATTTCGTTGATTATTGCGAAATGTCCCTTGAAATTAATTATTATTTTTTCATGTTGGATATTTTGGTACTCTCACTACCAAGTCCAAGGTACAAACGTTGTGTCTATTACAACACTTATATCAATCAAGAGACAACCAAGTTGTCAGCTACATTCGGAAGATGACCAAATCAGATGTGGATAGTATAGGAACAAACTAAGTAATATAGGACACAGAGACCGGAAGGTGAATTGCAATAGTGAAAGAAATCTTCAAGAAACAATGAAAACTAACAAGAGACAGGGAAATCTCGTTAGAAACAAAGATTTCTGAACTGCCATGCAATAGTTACTTGTTCTATGGCAGTGAAAACTGGACAATTTTCCGTAGGACAAAGCAAAGACATGATGCGTAAAGATGAAGTTTTACCAAGAAATGGCTGAATATATCAACACCGAGGAAAATGTATGAGAAAAAAAAGCTTACAAGCTAAACGAAACAGCTGATGTTTATTGGAAACGCATAAAAAAAAAGAGAAATCCTAATCATGATATTTTTCAAAATGTTTTCTTTGCATATTTCAGAGTAAGCATGATTCGTTTAAGAATATCAACATAACAAATCAAAGAAATATTTTAGGGAGACATTTTGCTATGGAAAGTGGCAATTGATCCAACTGTAAAAGCCATACAATACATAGTTATACCAAGTGATTTCTTAGAACGTCTGAAAAAAAGGCATTTTGAAATTCTTAATCAGAAGTTATTTCTTCACTTATTATTATTGATTATGCATTTCATCTATCGATTTAAAAAAAAAGATAAAATTTTAAGAAATTTTTGTAATTTATAATATTTTGTTTTGGTTTCCGAATGGAGAGTGAGTTAATAATGAATTTGCACAGAAAACATTTATACAGTGATCATTGGTAACAAACTTCCAGTAAAATCTTTTTTGATTTTGTCTGAATTACAACTGATTCTGATTTCTGCGATAAATAATTTAACTTGTCATCAGCCTGGCAAACATTCTTGTTTATTTTATACAAACACATACATCCTACTTTATTTGTGGCTATATTATTTTATAATTTTACATGAATTATTCTTTAAATTGAATAAATAGCTGGCGGAAAAGCAATAGGGTCATAAATGTTCATTAAGATCAATTGATTTTGGATGTTTTTAAAGTTTGTCAATAAATACCATGTAAGAAAACGGGTTCAGACGTTTTCTAAAACACGAGAGAACTTCCCGAAATTACCACCTGAAAAGGTGAGAAAGGAATAAGGTTTGAAGCTGAGTTCATTTTTCTTTACTCGGTGAGAGCATGCTATGAACACACACCTTTATCGTTTGCTTAACACAGAAACTTCCGGTCAGTAAATCCTTTCATGACCAGTACTTCCGGTTTTTACAAAAGCTGAGTTAACTTTCCTTTAAAAAGATGATAGATAGATAGATAGATAGATAGATAGATAGATAGATAGATAGATAGATAGAAAATGAACGTACTGAGATAGATAGATAGATAGATAGATAGATAGATAGATAGATAGATAGATAGATAGAAAGAAAGAAAGAAAGAAAGAAAGAAAATGAACGAACTGAGATAGATAGAAAATGAACGAACTGAGAGATAGATAGATAGATAGATAGATAGATAGATAGATAGATAGATAGATAGATAGAAAATGAATGAACTGAGATAGATAGAAAATGAACGAACTGAGATAGATAGATAGATAGATAGATAGATAGATAGATAGATAGATAGATAGATAGATAGATTTTAAGAAGATAGATTAGGGATTGTCAACCATCAGGAAGGTACCAGCAAATGTGAAATAAATGCTTCTAATTTGGGAGAGAGCCGGCAGGAGAAAAGACAATGTGTATAAGTAGAGCTTTTGTATATGTTAAATTTGAACGGAAACATTTTAAAGGAGAAAAACAATTAGATTTAAAGAAAATAGAAAGTCACAAAGGTCAACGGGCTGAAAACAAACGTTGTTTTTTCCTCCTGAAACTACTCAACTATAACAGAAATGGTCAAACCTCGTGCAGAAATTAAATTGTATTGAATAAAGCATCACCAGAAGCTTAGATATTCGTCTCTTTTATAATTTGAATGTATTAAAAAAAAACAATGGTAAAGATAAAGTTGAAAATTTCCTACTCTGTTAATACATTGAATAAGTTCGGGCTGATATTTTACTGAAGTGTAATGTTTTATTTACGAAAAATATTAAGAAACATGTCATTAAAAGTATTGTCCATCGCTAGCCACTACTTTTTCTCATCTTTCTGGCAACATCTTAATTTCACGACAGTAAAACGACACGTCTTTTAAGGCTAATCACAAGCCAGTACATTTTTTGGCATTTTCTTAAGAATGAAAGTGTTGCTGAGCTAGGCCATGGGCTATCGATCCGAACAAGTGATAATCTGACGAGACAAAGTCTGTTAAATACGGCGGGTGAAGTAGGACTTCTCATTTGAGCGTTTCCAAGTAGGTTTTTACCCGTTTTGTTACATGTAGCCTCGATTTGACATGTTTCGAAATCACTTTGTCGTGTCTCTATTCATATTGCTGCAGTTTTTCTCTAATGCGCGACTCAAACACCTCAGTTATAGTCGATAGCAATTTTCTGTGATGGTTTCAGTCGGTTTGAGCAGCTCTTAATAAACTGATCCAACGAAATGCAGAGCGGAAGCTTCGAATCATGAATATTTGGCTTTGCCGCGGATGTTGATGCATGGTCGGGATTAACCCTCGATCTTCTACGCTTAGGCTTATCGTAGTGTATCCAATTTTCATCGCCGGTCACGATATAACGTAAAACACCTTTGCTATACTGCCGTTGAAGCAGCTTTTAACACGTGACAAGACGCCATTCTACGTCTCTCTGCTTCAGCTCATACAACACTCAATATCTTTGCCTCTAAATCATTTTAACCGTCACGAAACTGTTGTGTGATCAACTCTTAATGGTTCTGCAAGTTCAGCTTGCACTTGTCATGAGTTTTCATGAAGTTATGCCTCCAATTCTTTGTCTTCAAACTTTTTCACTGCGCCAGAGCGTTCTTTTAACATCAAAATCTTTAGTTTCGAAGCGTCTAAACCAAATCCCTACATGTTGTTTCCGACACAACATTGTCGCCGTAAGTCTAAAAAAAAAATTCCAAGTGTTCCATCTTCAGATATTTTTTTCGAATAAAGTAGCACAGTAAAGATATATGCAAATATACTTTCGTTGGCACAACATTTTTAAATCTATGAAAAACAAGTTTGTTTCCGCTTCGGCAAAATGACATATACTGAATTTTAAGCTTGCTTATTGCTGCGTTACCCTCAGGTCTGGGAACGACCTGTTTGAAAAACAGTGAAAACTTATTCAAGGTCCTTATAGATATTCAATAAGTTTTTGAATAAGTCTTTATACAGACACCCAAAGAAACAAATTCAAACACGCAGACAGATAATAATAGCAATCTAAAATTATTTTATAAATGGAACTTTGTGCATGTGTGTGTGTGCCCGTTACCTATAGACTCCAAAACGGCTGAACCGATTTTCTTGAAAATTTACACAGTTGTACTATACGTGTCTGCGAGTGTCCTTAGCTAGGTTTTGTGTCGAGCTACCCCAGATAAATATCGAAAATCGATAATCGAAAAAACACTACAGTTCCCCAAGAGGTCGGGAGCAACAGCGATGAATAGACTAATGTATTTTAATTCATTTTTGTTTCTTTTTATTCGTAACATTGCTATATGCGTGCCGAAAATCCTTGATTATTACCATAAATGCCTCAGCCGCTTATATTATTTAACATTATAATAACCATAGATAATACATTTAGCGATGTCTATGTGGTGTCAGTGTGAAACAATCTTCACTACTCAGCTGAAAGACATGTATGTGGCAGATTCTTTTATCAGTGAGTTACTCACTCCTCACTCAAGTACAAAGATTATATATATATATAATTTAAACTAAGCGTCCACGGCTTCTCACACATTGTATTCTATACCAGTTTCTGTCGTTGGAAACAACCCTATTGCCCTTTCTAATATATATAGTCATCCGCAGACAGATCTGTTTCGCTGTATCACAGCTCATCAGTACGGTTAGACGTCGATTGCTTTAAACCCAGGATTGAAACCCGACCGAAGTGGCGTCAGTCGGCTGTTCTACCTCTGGGCCATGGGCGCACGGTAAAAGAAGGCAGATTTTTTAGCATGTATATTATCACTATACATGCCCAGTAGCCAGAGTGCTATAATTCATTAGTGAATGAGCGATGCGTATTATATATATATATATATATATATATATATATATATATATATATATATTTACTTTTCTATCAGGCATCTACGCATCGTTCATTCGCTACCGAGCTAGAATCGCCGACTGACGCCACTTCGGTCGGGTTTCATCCTGGGTAAAAGGCAATCGGCTGTCCAACTGTACTGATGAGCTGTGATACAGCGAAAGAGATCTCTCTGCGGATGACTATATATATATATATATATTACTCATCGACATACAAGCCTGTTTCGCTGTATCACAGCTCATCAGAGTGGCTAGACACATCCAATTGGTAACAGCCGAGATCGAAACTCAACAAGTTTTGTGTCCCTACTCCCTAAATCATTGACGCATTTAATGAGATAGGAGAAATGTTAGCGTGTTATATATATGCGGTGTATATACACTTAATTACTGGAAGAGTAACGCGAAAATCGAAATACACAACAGTCTTTATTATAATGTAGAGGATACATTCCTCGTCGAAGACACAATCATACTTAAACATGAAAACACTAAACAAAAACTAAAAATTGTCGTATCCATGTACATAAAACTGTTGAAACTTAACCTGAACAACATTTACTACGAAACCTTTGCAAACATCGTTAAATGCCTATAATAGATAATAGAATCGATTGGTTATCTCAATGGTTTTCCAAACTTAATACTTCTCATCTCCACTCTCGCGTGATCATGTGTGACTTCACAAGCCGTAGAGCGATTTTCGCTTCCAATACGCACGCACGCATGTGTTCGACGTTTATTTTGAAAATCTTCAATGCAAACAAAATAGACGGCAACTACTATCGTTCGTCCACGAACTATTTAATACACTCAAAATAATTGTCATCTTTGATTATGGCTGATGTTCACTGAAAGCTTAGAAAGGGTTAAATAAAAAACATGTATCAATATTGGGATATATATATATATATATATATATATATATATATATATATCCATGTTTATTTATATTATGCGTTAATGCAGTTTCTTATATAAATAAAACCCCTAAATTACTTTTATATATTCGAAAATGCGGTTAAATGTATTCTGTATAAACAATTCTAGTTTGCTTATTATTTATAAGTAACAACCCCGTTATTTGAATAAATAACAAAAGTACCTGCTTAATAATATTTACAAATATACTATGCCTGAAAATATTAGATTCCAGTAATTATATAACTTAGCATATAATTTATTACTAACATTTTGTTACTGATGTGGTTAAGAATAAGCTTTAATAATAGTTGATGATACCATAGTGTATAATGTTAGTTATACTATTAATTCGTGTAATATTTGATGTTACATTTGATTTTTGAACAAATACCAAATTTACCAAAAGTTTTATCAAATTCTAAAAAAAAAATAAATTAAAATGATAGAAAAATAGAAAAGTGTTGAACATAGTTATGTGTTTATAATATTTAGACAAGGAACAAATTGAAACAAGGAAAAAATGAGGTTTACCAAATGCAAAATATATTTATTGAAACTCCAAACTTGGCGAGTTCGCATCGGACTGGGATGTTTGCATATGCGCGGCACCGGCGTACTGGGAAGGATTTTCGTGTCGCGTGTGTGGGTTATCATTGATAAGCGTCTATGCGACATTGTCCCTGATATGGAAAAGAATCTGGTACTTTTGTACCTGAGGATCTGTTGTCGCTGAGAGGGTCGTTACCAGTTTTTGATTTGGCTGACAGCTCTCGTGAATATTCCGTGGATTGGGTCTTCCTGGGCGTCCGTTCTCTTCGACTGGTAGGATAAAAATCCCCACGCTGCTCATTTTTATGGACTATTCATGACCTAGCGTGCGGATATAATTTAAGAGTAAAACTTCACATCTACTTAGCGATTTAAATGAAATGTTTGCGCCAAGGAAAATATATGGTGGTTTTAGTAAAGAAAAACGTATTTATAAACCAATCGTTTTTTAGTCTCCTACAAAAGTAGAAAAAATAATTCGTTATAGAATTTGTGTCAGTCCTGTTTTCAAATTGACTATCGTTCTCCGTATCTTTGTTAAAGAGTGACCACAATATCTTATAGCATTGTGGATGAAACTGTGACAAAAGCCTAACTGTGGCGTCCACAATAAATGAACATGAATTTTATCTTCCGTTCCTTATTGGTAAGTGAAAATAATGAAGAACTTGATACAAAGATTCAGAAGTACAAAGCAGGCTCCCGTAAAAATACTTTGTATTGCTCCCAATCGGGAACCCTATACAGGTGACACATAAACCAAATGAATGTATTCCATAAATTTTGACTTAGGATAATCAGTGGAACAAACCTCCAACGTTGTCCTATTTACCAATTGCAAGATAGGAGACAGTGAAGGTTTACTTATGAAGTCGGAACTTCAATGAACTAGTCATGGTTATTTTTTCATCTTAGCTTAGATATGGCTGAAGGCTGATAGCGTAAAATCGAGAGAGAAAGTTGGAATCGAGCGCATTGCACTATCGCAACTGATCTAGAGAGATAAGTTTACTAACCAGGTCGAAGAACTTCAGACAGACAGAACATAGTGTCAGAATAGATGATGACAGGGTACCCAAAGTAGCGCTAATTTGATACTGGAAAACACAATGTCCATAGGCCATAATTGAGGAATAAAGATAACCTTAAGAGTGCTCAGCTATTTGGTCTTGTGTCAGGAAGAACTTCAGACGAACTGGACATAGTGTCAGAATAGATGTTGAGTGGGTACCCAAAGTACCATTAACTTGAAACTGGAAAACACAATGTCCAAAGGCCATAATTGAGGAATGAAGATAACCTTAAGAGTGCTCAGCTATTTGATCTTGTGTCAGGAAGAACTTCAGACGAACTGGACATAGTGTCAGAATAGATGATGGGTGGGTACCCAAAGTACCATTAACTTGATACTGGAAAACACAATGTCCAAAGGTCATAATTGAGGAAGAAAGATAACCTCAAGTGTGTTCAGCTTTGGTCTTGTGTCAGGAAGAACTTCAGACGAACTGGACATAGTGTCAGAATAGATGATGAGTGGGTACCCAAAGTACCATTAACTTGATACTGGAAAACACAATGTCCAAAGGTCATAATTGAGGAAGAAAGATAACCTCAAGAGTGTTCAGCTTTGGTCTTGTGTCAGGAAGAACTGCAGACGGACTAGACATAGTGTCAGAATAGATGATGAGTGGGTGCACAAAGAGCTGCTAACTTGATACTGGAAAACACAATGTCTCTAGAGTTTTACTGAGGAATAAAGATAAACTCAAGAATGCTCAGCTATTTAGTCCTGTGTCAGAATAGAATAAACTCAACAGACCTCGAGAGATACAAAACAGGTTGTATTTATCAGTGCGGCAGCATACACATATACAACGGTTTTCTGTGTAATTTACGTTCGTTTATTTACGTTCTTGTAGAATATCGTCTAAAATATCTAAAAATAGTAATAGCTAATAAAAACGGTAAAGCAAAATATGGGAATCAGTAATGTTAGTTTTTATTGTACGTTACTTAAAAATAAAATAGAAATGCTTTGAATATCTTTATTTGAGGCTGAAAACGACATATGAATGTCTTCGATATAAATACGACCTTTGGGAATCAATTATATTTGTAAATGTGCTCTTCAAGTTTATGAGCCGATACATAAATAAATAAATAAATAAATAAATAAATATGTATGTGAGCAAATATAATTCGAATGCATATATATTCACAATTCCTGTTCCTATTGTGAATGGCGAGTTAATGTATACATATACGTATACACACACATATAAATATACATCCATGCAATACGTGATTTTTACGTATGCATTATTTTACCGGCTTGGATATAAGGGTGTATCTAAATACATACATAAATATATAAATACATACATACACATACGCGCGCAGGCATACACACAGAGAAACATATACATATATATATATATATATATATATATATATATATATATATATATAAAGTAAATCATCGAGCTTTGAATATATATATATATATAAGCACACACAGAGCATTGCTTTACCGGCTTGAATAGAAGTGTGTATCAAAATACATACGCACACACACACACACACACACACACATATATATATATATATATATATATATATATACACATACAGATAGAATGTTTGTAAGTAACATTTTAGTGTAGAGATCGGATTATAATTTGCTGTAAGAAAACATTTAAACTAACACAGACATATATATATATGTATGTATATATATATATATACACACATACATACATATATATACATACATATATATACATACATATATATATATATATATATATATATATATATATATATATATATATTTGCACTTGGTATGGGTGTGTTGATTTGTTTATATTGGCTTTCTTTCGAACGTAAATTACATATTTGTTTCTCCCGAACCTAAAATTTATGGCTTCGAAGTCAAGAGAAATGGCAAGAAACCAAATAAAATCGACGGGGAAAGGAAGGGAACGAAACTTGATGGCGAATAGAGAGGAGAAAATGTTAAGTTAAAACGGTCAACAGTGGAACTGCTGGGGAGATGTATTTTGGAATGAGAAAGTGAAAAGTGCGATAAAGAGATAGCAATATTTTCAAACGGTTTTAAAGAAGAAAAGCAATGGTAAGATAATGGCAATCCTTCTCTTCATCATTTTGGTGGGTTGGTACTGGATATCGGCGATCATGTCTTTTTATATTATTCTGTCTTTTATCTCTATAAGAAGCATTTGTTTCTTTATGACTCCCGCTTGTCCCTGATTTTCGATCCGATCGCGCATACTCGTAAGGCAGTTGAAAACTCTTGACCTATTTTCCTTTTCCAAAACTAATGAAATATTTGAAAACGGTATATTAAACTTTAAATCGATATCGATGGGAATTTTAAATTAAAAAATAATTCACAAAGGATGACAGACGAAAAAAAAAATTCAGTCTCACAAACGGAAGGAACTGTAGAACGACATATTGTACATGTAGATTGGCAGACATAGGAAATGACAATCACACAACGAGGAAAAACAAACAGAGTTATTCTTAACAATATCTGTTAAAGAAGAGGAAACATTAATGGTAACGTACCTATAGCGATATGTTGAAATGCTGAAAATTTCTTCTTTTGGACCAAATCGCTAAATCTGAGCAACATATCTGATGAAACGTAATAATAATTTGTAGACGTTCTTTGTCATATATATTTATAGAGTGGCGATTATGAAAGGGTTAAAAGTGGGATGGCTATATAGGGGCCGAGATTTTTCTGATGAGTAGCAGGCAAAATTAAGCAGCTTCTTCAGTTTCATACTACAATACTATCATATACACAACATAGGAATAAGTTTAATTATAAGTATGTTAATTCTCTAAATTAAATAGAATAACTGTTATTTCATAGTAGTTGAGTTCTCATATATCATTACCCTCTTTTTCACTCTCAAACAATTGGAACACAACATTCCAGAATTTGAGTAAAGTATTAAAGGAAACAAAGAGGAGAATACTGGATTGCTATGTGATGTCGGTTCTTTAATATGGCAGTGACTGCTAGACAATATCATCAAAGATGAAGGAAAAATTTGAAGTAATTGAAATGTGGTTCTACAGAAGGCTGCTGCAGGTATCATGGACCGAGCATGTGAGCAATGATGAGGTTTTGGAAAGGATGGAGACGAAAAGGAAATTAATATTGAGCATCAGGAAAGGACAACTTTTTTCAAATGGTTTTAAAGAAGAAACAAAACATAATTGCGAAAAATAAATAAATTCGAAAATAAAAAATGCAAGGAAATCAATCAAAATACTGTGAAAAAGACAGCTACAAAAGAATCAGCGAAAAAATTAATTTATGTTTTCGGTAAAGTCCGACCTCACAATCAAAAGCTACTTTGAAATAAAGAAATAATTTAAATATCATTTCTCCATGGCCCTGAAACAAAACATGAAATAGGGCAGCTGGATTAACACAAACCCAAGTTAGCATACATGTCATATTGCTTGGATTTTGGTTATTTCTCTAAGTTGTTTTGATTTGTTTGTGTTTCTTTCACACTTGTCTCTATATGTGTCTTTAAAAAGCTTGTTTACCTTGTAGCCTTAGCTGTGGCGTATGCAGTCACAACTTTACCCGGCTAGGTGTTGCTATTGTGGTTTCCGCATTTTTCTTTTCTTCGAAAAAGTTGTTTACTCAACCCAAATTTTTAATTCAACAGTGTTATTCTCCTGATATCTTTGCCCAAAAAGTCTAGAGATCTAAGTCCGGCATGATATTAACCATTAGTTTTTTCTCTTCTCTTTTTTTCATAACCATTTCACCTAAAGCAAGACAAGATCACCAGTGAAAAAAAAAACATGGCACAGGCGATGCCGAAGAAAGAATAAGATATTTTTATTTTTTTATTATCGGTTCACCACAATCAAGGCATTACTGTTACTAGTGCGCAGGGGTTTACATAAATGAAAAACGAGAAACAAAAAAGAAAAAAAAACAAGGAGCAACAAACTACCGGGGTTGTAGGAGAAAGGATAAAAGAATAATATGAATCACGAAGATAAAGATGGCAATTGACGTATTGAACTTAAACTTTTAGAGTTTATAGCTATCAGGGAAGCAGGTATGCGGAATGGAATTCCACAGATAGACGTAGGAGAAAAGAAACTGAATAGTAGAATTGATGGCTAAATTTGACTGCTTTGACTGTCAAATAATGGGACTAGCTGTCACTCTAGTTAGCCAGTCAAGTGCCATACGTAATACACGCTTGGGCAATCATGTCTCAAAAAAGACGTGACTGGCTGGGCAGAAGATTATCGCGCAGTAGGTTGGCACTACTTTCTACGGTAGACTAGTTGCCAACCAAGGCTATAGATCCTAATCTGTATTATTATTTAACCCATAACTGGAGGGAAGAGACAGATTAATTCGTTTGCCAAATGTATTTGCGCCGAAGTGAATGCAAGGAATTCAATTGGAATTCGAACTCATCTCTCTGATTTCTCATCCCGAGCCGATATCCACTGCACTACATAGCATATCATGCATATCGTTTTACAGAAAGTTTTTGTGTTTTTTTATTAAACATCGTTACATTTTTCCTTTCAAAAAATATTCACTGCACCCAACACACAGTCAGTCTAGTATCTCGAGTAAATTTGTGTAGACGGGGAACCAAGGAGATAAGCTCTTCAGAGCAGAAGCCCTGAAAATATTAATAGAAAATACAGGAAAGCCACTCCCGACAATGAGAAATTGAGAAAGTCAGTCGACCAGATTGGGATCGATTACATTGCATAACAGGATTGAGGAAGGTGGATGAAATTTAGGGTGAGAGATAGAATTTAGGGAGGCAGAATGCAGTTGTACAGAAGGGAGTTCCACAGGCGGGAAGTGCGAGAAAAGAAACTGGAAATAGAAATGGTGGTTAAATTTGACTACTCTGACGGTAACAGGGTGGGACCTAGTTGCCAATCTGGTAGCAAGCTTAAATTCTTGTGGTCGGTACAATAGGGAGTGACAGATATAAAAAGAGTAAACATAAGAAAGAGTGATAAAAAAGGTGAAACTAATACTTATATATTGACTTTTAATCAGCCCCAAATTCCTAAAACGATCAAAATAGGATAATATCTGGAGAAAGTTGAACAGTACATTCCAGCTCCCCGGAGGTGCTTTAAATGTCAGAAATTTGGACACCACAGGGGCGCTTGCAGAGGACGACAGACATGTGCCAAATGTGGAGAAAAAGAACCAAATCATAAAGAGGAGGAATGTTCGAAACCGCTAAGATGTCCAAATTGTCAACAGGACCATCCAGCATATGCAAGATCTTGTGACGTCTACAGGAAAGAAAAAGAAATCATTGAAGTAAAACACAAGAGAAATGTATCTTTCCTGGAGGCCAGGAAAATTGTAGAGGTCTATATGAGTGAGATTAGCTATGCTTCTGTTACACGGAGAGCTGAAACAACCAATGAAAGAAAAAAAAAATAGAATGCTAATTGAAAAACTCATAAAATTAGACCCAAGTGAGTGGAAAACATCCAGGCAGAGCTAAAGAAAGAATACACCAATAGCACTCAACAAACACTTCAATTGGAAACCCCTACTCAGATGAAAAAAAAACATGATAAAATAGAGAATGAAAAAGAAATAGCAAAATAAAAAAACTTCAGACACAGACTACTCCTACTAAAAACAGAATTTGCAACGACCATCAATGTGTTTTCAACTTCTAAAAGTGACAACAATGGGAAAGATAATATACAAAACCATGAATCAAACAAGAACAAAGAACGCCCATCACAATCTAAGAGAAACCATACACCATCTTCCTCATGGGAACGTATAAAGATTTCAAAATTAAGTCAACCTACAGAACCATCAATTTCGAAGTTTGACACAGAAAATGGGTTTAGTTTTCTGGAAAGGATGGAAATCGATGAGTCAAACACTAAATACAAATAAAAAAAAGTGCAATAACCCCAATTCAGAAAAATTACACACCAAAAAATGAAATTACAAAATAATGCAATCCTACGGTGGAATTGCAGAGGAATCCGGGCTAATTAATATACAATAAAAACCCAAACAATCAACTTACTGTTGGATAATACTACATCGGAAGTTTACCCACTGTAAATAAAACTGGGAACAGAAAAACCACCAATTGGCCATGCAAATAAATCAATCTACTTGATATAAATAACCAACTTATACCAGATAGAAACATCTGAAATTAGTTACCGGAGTTTATCTGAGTAAGAATAAACGAGCTTTGGTTTAAGGACATTATCCTTAAATTATGTTTACAAAGTATATATATATTTGATATATATGCGCAGTCTGGATTTGCCATTAAATGACCAATAGTAGTTGATATGTCATAAAACCCAACACAAAGAAACAAACAAACAGAGACATGACTGACTTGGCAGAAGTTCGAATTCCAGTTGAATTCTTTGCATTCACTTCGGCGCAAAGACCCTTGGAAAAGGTATTAATCCGTCTCTTCCCTCCAGTTATGGGTTAAATAACAGGACAGATTGGATTCTATAGCCTTGACTGGCAACCAGTTTACTGCAGATAGCAATGGCAACCTACTGCGGAATAATCTTCTGCCCAGTCAGTCATGTATCTTTCGAGACATGATCGCCCAAAGCGTGAATCACATATGGCTCTTAATTGACTGATTGAATATAATAGTTGAAAACATGATTAAAGCTTCTACTGGGTATAAAGTGGGGGATCAGTTTTATATTGCTATGAAGTAATAAACTGATCCCCAACCAATTACTACTTAATTATATAATACATCTCTTTACCCTTATAGTTATGGTTAAATAACCGGACATATTGGGTTCTATAGCCTTGGCTGGCAACCAGTCAGTCATGTCTCAAACGAGACATGATCGCCAAGCGTCTATCACATATGGCACGTAACCGACTGAATCACCTAGACAATACTCAAAACCTCCAATGCACCATAAAATGTTAATGGTTACTGTAAGATTCCTTTTCAATGGAGTTATTCATTATTTTCTCAAGGGCAAACAATAACATCAACTTCGTTTCGTATAGAAGTTTAGTATATGTACAAAACTTGTTAAAGAAACTTCCTAGACTTGATAATAGGAATGGCCCAATTTTTATGCGTGACAATGCATCACCAGACGCTACATAATCTACTGTCTGTGATGAATTAGGAAATAAAGTGAATTTATACATGTTCCAAGAATATTTGCGCATATGTATTTCGCCACGCGCATACGTTTCGTATTTCCAAGTGGTCCCCCATCTAATTGCTGACAGAGCTCAATGTTGCTTAACTACGGTGATTGTACAGGATCAAATTTATAACTCATTGGAAGAAATGTAATGTTGTGCGTGTGGTGGTGTCGACGGTGGACTTATTTCGATTTTTTCGTTCGCATTGTAAGTTAAATACGTATCTATCGATTTTTTTTTTTTCTGCAGCATGTCCATAAAAATTTACTCGAATTGCATCATGGAGCTTGTCAAGACTAAAAAGAATAATAAATCCCCTTCATGATAACGCAAGCATGTCTACCGCAAGAATAACACAGAGAAAAAAACAATTGAAAGTCGGTTGGACTGTTCTGTTAAATAAAATCTTGGTCGGTGTGGAATTTTGCAAAGAATTGTACTTTGCACAGGGCGACGCAGATAGATGTCGGGTATTATTTTGACAAGCAAATGTCATCACCCGAGATGGGACGGGATACATCAGAAGTCCCAGGTGTCAGGTGGTAACTATTTAAATAAAGTTAGCTCTAACAGAGATCAGTTTCGTTGAGGTAAAGTCGGCAGTTCTGCCTTGCGCATTGTCGAAATGTCTGACTTCGGTCGAAGGGTAATAACCCAGTCGAGACCCCACCGAAGGGTATTGTCTAGGGAAAATTGGACATAAATTCGTGCCCGGGCTATATGGTCCAGATTACCCAAATTTAACCCTTGTGTCACTTTTTGTCTTAAAAGGGGAGGCAAGTAAACACTAGTTTAGTTGTGTAGAGTTGCAGATACCAGCCAGTCTGGCTAGCTATCTGGTAGCCTCGATTCGTTTGTAATCCCACCAAATCAGACCCACCCATGTCACAGACAGAAAAACAGACAAAGATTGATGAAATATTTTTTATTTAAATATGAATTATGGATGTCTGTCGGTTTTATCACTTGTGAAAAAGCAAGTTATTTTGATTCACCTTAACTTCAGTTAATTTCTTCATTTATCTGTGAAAGATAAACAGCATTCGATTCCAGCTGATTCTCGCCGAATAGATAGCAATTTATGAATCGTCGTTTATGAGAGAAAAACACCAACATTCAGATGGGGTCTACTCAGAGGGAGTTCTACACCAGCTGTCATATTCAGCAACCGATTAATTAATGTTACAATTGCTGCAAAACTCATCCATGTAGAAAATTATTTAAACCAGATTCAAATGTCCGTCGAAAATTTCTCATATGTGGAATTTTAATGAAAATGTATCGAAGAGCTGCCGAATATATATCCACACGCTTCATTACCTTACCCGTAAATACAATTGCAAGAGGTAAGATACCATCACTTCCTCCCCAGGTATGGAGTAAATAGAAGTAATTTCATCTGAAAAACATTTTAATTCAATTTTCGCTGGAAAAAATGGATTATGCTGAAAATCTAAAATATATATATATATATATCAGCTTTAAATAATCCTACCGTTTATCTACTAGATCTCATTTGGTACAGGCGAAGTACTGACAATGAAGATGCATATCTTTTCATCGTTTATGCATTTGCATTGGCTTATTCATTTTTGTTTAGGTTATAGGCTGTTGCAGTAGGTGAATGATAGCTTACTTGCATTTTAATATTTGGCTTCATATATGAATAAATTAAGTGTCTCATTTATTTCATGTTCTCTGATAGATATCATAATCCAGTCTTCTTCAGTTATACAAATATTTTTGAAGACCGACTGTTGATGTTTTGTTTGACAGTTCTTGTTGAACTAATCCTCTGCCACCTTCGGATCTGGACGATCAACGTCAGCCTAGATTCATGCAGTGGCAAGTGACAAGCTTTCTTGTTTTGACATACATTTTCTTAATGTTAGCTATGGTCTGATTAAGAATATTGAATCTGTATTTTTTTTTAATCATATCACCCCAAGCAAGGCGATGACAACATTGATGCGCATGGGGCTACGTAAGAGTGAAAAGATTGGAAAAGAGAAAGCCGGAAACCACATCCTAAACAGGGAATGAGCCTCTTCACCTATTCAAAATACGTGGGTGGAGTGTGAACCAGGCGATAGTTAAGTCTATCTACTCCAATTGAGAACAAAAAAGGAGAAAAGAAAAAAAGTGAAAAAAGATTGGGGAAAAAAGAAAGAAAGCCGGGAACCACATCCTAAACAGGAAACAAGGGATGAGCCTCTTCGCCTGTTCAAAAGATGTGGGTGGAGTGTGAACCGGACGATCGTTAACTCTATCTACTCCAAATGAGTACAAAAAAAAAGAGAAAAGAAAAAAAAGTGAAAAAAGGTTGGGTGGAAAAAAAGAAATAAGAAAGCCGGGAAACATATCCTAAACAGGAAACAAGGGATGAGCCTCTTCACTTGTTCAAAAGACGTGGGTGGAGTGAGAACAGGACGATCGTTAAGTCTCTCTACTCCAATTGCACCACTGGTACAACGAAGGTGTTTATGACTGATATTCTTTTTTGTAAATTCAGTTGGGTAATTAGTACCAGGCGCTCACACGCCCGTAGTTATATTTTTTAATATGTGCATAGTGTTTTCATCTCTTTTGCTGACACCTAGACTTTCAAAGCCTTCTTCTGGTTCCAGTTCACTAATCTTTATGATAAAAATCAAGATCTTTGAGTGGATTTCCGTAATTACCCCTTTCTTGAATATTATTTATGCACATTTATCTAACCCGAAATCGATAGCGATATCATCATTGAGACATCAGCCTTTGATTCACTATCATTACTGACAGAATTTGAATGATTTCAGTTGTTCACGCCGCAGTTAGATTATTCCTGTTATGTTTTTTTCTTTTCTGAGAGATCATTATTTCGTATCTCATTTATTTTAGTTTATCCTCTGTCATATTGTCTATTTCCACCCTTGAATCCTAACCTTAACCCTAACCCTAACCCACCCTTGATGTTGGGTGGTTACATCTTATAGTAATTTGTCATATATTCACTTTAGACTTACCTGATACTGCGCGTTGTATTACAGTAGATATCGGCTCGGAACGAGAAATCGGAGAACCGATTTGGAATTCCAGTTACATTGATTGCATTAACTTATACGAAAACTAGCAGTATAGCCCGGCGTTGATCGGGTGTAATGAAAGCTTTAAAACTAATCCATGGTCCTGGAGCTAAGACTCTTTGGACGTTGGCACGAAATACTAAAAAGCAATAGTTGTTTCCAGTTAAAGCGAAACCGCAGACTAAAAGAAAAATGAATGGATGTAATTCAAATTTTGATTTCCTGGTATCGATATCAAATAAGTTTTTTTCGACTTAAACTGAATTTTTAAGGCTAAACAACTCCTCTGAGTAAATGGTATCATAGCTGAGACTAAGAATTACAAGTATACGTTTTCTATAGAGTCTATTGTCAAAAGTGTATATTTATATTTTCACTAGCAGTATAGCCCGGCGTTGCTCGGATATAATGAAAGCTTTAAAGCTAATCCAGAGTCCTGGAGCTCAGACTCTTTGTACGTTGGTACGAAATACTAAAAAGCAATAGTTGTTTCCAGTTAAAGCAAAACCGTAGACTAAAAGAAAAATGAATGGATGTAAGTCAAATGTTGATTTCCTGGTATCGATATCAAATAAGTTTTTTCCACCGTAAACTGAATTTTAAAGGTTAAATAAGTCCTCTGAGTAAATGGTATCATAACCACAATTATACTTATTTAGAGTCAAACCTGAAGAAAAAGCTAAAATTAAAGAGCTGAAAAACTGATTTTGATCAGACCCGGTATATATTATCGATTTTCTGCACTATTGTAACAACAGTAACTTTAAAACATCTGAATTTCGTTTCTTATGTCTTTGTCAATGAGTGTATCAAATTTGATTAAAATCGGACCACTTCTTTTATAACCTGATTTTTTCCAATATTGATTATCGATATTTATTGGGGGTACCTCGACACAAAACCTAGCTAAGAATACTCGCAGACACTTGTAGTACAACTGTGTAAATTATCAAGAAAATAGGCTCAGCTGTTTCGGAGTCTATAGGTAACGGACACACACACACATATACACACTTCTTTTTAGTCAGTCATGTCTTTTTTCTTTCTAGACGGATAGCAAAATGCGTGTGTCACGTATGCCACTTGATTGACTGATTCCTGCAAACTTTGGCAAAGTAATTAAGATATATCCCAATATTTGGCATGTCTATAGCAACAACAGAAGGAAGTATAATCCGGAACTTAAAGAAACCAAAATTGTAGCCTATCTCCGATGAAATGGTTTTGAGAAGCAGCTATTTCAGTGACACTTGTTTTTTATGAACTGAAAACGAAAGAAATGAGATTGTTTTATACCGTTAACATGGTATGATTCATTTTAGCAAATGCATCTCTCAAATGCCTGAACTTCTATAAGGTTTTCGGAATTAAATTTTTAAAAAAATCTATCAAATCTCTTCTTCGGTGAAACTTTCAAATGTTTGATTACTTACAGACTTTGTCAACTGCTCTATTCACTCATCCATTTCGGCATGTCTCACGTGTGCATTTTACCGTTCTTTCAACATTCTTTTGTTCGGTATTTGGCACCAATTAGTCGACAGACCGTTAATTAATTACCAAATCCTGAAAGCTAACATAACAATACACTTCATTAGTTTCAGCCAGAAATATGACAGTAACATATATATATATATATATATATATATATATATATATATATATATAAAGGAATTTGTCTTTTATTATTAGTTTGCATGTCTGCATATATCCACTTTGACGACGACATTTATATATTTACTATTCAGTTTGACTCAGTAAAACGCATCAGTGATTTCAGGTTTGCCGAACTTTCTCTTTGTGTACAGCATCGTTTTATTTATCACAGCTGAATTCGACTCTTTTATCAAATAAATTCCATTAATGCCGAAAGTGAAAATGAACGCGGATATAGTCATTAAGCGAAAGTGAAAGAATAAATTATTATAAGTAACATGAAGTGAAAGTGAAAGTAGATTTTTCTAAGAATAAGATAAAGCAATTGATATTTGATCTGCTGATACCAGTGCAAAATATCCTTTTGATAACTGAACAGCAAAAAAAAAAACTGAATAAATATTTAAGAGAATACAAAGTTTAGCGTTTTTTTAGTTAACTTTTCATTTGCTGATATATAGAAGTACATGGATCCTTAATTGTATCACTACAAATACTAAGAATAATCATTCTTAATTTCATATAAATTGTATAGAAATTATTATAATGTCATCTACAACTGTTTATCAGTTAGTTTCTTTGGCCGTCCATTCATCTTCTTTGTTTCAAAGTTCCTAGTTTCTTATTCTCTAACCAACGTTTATTTCACTGTATTTGCGTAACATTTCATGTCAGCTGCAATTCTTCTAAGCGTCCACCCAACGTCTCTTAAAGCCTTTATTCTGCTCCTTTGTGCAATTGCTATTTCTGCTACCTTTGACATTGTGGGCTGCTTAAAAATAAATTATTTGTAAAATTGAAAAATAAAGAGGAATTGCATGAACTACTCGAGGTCAGACAGCAAACTCTTATCAAAATAAAGTTTTAAAAGGAACGTTTAAACTATGTTGACACTAGTTACAACTCAATTCGAGAGTATGAAAAAGTCAGTCGTATCTAAGGATAATAGAATCATGAGTAGTTTCAAAATGACTTGTTTAATAGAAAAGAGGAAAAATTAAATATAACTTTTTAAATACATTTCTTTTATACCTAGTTTTAAATAATCAATTAGCAATTTACTTGGCTTTCATCCTGTATTTGAATTTCAGTGAGGACTTTTCTAAAGGACAGGTGTGATTTCAAACTTCATTTTGATGCCTTATAAAAGATGAAATAATTCTTGTCCTAATACTTTAGCACATTACTGTATATATATTCGTGTAGAGAAGGAGAGAGGAAGAGACATAATGTGTGAAAGAGAGATTTAAGACTGTAGTTAGCGATTAAACAATAACCTGATTTTAATAATTTTTTGTCAGATTTAGGTAAACATAATCTAGATAAATAATAAATAAAAATAGAATATTTACACTATTTATTTTCGGATTATTGTCCTGTTCTTTTTGTTGTTACAAGAAACATTTCAGCCATGGTTCCCTCCAGGTTTGCTCAGGTGCATATCGATATTGTTAACCTGAAAATTGTCATTTATTCAATCTCTGGGAAAAGACTGTTCTCGTTTCACTATTCATATCTAGGGATATCGTCTAAATCTTATTTTAATTATGTTCAATTTTTCAACTTAGCATATGCACTGATTTTAGGCTATGAATAATTCCTTAGCAAGTCTACCACAAAAATAAATACAACATGAGAATGGGAGTCGCTTACAAAGAAAAACAAATGACTTCAACCACAACAACAGCAGTCAAAAAATTGACAGCAGCAGCAGTCAAAACAGCATAGACTGCAGCAGCTGTTAAAAACGGGATAGACTGCAGCAGCTGTCTAAGCAGTATAGACAACAGCAGCTGTCAAAACAGGATAGACAGCAACAGCTGTCAAAATAGGATAGACAGCAACAGCTGTCAAAATAGGGTAGACTGCAGTCGCAGTCAAAACAGGATAGACTGCAGTAGCGGTCAAAACAGGATAGACTGCAGTAGCAGTCAAAACAGGATAGACTGCAGCATCAGTCAAAGCAGGATAAACAGCAGCTGTCAAAACAGGATAGACTGCAGTAGCAGTTAAACCAGGATAGACTGCAGTAGCAGTCAAAACAGGATAGACGGCAGCATCAGTCAAAACAGCTTAGACTGTAGCAGCTGTTAAAAACGGGATGGACTGCAACAGCAGTCTAAACAGTATAGACAACAGCAGCTGTCAGAACAGGATAGACAGCAGCAGCTATCAAAACAGGATAGACAGCAACAGCTGTCAAAATAGGATAGACTGCAGTAGCAGTCAAAACAGGATAGACTGCAGTAGCGGTCAAAACAGGATAGACAGCAGCATCTGTCTAAACAGCTTAGACTGTAGCAGCTGTCAAAATGGGATAGAGTGCAGTAGCAGTCTAAACAAGATATAAAACAACAGCTGTCAAAGCAGGATAGACAACAGCAGCAGTTGCAACATAATCTGCAGCTAGATTAGACATAATCCTTTAAGTTCAATACAATCAAATTTATTTAATCGCATGGTGGATGGAATCGTTGATTTGTCAATTAGCTGAGGTTGTGAGATCAATCCCTGAGCCGGGTACTGTGAACCTGCAATCAGTGGAATCGGGCGAGAAATAACTGAATAGTACTAAATAAAAATAAGAACTACATGATATTCATAGAAATGAAAAGTGAGAATCCTCATCTCAGAAATACAGATAAAATGAATTCATAAATAAATTATTCGAAAATAAGATTTGAATCCACTTTCAAAGTAATATTGTTTCTTGAAAAAGCTTTTACAAAACTGGATTTAATGTAGGTCCCTACACTTTTTCGCGATACTTAAGATTTAAAATTAATTTTTGTAAATGCTAAACGTTCAAAGATTTTATATCTGCAGTAATTGAAAGCTAAAGGATGAAATTTACTATTTCCATTAGCAAAGTACTGTCTAATGTTTAATGGAAATATTAAATTTAATTATTGTTTCTAAAATAGCTGATTAGCGACCTTTTCAGCCGCCTTTCATTGCAATGTGAACGTCTTAATTTAAATATCTTCCAAAAATAAAATATAATTTTCTGAAACTTTATTTGAGAAATATTTTTCTTCTTTTTTATGCCGTGTCCCTTCAGGACGTAGACGATCATGACGTTCTACATCTACTCATCCCTTGTAGTTCCTAATCCAAAGTTTGCTGCCATATTCAAGGACAATCGCATGACAATACTGTACACTTTTCTTTGTTTCCAACAACATTTTTCTGGCTCTCAGTATTAGCTGATTTAAATCATAATACATCTCAGTTGAAACAAGTATTATTTACATTAGATTTTTAAAAAAGCAGGAAAAAACGGAATTTAATGCAAACAGTAATAGTGATTTTTGTATCTTTCAACACCCTACAACATCCGACAAGCACTTCTTATAATCTAATTAAATGTTTGTTGCTGTTCTACGGAGACTTTATTTTTTAAAAATAATTTAAGACAATGACAGACGAAAGCTTTTTATATAATTTCTAAGTAGTCTGTAATCTTACAAAAGTTGAAAATATTCTCCGTAAACTAATTTTCGGAATGTTTACTATAGTCATCAATCTTATTTTCTATTTATGCTGTCTTTGGTTACCCACACTTTCAAAATGATTAGGTTTAATGCGCATGAAAAAAAAATTATCTTAAAAATTTACACCGTGATGATTTATATTAAGCTATTCAAGTTTCGTTAAGTAAATATAGTCTTTACTTAATTACTTAATGTGGATAAAGAATTTTTAAAACATTTTTGAAACTAAAAATTATTATAATTAAAAAAAAATGAAGACAGTTATTATGAAAATTAATTATTTATTGCTAATTTGTATTTACAAACGCGGGTGTCCCCCAAGGCTCTATCCTAGGTCCTACGCTCTTTCTAATCTATATCAATGATCTCCCCGATGCCATAAGATCACAAGTAGGCATGTACGCCGATGATACCACAGTTTACTCTCGCCTCGATCAAAAATCTGGTGTTGGTGACAAGGCGAACCTCGCTGCCGAGCTTGAGAAGGACCTCCAATCTGTGGTGGATTGGGGTAAGAAATGGCTCGGAAAATTCAATTCTTCCCAAACGAAGCTGCTGTCAATTAACCACCACAGACAACCGCACCTCCCTCCCATTAGCATGGAACATGCTTGCCTCCCAGAGAGTAAAACACTACGCCTGCTTGGCCTGACACTATCAGCGGACCTCAAGTGGAATGATTACGTCGAATGCATTGCTAAATCCGCAGCTATGAAAGTCGGCTCTCTGTGCAGGGCCCGGAAATTCTTTTCCGCCTGAATCTATCCTGCACTTATATAAATCCACCATCCGCCCGTGTATTGATTACTGCTGTCACATCTGGTCAGGTGCCCCTTCTATTCTCCTCGGGGTTCTTGACAAAATACAGCGAAGAATCTGTAATGTGATTGATGCCGACTTGGCTGACCGCCTGCAGTATCTCTCTCACCGGCGTGACGTGGCTTCCCTGTGCCACTTCTATAAATATTTTCATGGCTTATGCTCTGACGAACTTAAACCATTGTTGTCCCCTAGATGTGAATTTGCACGAGATGCTAGATTGGCAGCTAGGTCCCACCCTTTTACAGTGAAACCGATGAAATGTAACCGCAATTTCTACTCCAGCAGCTTCTTTCTTCGCACTTCTCGCCTGTGGAATTCCCTACTGAATGCTTGCTTCCCCGACGGCTACAACCTCCAGGAGTTTAAATGTAAGGTCAATAGACACCCCTAACACACTAACTCACACCCACTCTCTCCAACTCTCTCCCTATGTACATCCTAAGTTGTCTACCACCCTCCTTCTGACATTTCCCATACCCAATCGCTCTATGTAACCCCCTGCGCTATAGTGGCAGTGGAATGCCTTGGTTGGGGTGATACGATTAAAAAAAAAATAATGTTCTTATATAAATTTTTAAAACGCAATTAAATGATTATCTCATTAAATAAAGTCATAGTTATTTATATTTTTTATTTTAACGATAATAAAAGATTTGCACGCATAATTTATTTTCAAGAAATTTCAGGAAATTAATAAAATAAAATAAGTAAAGAAATGCCAAAAATTCATGAAAGTAATTTAATGAATAAATTCACACATTTGTGATTGATTCTTGAAAGATTCATTAAAATCCGACACTTTTTTTTATTTTAGCAGAAATTTCACAATTAATATGTTTTTCATTAAAAACAATGTCGCTAAAATCCCCATCGTCAGCTTTTGTTAAAAAGTTAAAAAGTTAAACAAAATTTCGATTATGCTAGAAATAATTTTAAAATATTTAAAAACAATTTAAAATACTTTGCTTGTTTCTCATAAATATACCATAAACATTTTGAAAACAAAATTTGTTTTTATTAAGTTTGGGGCCTATTTTCATCATGATACGTTGTTTTGCACGAAAAAGTCGAGATACCTTATTTAGTGTATTTTTATCTGTATTTTTTTAAAGCTTTGGCAGAGAATATTTTAGATGCGAAAGTGTTCTGAAGAACCTCCCATCCTAAAGATCTAATTTGTGCGTTGTTTACAGAGTTCTATCCTGGTCTGTCAGGCAGAAGAAAAAAAAATTTTTTTTGCCTTAGTAGGACACTTTCGTCATAATTGTTTGATTTCAATCAGTCAGTTAATTGTCAAACGTGATACACGCATGGGCGACCATATCTCTTTCGAGACATGACTAACTAGACAGTAGATTTTCTCGCAGTAGGTTGCCAGTATTTTCTGCTGTGGACTAGTTGCTGACCAAGATTATAGAAACTAATCTCTCCTGCTATTCATTTTATATCTAGAGGAAGAAGAGATGGAACAATACCTATGGCAATGGTATTTGTGCGTAAGTACATGAAACGAATTCGACTGGAATTCAAACCGACTATCTGATTTCTTACAGCCAGAGACTCCGAAACGGCTGAACCGTCTTTTTGAAAATTAACACAGTTGTACTATAAGCATCTGCGAGTATTCTTAGCTAGGTATCCCCGATAAATATCGAAAATTGATAATCGAAAAAATCGGGTTTTATAGAAGAAGTGATCCGATTTTAATCAAATTTCATACACTAATAGACAAAGACATAAGAAACGATATTCAGAAGTTTCAAGGTTGCAGTTCTTACAATGGTGCAGAAAATCGATAATATATATATATATATATATATAAAAGGCAAGATGTTTGTATGTGTGTCTGTTTATCTGCCTGTATGTGTGTATTTTTTCAGCCCTTTTTTTGTTTTTGCTTCGGGTTTGGCTCTGAGTAGGTATAATTGTTGTTTTTAGTCTCAGCCATGATACCATTTATTCAGAGGACTTATTTCGCCTTCAAAATTCAGTATACGACGAAAAAAACTTATTTGATATCGATACCAGGAAATCAAAATTTGACTTACATCCATTCCTTTTTCTTTCAGTCTTCTGTTTCGCTGTAACTGGAAACAACTATTGCAAAAAAAAAAGTGTTTCCTGCCAACGTCCAAAGAGTCTGAGCTTCAGGGCCATAGATTAGTTTTAAAGATTTCATTACACCCAACAACGCCGGGCTATACTGCTATATATATATATATATATATATATATACTGGGTGCGATTGGTAAATTGTCGCAATTATTTTATTATTTCAAATATTCTTTAGGCAGGGTCTGATCTCCAGGACCATGGATTAGTTTTAAAGCTTTCATTACACCCGAGCAATGCCGGGCTATACTGCTAGTTATACACTAAAGCAAACGTTAAGACTTAAGAAACATGTGTTCATATCTCAGGAACTGCATTCTCGTTTCAGCCTTTGAGCATGCTTAATAAGAAAAAAGTCTTTAAACAAGCGAGTTATCATTTCCAGATGGAATTGATAAAAAAAGGAACAGATTGCTAATATTATCTTTCCGTTCAAACGAGTCTTCCTCAACTTCAAAATAGGACCCCTAACTTGATAATACCACTGGTAATAAATGTCTGTATTGAGGGTTCTTCCATGTTCCCACCGCTTGTAATGGGTGGCACCTTTCATATTCCAACTGACACCAACCATTGACATCTCCGGAAGGTGTTCTGGTTTTGTTGTTGAAACTAGTTTATCATTTTGCAAATGGGAAACCATTTAATTATCACCTGTAGCATTGTCCTTTGTCAGGAAGATGATATCTTGATGACATCGGTCTGAAGAAAGAAATGCCTGAAATGATACCACGGGCTGACCCAGGCTTTGCGAAGGAAATTGGGTTGCCTAGACTCTTTGGCAATCGTCGGTGGCTTGGAAGAAGTATTTGGCCTTGGTTGTTAATCTTTCTTAAAATGGTGTCTGGTTATAAAAAAAAAACACGAGAATATACGGCCGGCTGTTTACGTCTGTATTAGCCATCAAAAGAAATCCATTATGTCCACGCACAGCATCAGGGTCTGAGTACATAAATGTTTGACTGTTGTGTGTACTGGGATTGTTGATACATTTTCGACCAGCTATTGTTTGGTCGAAGCATGATTATGAACACTGCCATTGGTAAAGAAATAATTAGTTGGTTAACATATTGTTGTAAATGTGTTCTGCTCTCAAGCAAAATTTCATAATGAATCCAAATTCTCTTACTTTCAAAGTTTTCCGAGAAAATCTCTGAATTGTAATACAAGGCACAAATATCGGATAGAATAAATAATGAAAGTGCTTTAGACGCGGTTTCCTACCATCCAACTTTGGTTCTCCTTAGTGGGTTGATTCAAACTTCCTAGCAGTTAAGTACTTAACTACTTTCCAAATACGGATCTGATCATGACACCTGTTACTACATACAAGCACACATATCTCATCTTCAGCAACTTTGCAAATACTTTTTATTCGACCTCTCTAATCTCTCTCTCCTAGACTAACTTTCAAAAGAGCAGTTTGTATTTCAAGTTCTTCTGTTTATGTCATAGTTATGATGAAAATTAGTTAGGATGTGCGTTGTGGTGCAGTGGATATCGACTCGGAACGAGAAATCGTGGAGACGAGTTCGAATTCCAGTTGAATTCATTGCATTCACATACGCGCAAATACCCTTGGCAAAGGTATTAATCCGTTTCTTCTTTCAAGTTATGGGTTAAATAACAGGACAGATTGGGTTCTATAGCCTTGGCTGGCAACCAGTCTACAGCAGAAAGCAATGGCAACCTACTGCGGGATAATATTCTACCCAGTCAGTCATGTCTGTTTCAAGACATGATCACCCAAATGTGTATCATGTATGGCACATAACTGACTGACTGAATATAATAGTTAAAAACAAAATTAAAACATCTACTGGGCATAAAGTGGGGGATCGGTTTTCTATTGTTATGAAGTAATAAACTGATCCCCCATTAATTAATACTTAATAATATAATACATCATTTCCTCCTCTAGCAATGAGTCAAATAACAGGACAGATTGGGTTCTATAGCCTTTGTTGGCAACCAGTCTACCATAGAAAGCAATGGAAACCTACTGTGGGATAATCTTATGCCCAGTCAGTCATGTCTCTTTCGAGACATGATCGCTTAAGTGTGTTTCCCCTATGGCACTTACCTGTCATAGTTGGTCAGTGTATATACATTGGTTGTTTGACCAATGTAGACTTTCCCATATGTGCGGCTAGCGACCTTTGGGCGGCTCTGTTATGTTAAAAGGGGCTAATGAGAGTTTTTATTTCATTTGGGGCAGTGGACATAAAAAACAATTATTCAATAGTGGCTACAAATGAAAAGTTATTTAATAGTGGCTATAAAAGAAGAATCAAAATTATTCAATAGTGGCTACAAAAGAAAAAATATTCAATAGTAGCTACAAAGAAAGATTATTCAATAGTGGCTACAAAAGAAAAGTTATTTAATAGTGGCTATAAAAGAAGAATCAAAATTATTCAATAGTGGCTACAAAAAAAATCAATAGTGGCTATAAAAGAAAAAATTAAAATCATTCAGTAGTGGCTACAAAAGAAAAATTATTCAATTGTGTCTACAAATGAAAAATTTAAATTATTCAATAATAGCTACAAAAGGAAAAATATTCAATAGTGGCTACAAAGAAAGATTATTCCCTAGTAGCTACAAAAATATTCACTACTGACTACAAGAAAAAATTCAATAGTAGCCAAATAAAAATTTCAATAGTGGCTATAAAGAAAAATTATTCAATAGTGGCTACAAAAGAAAATTTATGAAAATTTGTCGGAGGCTCATGAAACGTTTCTTCATTGCTTTTCCAACGACCTAAGACTGAATGTAGTTTTACCGTAGTTACACTGCTTCTCATAACAAAGAAGCCAACAGCAAATAACCAACATAAGAGATCTACGGTAACTCTTAAGCAGCATGGGCCTATCGTAAGAGATTTAGCCAGTAAACACCAAAGACAGTCATTGCATTGAACAGATTGAGATAAGATATCAGATAAGTCTAGAATAAGAGCTTTAGCCAGACCGCATCAAAGTCAAACACTGTATTAAACATATTGAGATAAGATATCAAATGAACGTTGAGTAAGAGTCTTAGCAATTAAGCACAGGAGTTGAAGAAACTGAGACAGGGCTATCAAATGAATCGAGATAAGGAGCCTTAAACATTAAGATCCAAAGTCATCCATCACATTGAAAATATCAAATACGATTTGTTTTTTGGCATTTTAATCATTGGTATTTATAATAGAAATGTAAGGAATATTAATTTTTATTTTTTGTACTAATAATTGTTATTTGTACTAATAATGTTGTGCGTTGTGGTGCAGTGGATATCGTTTTGGAACGAGAAATCTGAGAAAAGAGTTCGAAATTCAGTTGAATTCCTTGCATTCACTTACGCATAAATACCCTTGGAAACAATATTAATCCAAATCTTTCCTCCAGTTATGGGTTAAATAACAGGACAGATTAGGTTTTATAGCCTTTGTTGGCAACCAGTCTACCGTAGAATGTAATGACAACATACTGTGAAAAAATCTTTTGCCGAGTCAGCCATGTCTCGAAAGAGACATGATCGCCCATGCGTATATCACATATGGCACTTAACTGACTGTTCTAAGTATTATATTGGTACAAAGTGTGAATTCAGTATAATATTAGTATTTTAATTTGCAAAAGTGGTGTATGTTGATAAAAAAATATATTTTTTCTGTCCAAAGTGTACGCTTTTGAAAAAGGGGTAAAGGAACATTGGTCTAATGCTTCTGCTATTTATTTTCTTATTCAGTATTGATGACAAAACCATTTCTATAGTAGTTACCAAAAACTGTTTCCAAAGCTGTTAACTAGTACTAGTTATATTAATACCAAGTAATTGTTTCATATCAAGCCATTTTGTTCTTTTAAGAAACAGAAAGAAATTTGATAGAAACAAATAAAATGATCTTAAATTTTCATGTAATATCAGTCCTCCTGTACGACAGTGAATGTGAAACCGTAGAGAGATGGTTAATGTTTCTTCATTCGGCCTTGTGTCAAACATACCCGAAATGCCTACAACCTACAAGTTTTATCCAAAATTATCAGTAGGTTATTGTCGATATCAGCATCAGAAGGTTGAAATGTGTGAAAAAGTAAAATGGTGTGGTATAGTGTAAGAATAAAATTATACTTTTTTCATGTTAAAATAGAAATTCATTTAAAAGAAAAGAATAACAAGAATAGATAGCAGTTAAAAGATCAATGAGAAAGTTGAGGGTATCAAGAGTTCAAGAAATTGTTCGTAGAAATAAATTGTTCGAAAGAGTATGTGTACGTACGAATGTATGTATGAGCGTTTTTTTTTTTTGGTAGGAATGTCTTTGACTGGAGAAGAAGTAAAAGAAATCAGCACACGAGAAAGAATGAGAAGGAGGACAATGTGCGAGCGATCTATGTCGGGGTCGTAGTTACATTTTAGTAATTTCGTCACGCTGCTCCCTTCTGACTCTGACCGACTGGCGCTGATCAGAGCTTTTTATTTTAATTTGGATTCAACTGGATCGCTAAACCTTTTGTTTCTTGCAATTCGCTCCGATTGACCAGAAAATCAGTTTAATACCTACTTTCGAAATCCGGTTTCGACTTTTTCTTCAAGATCATAGTCAATCTTTTATCTATTTGGGAAAAACCAGGATTTCAAACGACATTGTGAAATTTTGTAAAAATGAAAAAGAATGTTGATTTTAATTCTTAATTTTCTATCCTTACAAATGCTGTGTTACTCACTGATAAAAAAATGACTTAAACCAACAGAAATGTGGTTCTGGATATGAATGAACAGAATACCATGTTAGCATACACAAAGTTTCAGAGAAAGTAGAAAGCAAAACCAACACATATTAAACATCAAGAATAGATGCTCGAAACCTCTAGGGTACAGAATGAGGAAAACGGGCATGGAAAATATGATACTCACAGGACAGAATGAAATCAAATTTAACAAAAGAAAACAAAGCATAATCTACGTAACGAGCTTGAATAAATGGATGGCAGAATAAGTTTAGAAGAGATAACAAAACTACAAAATTGATTGGGAGATAAAAAGGTATTTAGCATTTTTCTATATTCCTGAGATAAGGTAGTATTTACCGTATTTATATTATTCGGACTATGTTTCACATTTTTGTTGTCATTTGTACGACGTTTCGGTCGTTGTACGCACCGGCCTTCTTCAGGTGCTAGTAATTTGAATGAGTTTATACGAGCTACTATACTAGCAACTATATCTCACCGTTTTACAGTGAAACCGATAAAATGTAACCGTAATTTCTACTCTAACAGCTTTTTTCTCACACTACCCGCCTGTGGAATTCCTTTCCGTAAACTTGCTTCCCCGAAAATCCCCAGGAATTTAAATGTAATGCCAATAGTCATCTGCTATCTCAGTAAGTCGCATCCTTTCTCTCACGATCTTTTCTCCATCCACTCCACCCCCATCACACCGGTATTCTCATCCTTCTATTACCCTCCTCCTCCCTTTCTCATCACTTTCCCTTATGTATACCCCTGCGCAACAGTGGCAGTAAAACTGCCTTGCTTGGAGTGAAATGATTTTTTTCAAAAATCAAAATTCCCAGCACCTGAAGAAGGCCGGGTCTTATAACTGCGGAAACGTCGTAAACATAGCAGTAAAGATTAGGACAAGAGTCCGAACAATGTAATTACTGGAGATAAAAAGGAAAGGAAAAAGTGGAGAACCACGATCACCAACATCCTGAAGGGACACAGCACAGAGAAGTAGATCCAAAATTCAACAATACTATAATTATCAACTTTCTGAGATTTTGTCTTCATCTTTGTAGTTTTTATCACAAATTTTCGGCTATTGTGTCATCCGGCCTTCCACAAAAGCAATCAAAACATGGGCTGCAGGAGCGTTAAAAATATATGACAGCAGATTCAGCAGTTGAAATCTAATCAAGGTTAGGTTAAATGCTGTTTGCATCAGCAAATTCTCTACGGGTCTAGCTGATAAAAAAAAACAAAAAAAAACGTTGGATTTTGAATTTGGAAACGTGACTGTGGGGGCTGCGAGATGTTACAGGAGAAAGCGTGCTAAGAGCCACCATGGTTGGGCGACGTGGGAGGACATGATCGCCTACGTTCTGAAAGGATAAGGCATGTGGAAGACGAGAAGAAGACTATGTCAGTCAGGATGTACTTGAACTCAATTCCTAAATGAAACAAGATTTAAACCAAATACCTAGACAAGAGCAGTGGAACTGTGTGCTCGATACAGAATCCCCTGTAGGTTACCCGGAATGATATACACCTGAAGAACCCCGGGGTTGAGAATAGCTGATACATTGTGATGAGAAATCAACAAATTTCAGGAGAAAAGCCAGAATAAATTGTAAAAAATGCTAAAAATTAAGTCAAAAAATGCTGTTTTCTTTCTAGCGGAGGACAACTATTAACTTCAGAATTACTTGAAGATTATCCGGAACGATGTACACCTGAAGATTTCAGGTGTGAATGACAGAAACGTTGCGATAAAAAAATCAACAAAGACAAGGAGAAACGTCCAAATATACTGCAAATAATTCCATAAATACAGCCAAAAAATACTGATAATTTTAAGCGGTTGAGAACTGTCCAATTCAGAATTCCCTGTAGTTTACTCGGAACGATGTACACCTGAAGAATGACAGAGGTGAGAATAAATATTTTTGTATCATTCAGCCTTGTTTCTTTCTTGGTTAACCGACTCAGATTTGAAATCGACCATTACATTTTGGACACATTTTTTGGAAGTGCATTAATTTTATTAAATGTATATTTTTAATTTGGCAACGTCTTAGACCTCTCGACCACGAATGACATTCAGTCTAAATGAGGTTTTAATCAAGCCTATATAACACTATTTTCGATTCATCGCAACAACCATATTTGCTCTGAAATGTATCGTAATGTCAACAAATGTAAACATGTTACGGAAGTTAACGAAGTTTAACGCAACTTGGTTATAAACAACTTGAAATGATTTGTTTGAAAAAATAATGTTCAAACAAATCATTTCAAATTGTCGGTTGTTTATTACCAAGTTTCGTTAATCTTCGTTAATTGCCCTAACATGTATTGACATGTTAGGGCAATTAACATCAGTTGACATTACGATACATTTCAGAGCAGATATGGTTTTTACAATGAATCGAAAATTGTGTTATATATGCTATATTTTGAATTATAATTATCTTTTTTTCTTTTTTTAGAAAAATAATAATTGTTTCATAAATTAAATTTGTTATCTCAAATTTTTTTTTAATTTAGAAACAAATATATTTCTTTCATTTTTTGTTGTCGCTTTCACCCCATGGAAGGCAGTAAAGCCACTAAGCCACTCAGACACAAGGGTGACAGGTGTGGAAGAATTAAAAACAATAATAAGCGGGAAGAGACAAGAAGAATCAAGAGAATAGAGAGTGACTGACATTGCATTTACATTTGTAAGATTAAATTCTCTAGTCCACTCGAGATTTCAAGTGCAACCTCAAGCGGAACTCATATTTACGATTCATTGCCGAAGATGCAGAATGAAAGTAATGAAGAGTTATCTATCACTCCCACACGCTCCATTTTTCATCGTTCTGTCCGTGCATAGAATCCTGCTTACATCGCCCAGTTCACGCCCCACCCACGTCTATTGAACATGTTAAGAGGCTCATCCCTTGTTCCCTGTTTAGGATGTGGTTTCCGGCTTTCTCTTTTCCAATCTTCTCACTTTGTTTGTTTTTTTTTCAGTTGGAGTAGATAGATCTATCTATCGCCCGGTTCACACTCCACCCACGTCTATTGAAGAGGTTAAGAGGCTCATCCCTTGTTCCCTGTTTAGGATGTGGTTTCCAGCTTTCTCTTTTCCAATCTTTTCATTATTACGTAGCCCCCTGCACATCAGTGGCGTTACCGCCTTGCTCGGGGTGATACGATTAATATATATATATATATATATATATGGTCATGCAGCTCTGTTGTTCATCCCAGTGTTCTCGATAGGTTCCAAATAAAACTCTGTAATGTGATAGGTCCTGACGTAGTAGCTCGACTCCAGCCACTTTCTCACCGATGGGATGTGGCTTCCCTTTGTCTATTCTACAAATATTTTCATGGCTTCTGCTCATGCAACCAGACTGGCAACAAGGTCCCACCCATTTACAGTTATATCAACCAAATACAGCCAACAATTCTACTGCATCAGTTTCTTTTTTCGCACTTCCCGCTTGTAGAACTCCCGTCCATATACTTGCTTTCCTGACGGATACAAACTTCAGGAATTCAAATGCCATGTCAATACCTAACTCTTATCCACTTGACTCCTGTTCTTTCTACATCAGGTTTGGGTAGATGAGAGTGTTCTGAGAATAATTGGGAGTTAGAGTGATAGGAGGTGTCTATTGACCCTACATTTAAACACCTGGAGATTGTAGCTGTCGGGAAAAGCAGACTTGTGGAAGGGTGTTCCACAGGTGGGAAGCGCAAGAAAAGAAGCTGTTGGAGTGGAATTATCTGTTTAACTGTAAAAGGGTGGGAGCTAGAGATCTTGTTCTTTTTCTTTCTCTCGAACTTCGCATCTGTCTTCACACCTGTGTTTTCATCCTTCACTTTCTCTGACACCCCTGTAACTGGTTCGTCTTTCTCTTTACTCTCCTCCTATCTAATCGTTTATTCTTATGTTGCCCCTTGCGCATCAGCGGCGTTACCGCCTTGCTTGGGGTGAAACGATAAAAAAACGGTAATAATGAGCGGGAAGAGACAAAAGTGATCGGTATTACAGTAAATAGCGGTTGACATTGCACTTAAATTTTTGCATATTAAAAGTGGATGGAAAGCATGAAACAGGAAAAGATTTCACAATCGAGAAGCGCGACAAAAAAAAACTGTTAGCATAAAACTTATGGTTACAGCTCAACTGTAAATTAATAAGATCTCGAAACCAGTCTAATACTGCGCTTACATTTTAAAGTTTAGGTACTATAACAAAGAGCTCATCCGAAACAATAACCATGAAAGTATTTATAAAAAAAAACAAAAACACAGAAAGACAATGTTACAGCGGTGGGAAAATGATTATAGCCGAGCTATCAGATCAGTTCCAATAACGCTGTTGATTTTTTTTAGATTTTATCAAATTTAATTCTTTATTTTTAAATATATACTTAACCTAGTTTTAGCTAATACAAACCAGACAAGCATAAAGAAAACTCACTACAATTATAAGAAAATATATTGGATAAAAATAACAATTTAAGTATATTAAAGAGATGACCGCGTTCCCTGCTGTTGGAAATTCTGACATCCTAAACGAATCCTATTTTCGTTTGAGTCTAGATTATTGTTAAAGACAAATTTAATAAAGAAAAGATCATGTACATTAAAGATGTCGTATAATACGGTAAAGTTTAAATTGCTTTTTTGCTTTTTATTCATTGTTATTTTGGAAAAATATTTTTTAATTAAAGTCAAGAAACACTGATGGCTTCCATAAACATAAAAATTCATAACTTTTTATTTTTATTTATTTATTTTATTGTATTTATTTGGTTTCGGATTAATAAAAGTCATATTAAAGACACATGGGAGATTGCTTGAAAGAAGGAATATACGGATAGGGAGTCACTCAAAATATCGATTAATGCGTTAAAATATTAAAAAATCAGGCGTTTAAAAGTCTATAAAAGAGGTCTTTTTTTTATAAGAAAATTATCTATACCTGACGAGGGTGGGCGTCGTGTAAGTATTTGTTTTTTTTTTTTTTTTGATAGATTCGACTTAGCATCTGCATTTTGCGGTCTAGCTCGACGAGAGTTGCGCTCAGATGTAGATCAAAATTTTAGAACACTAACGACATCTTTAAACTTTTTAGAAAGCTAAAATTAGGGGTAGAAAAATATATATTATCACCCAGAAAGTCAGGGATCAGTTTATGTATTGATTATAATATAGAATCGATCACCCAACTTTATATTATCTATATTTATAGATGTTGCCCCTCTCCCTCTCACCCTACTCCAATAGAGACATTCTACATTGTTGTCTGGGCTTACAGCCTATCACGTTGAATACAAGGGTTATCACTCGATCACCGAAGTTAAGCAACGTTGAGCCTGGACAGTACTTAGATGGGTGACCGCTTGGGAATACCAGGTGCTGTAAGCATATATTGACGGATGTGCGTTGTGGTGCAGTGGATATCGCCTCGGAAAGAGAAATCGGTGAGCCGAGTTCGAATTCCAGTTGAATACCCTGCATTCACTTAAGCACTGGTACCCTTGGGAAAGGTATTAATCTGTCCCTTCCCTCCAGTTATGGGTTAAATAACAGGGTAGGACTTGGGGACTCTACTCTTAAAAACAAATAACAATGAATCTTGATACTCGAAAAAAAGAAAAATGTCGTAAAATTAAAATAACCTTACCCCAAATCATTGGTTATGACCTTAAAATTATCCCTTAGGGATTGATAGGTCGTTAAATCTCGAAACAAACAAAAAAAAAAACATTGTTGTCTATATCTATAGAAGTGACGAGGATAGATGTTGTGTTAGTATTTGCTATGTAAATTCATCATATGCTTTTTATTCTTATTATTCCTTAAAATACCCAAGTGAAACCGGGCTAAACTTCTAGTTTTCAAATAAAATCAAAATAGGATACATGCATGATTGCGTTCTTCTCTTTGTTTGCTTTTGTAAAGGATGGAAATGGTTGTAATAAACATCTACTCGTCAATAAAGCCGATGACATACTATGAGATTGTAATTTTCACAAAAGTGACAGCTCGCAAAAACGGTCCTCCTTGAAATATTATAGACAAGATATTTCTTCTAATCGCGTCTCCAAATAATCATCGAGCCGTGGCCAGCAGCTTTACAAACGCCTTCTGTTTCACCCAAAAATACGGGGCCGACTCATCGACGCACGAGTATACACGATTAACAAGCACGAACTTTTCGGGAGCGGAATCTGGGGCAATAGTAGAATTTGTGCGAAGCTGTTTTCTCGAAACTATGATTAGACCATTCACAGTCTGGAGAATCTTCTAAGTCATATATGAAGGCCCCACATTTTTTTTTTCTCAACAGCGTGACCAAATCCCTGTAGATCCCGTCAGGGACGTAATTCTGGCAGAACCAGTTGTCGAACACGAAAAGTCAAAATCAGGACAAAACATGTACTCACAAATATATTTCAAAAATTACTAAAAGCTTTATCTATCTAAAATATAAGTGTTCATAGGTTTGTTTTTTTTATAAGGCTAAGATGTGGGAAATACCATAAAATCATTTCTGTAACTCTTTTAAATAAACTGATTTGCTGGCTAATAGTATAGTTAGGATCAGTGGATTTTAAATTTAAGAATTACCTATTTCTAAAGAAATTGAAAATTCCAGCATACAGGCCTGGTAGGAGTTGATTTAACTAAAGTCTATGAAACTTACACTATTGAGCAAATTAATTAAAACAAACCAAATAATGTCTTCCTATGATCTTTCACACTTTCTCTGGTCACGTATACGTCGTCTGTTGGTGTTGTATTTCACTTATGACGTTTTTTTTTTTTTTTTTGGTTTTGGACTGATGGATCGAGGTTTTTTTTGCCTTGATCACACGACCAACAGTTGAAAGACTACAACCAGCAATATCCACGATCTCTCTATAAGGCTTGCCAGTGTGATCATGCAGCGTTGTAATTTTTGTACGCTTCCTTCGAGTAAAGTCCATCGATAGTCGAGACAATAACGTCTTTGTAGGATAGAAATCTGGTGCAATCACGAATGACGCAATATTTCACAAGGCCGAACAAATTTCATTATAAACACCGAAAATAGATTCATATTATTCCACTCCTCTGCAAATGACCTAATCGGCTAATACATTTGGCGAAGAGTGCAGGGCTTGACAAGGTTCTAAGCATCAATCACTAAAAGTTGGAGAATCTGCACTGCTTTTCGCTATTTTTCAATATAATATTTCTTGACATCTATAAATTCTTTCAAAATTACTTGAGCATTGCAATCCCATCACGGATTAAGGTGGCCTCCTTGTCCTGCAATTTTTTTTTACTGGGCATACTGTGCTAAGTAATTGAAACGAAACGAATAATATCTTCGTCGGATCTTTCACACTTTCCCTGAGCCCGTATACGTAATCACTTGGGGATATTGTGCTTTACATTTTAAACTGATGGATTTGTTTCTTCACCTTCATGACACGACTGACAGGACTGACACGACTAACTGTTCGAAAGGCTGACATCAATAATATCCACGATCTCTCTGTAAGGTTTGCCAGTGTGTTCGTGCAGCGTTACAATTTTCGTACGCTTCCTTAAAGTAAGCTCCATCGCAAACAATGGCCTTAGGACAACTAATCAACACCCGAGACAGTAGTGTCTGGGCCTGTTGAAAATCTGCTGCAATCATGGATGACGCAATATTTTTCAAGGCCAAAGAAATTTCATCATAAACCCCGTAAAACATATTCATATTCCTGCACACCACTTTAAATGACATAATCTGAGAAAAAAAAGAAATCAATTACACAATGTTATTATAGGGTGTCAAAAACTGACCGTATGGTGACAGAAAGGAGACTAAAAGGAAAAGAAACAGTTTCAATCAATTTGCACAAGGGTGAATTATTTATTAAATCCAGAATGTGTCGCTATAAATTTTGCCTACACTGTATATATGTTCTGTAGAACCACATTTCCGCTGCTTCAATTTTTTCCTTCATCTTTGATGATATTGTCAAACATTCACTGCCGTATTGAAGAACTGACATAACATAGCAATCCAGCACTCTCTTCTTTGTTTCTAGTGAAATTATCCTATATCTTAGTACTTTACACGGCTTTTGGAATGCGTCCTTCGCTATGCCAATTCACCTTCGGATCTCTGTATCACACTTTCCATTTCCTGTTAGAATACTTCCTAGGTATTTAAAATTTTGTATTTGCTTGATTCTAGTATCCCGCACCTGTATTTGGCATTTTGGGTTGCTCTTTTTATTGATGATCATGCATTCATTTTTTTGCTGTTTATTTGTAGTCCTTTTTTGTCACTCTCCTCAGCTATCTTCTCTAGGATATCCTGTACTACGCCTAGTAAACTGTCATAAGGTTCGAGAAAAATACAAAGAGATTTTTTGCTATAATATTATGAATAAACGTCGGTTAAAGTTGAAAAGTCCTATATGAATCACCATCAAACCCTATCAATGAAAACTCTACATTTTCCTTCTATCTGGCCAGTCAGTATCAGGTTCTCCAAGACCTCTTTCCTCATTGCATGTCCCAGGAACTTCAGTTGTCTCTTCCTGATGCTCAATATTAGTTTTCTTTTCAATGCCATTCTTTCCAAAACCTCATCATTGCTAACGTGTTAGGTCCATTATATCCGCAGCGTCTTTCTCTAGAACCACAATTCCGCCGCTTCAAGATTTTTCCTCGTCTTCGATTATATTGTCCAGCATTCACTGCCGTAGTGAAGAACTGACATCACATAACAATCTAGCACTCGCTTCTTTGTTTCTAGGGGAAATTTTCCTGTGACTAAGTCTTTTACTCAGCTTCTGGAACGCGTCCTTCGCCATGCCAATTCGCCTTCAGATCTCTGTATCGCACTTTCCATCTCCTGTTAGAATAGTTCCTAGGTATTTAAAATTTTGTATTTGCTTGATTCTAGTCTTGTAGTTTATTTGTTGTTGTTTTTTTTTTTTGTTTTTTTTTACTACTCTCCACCGCTGCCTTCTGTAGGAGGTTTTGTAGTTTCCTTTCCGTGTCTGCAATCAGCACTGTATCATCTGCATACCTTATGTTGTTCAAATTGTAGCCTCCGATAACAAATCCTGGCATAGCATCTAAAATCTTTTTTTTTTTTTTATAAGCGTTTCACCCCGAGCAAGGCATGTCACTGCCACTACTGCGCAGGGGGCTACGTAGAGTGGAGAAAGGCTGATTAAATATAGGAAATGACAGAGGGTGGGTGATAGGCGGGTAAGGATACCGAGAATGAGGGTTGGGTAGATGAGAGTGTTGTGAGAATAGTTGGGAGTTAGTGTGATAGGAGGTGTCTATTGACCCTACATTTAAACACCTGGAGATTGTAACTGTCGGGAAAGCAGACTTGTGGAAGGGAGTTCCAAAGGCGGGAAGCGCGAGAAAAGAAGCTGTTGGAGTAGAATTTACGGTTACATCTTATTTGTTTAACTGTAAAAGGGTGGGGCCTAGTTGCTAATCTAGTATCTCGTGTAAATTCGTGCTTAGGCGGCACCAGTGATCTAAGCTCATCGGAGCAGAAGCCATGAAAGTACTTGTAGAAGAGGCACAGGGAAGCCACATAATGCCGGTGAGAGAGCGGCTGCAGCCGGTCTGCCAAGTCAGTATCAACCACGTTACAGATCCTCCTTTGTATTTTGTCAAGAAGCCCAAGGAGAACAGCAGGGGCACCCGACCAGATATGGCAGCAATATTCAATACACGGGAGGATGGTAGATTTGTATATGTGCAGAATATATTCAGGTCGGAAAAATTTCCGGGCCCTGCACAGGGAGCCCACTTTCATAGCAGCAGATTTGGCAATGGATTCAATATAGTCATTCCATTTGAGGTCCGCCGAGAGTGTAAGGCCAAGGAGACGTAGTATTTTACTCTCTGGGAGGCTCAAAATATTCTTGCTGTACGACTGCTCGAATAGACGCAAGCAAGCCTTTGAAGAAAATGAATCCTCGTTTGCCGAGAGAATGAGGCACTGCAGAATTTCTAAAAAAAATTGTCACTCGTGATACCTGGCGGCTCTGTCATTTGACGTTAATAAATGTAAGTTCTGTATCCCTCCTCCCTTTAGTTAATTTGAGGTGTTATTATTCTCAGTTGATAGAGCTGAATTCTTTACCTGAAAATTTTCCTCAAACTCTACTCCTGACTCATCAGGAGTATCCCTCTTTATCTACCCACTGAAAACAAAGTATCTGTTGAGTGATATACATAGAACCACTTCCACACTTCTCTTACCATCTCTAACTTAGTTCTCCCACGAAGCATGTGGACAAGTGTCATTGTTATAGTCGTTAATTGTCTCCCGAACTGACGTATGTTCTCTCTGAACTCTATAATGCCTCTCTGCCATCTGCTTTCGTACTTTCCGGCCTACTATCATAATATGAAAGTAGACATTGAAGCTAACACGCAGAGTTGACAGTTTCACGCTAAACCCACACTTCGGATTATATGCTTTCTGTTTTTGCTCGACAAGTTATCTAAACTTATTTATAAATGAAACTTTGTCTGTGTGTGTATGTGTGTGTGTGTGTGTCTGTGTGAGTCCGTTACTTATAGACTCCGAAATGGCTAAACCGATTTTCTTGAAAATTTACACAGTTGTACTATCAGCGCCTGCGAGTGTTCTTAGCTAGGTTTTGTGTCGAGGTACCCCCGATACATATCGAAAATCGATAATCGAAAAAATCGGTTTATAGAAGGAGCGGTCTGATTTTAATCAAATTTGATACATTTATAGACAAAGACATAAGAAACGATATTCAGAAGTTTCAAGGTTGCAGTTATTACAATAGTGCAGAAAATCGATAATATATGTATATATAAAACCAAGATTTTTTTTTTGTGTGTGTGTGTGTCTGTTTATCTGTATGTGCTTTATACAAATCGACAATTTTTATCCGATTCTCACCAAACTTTACACAAATATTCTTTAGGTTGAGTCTGAGCTCCATGATCATGGATTAGTTTTAAAGCTTTCATTACACCCGAGCAACGCCAGGCTATACTGCTAGTATATATATATATATATATATATATATATATATATATATATATATATATGTCAGCGATTTTGGGTAATCTATCGCGTTGCATGGTTGGTAGTCTAGTGTAATATTCTAATGCTTATCATGGTAAGCGATAACGGCATTTTCCAATTATTCAAAGAGAGATTGAGTGGAAATAACACATCACTAAATAATTGCCTGGCCTGACACATAGATGGCGCAACTAATAAAAAATCCATATAATTTTAATAAAGTCCTCACCTTCAAATGGCACGTGACAAAATGTGGGCCCAAGTAGATTATTAGTTTACAAATTACAATTATACAAGTGAAGTTAGTGTCGTAAATTTCCAAAATAAGAGAAAGTTCTGAACATCGTGCGTTGGTAAAGCATTGCTGTCGGATGGGAAAATACTGTTCAATCAAACGAATGGCTTCATAAGAGTTACTCGAAGGCTTCTCCATTGAAAACAACGGTTAAGAGGTGGTATGCTGACTTTAAATGCGATCGTACAGACATAAATGAAGCTGAACGCTCAGGTAGCCCAAAATCAGCAGTTTTTTTTTCCGGAAATAACACACACGCAAAAAAAAAAAGAAAATACACAAACTCGTTTTAGCCTTTCGTAAATTGAATTTGCATGAGATAGCAGAGAAAGTGAACATATCAGAATTCAATGTCTTCAGCATTTTGCATGAAAATTTGTCAATGAGAACACTGTGTTCAAAGTGGGTGCCGCGTTTGCCCTAATCGTTTTTGAAACAGTTTCAATGCAACAAGAAAAGGTTTTTGTGTAAATATGTGACAACGGATGAAACATGTATACACCATGTCACTCCAGAGTCAAATCGGCGGTCAGCTGAATAGACAGCAGCAGGTGAAAGCCGTCCAAAGCGACTGAAGATGCAAGCATAAGCAGGCAGTGTTCTGGCCTCCTTACTTCGGGATGCGCAAGGTATTTCGTTTATCAATTACCCTGAGAAAGAAAAACAATAAATACAATATATTATATAGCGTTATTAGTGTGTTTGAAGGAAGAAATCGTTAAAAAAACGCCCACAAATAAAAAAAAAAAGTGCCAATTCCTTAAAACAACCCACCGTGTCAAATGTAGATCACAACGATAGAAAAACTACATGCACTTTGAATTGCTTCCGCATCTACCCTCTTCTTCAGGTCTGGCACCCAGCGACTATTGGCTTTTTGCAGACCTCAAAAGAATGCTACAGGGAAAAAAATTCGGCTTCAGTGAAGAAGTGATATCGTTAACTGAGGCTTATTTTGAGGCCACATACAAATCTTTCTACAAAAAAGGCATCGAAGTGTTAGAGAAGCGTTTGAATGAGTGTATCCCTCTAGAATAAATCTATGTTGATGAATAAAGTTGAATGTTATCTAAAAGTTGTTGTTTTGTTGATTTGGCTTTTGATTTATTGAGTGATGTGTTAACTGTGGATCCGAATGCAGTTGTTTGGTTATTTATAGTGTTGTTCACTTTCTTTTTATTAATGTACTAGCAGTATGGCCCTGCGTTGCTCGGGTTTAATGAAAGCTTTAAAACTAATCCATGGTCCTGGAGCTCAGACTCAACCTAAAGAATATTTGTGTGAAGTTTGGTGAGAATCGGATAAAAATTGTGGATTTGTATAAAGGACATATAGACAGATAAACAGGCACACACACAAATCGAAATTATATATATATATATATATATATATATATTATCGATTTTCTGCACTATTGTAAGAACTGTAACCTTGAAACTTCTGAATATCGTTTCTTATGTTTTTGTCTATGAGTGTATCAAATTTGATTAAAATCGGAGCATTCCTTCTATAACCGGATTTTTTCGATTATCGATTTTCGATATGTATCGGGTGTACCTCGACACAAAACCTATCTAACAACACTTGCAGACGCTTATTGTACAACTGTGTAAATTTTCGAGAAAATCGGTTCAGCCGTTTCGGTGTCTGTAGGTAACGGACACACACACAGAGACAAAGTTCCATTTACAAATAAGTTTAGATGATTGATTATTTCATTTTTCGTTTTTATTAGTAAGTTTCAGCTGTGTGTTCGCGTATATGGTTTTTTTAATTATTTGCATACTTCATTTGAATATTAATTTGTTAGGATTAAATTTATTTATAATAATTTGTTTATTCTTGTTTACTTTCAGTTTTGAGTCTTAAGTAACATAGCAAACATTAACAAACAATGAAATGCCAGCAAAACAACGTGCATGATCTGACGATTAGGTTTAGTGTGAAACAGAGTGTCTACTCCGCGTGTTGACTTCAATGTGCACTTTTATATTTACATAACCTCATTCCATGATATTGAGCACTTTAAACCGTAAATGTAGCATGAGTGCATAAGGAAAGAATTAAGATTCAATCGAATTTTGCTCACCAGAAAATTCTTAATTCTGCCCCCTTTTCAGACAGTTATGTGTCATACCTGATTCACGCATTTTTGGCGATCATGTCTCGAAAGAGACATGACTGACTAGACAAAAGATTATCCCATAGTAGGTTGCCATTTCTTTCTGCAGTAGACTAGTTGCCAGCCAAGGCTATAGAAGCCAATCTGCCATGTTATTTGACTCATAGCTAGAGGGGGAAGAAATATATCACATTATACAGTGAGGGATCGGTTTATTACTTCATAACAATAGAAAACCGATCCCCTACTTTCTGCCCAGTAAAAGCCTTTATCATGTCCCCAACTATTATATTCAGTCAGTCAGTTAAGTGCCATGCGTGTTACACGCTTTGGACGATCATGTCTCGAAATAAATATGACAGACTAGACAGAAGATTATCCCGCAGCAGGTTGCCATTGCTTTCTGCGGTAGACTAGTTGCCAGCCAAGGCTATAGAACTAAATCTGTCCTGTTATTTAACCCATATCTGGAGGGAGGCGACGGATTTCTCAAGGGACTTTGTACGTAAGAGAATGCAAGCAATTCAACTGGAATTCGAACTCCGCACCCGATTTGTTGTTCCGAGTCGATATCCACTGCACCATAACGCACATCCGTCCCCTTTAACTGTCTGAAAATGGGTAACGAATTTGTTTTAAATTTGATAAAAATCATTGTCAACATCAGTGATCGACCATCGCCTGACGAAGTACAATTAATAGTACGGAAACAAGATAGCTCTTTTGTAACGATGTAAATTGTTTTATTATTACTGTAGCTCCATATGATAAGTATTACAATAATATATATATATATATATATATATATTACAATAATATATATATATATATATATATATATATATATATATATATATATATATATTCTAAACAAATGTTGATAAATGTAACAGAAAATGAATGGCTATTATATTTAATCATCAGCCGTTCTAAACATCGTATTTTGTCTTTAATTTCAGATGAAAAAAAAAGACAAAAAATAAAGACAAAATTGTCAAAAAAAATGACATTTGGATGTTTATTTATTATGATGGTTTTAAGCTTATGGCTCACATGAACCATTTTTATAGAGTTTACAGGTTAGTTAACATAAAGACATCCACCATCAAAGATGATATTATCTTATATGTGCACATGAAATATTACTATGCAACGATAACAGTCACCGAATAGCAGACGCAATTTGTAAATTTGTAATGCAGTTCTATGACGTCATACCACGTGACTGACCGAAATGTTAAAAGAACCGTATGTCTAAATGTAATGTGTTGTAACTAGTTTGAAATGTGTTTTTATTGAGTGTGGGATGATTTGATTTAATGTAGATAGCTTCCAATATCTGACGGCTCTTTTTACTGTGTGTATGTGTGATTATTATTGTTTTATCGACGCACACAAACACACACACACACATATATATATACATATATATATATATATATATATATATATAAATTCATTCATATATAAATTATTAGGCCACCCCAGTGTTTAAAAAAATAGTATGAAATACATCATTATCTGGTAGTGTGTATATATATATATACACACACACACACTACCAGCCATAATAATTAGGCCACCCCAGTATTTAGATAATGATGTATTTCATACTAGTTTTTAGTATTTACTGCCAAGTGAATTATTGTAAATGAAAAACGAATGGTTCTTTTTTTAACATTGCACAGTAACATGTGCATCAAATGCATTTATAAATATTTAATAATTACTTATATTGCAGTTTCATCAATGAAAGAATGAAAAAAATTTAGGGTGATTCGGACAAGTTAGTCCTTGCTTCCTTGCATTGTAAAATTTTGAAAAGTAATAAAAACAAAAGAACATCATTTCATTTGGTAATAAATACTAAACATAGTATGGAATACAACATTTCTTTTAAAATATATGACTGGGGTCGCCTAATAATTATGGCCGGTAGTATATATATATATATATATATATATATATATATATATATAAAGACAGAGAATCGGAGAAATCCTTGAGAATGTATTTAATTTTACGCAAAACGAAAGAATAATGCAAACATTTTGCTAAACAATATGTGAAATAATATAAGTACTGATTTCCTAAAATAAACTGGAAAGTCTAAGGAATGTTCAGTGTGAAAAGCTTATTAAAATAAAGCCGAAGGTAGGATGTTGAAAATTAAATTAATCTTCAGCGTTCAGTAAAGCAATTTCAAACGTTAATAAAATGAACAAACAACAGAGTACATTTCGAGACATCTATCATTCGGCTATAAAAAGGCACTGTATTCTTGCCGTTATTCTAGCCATAAAAAAGAAATCATTGCTTGTATTTTTTTTTATCGCTTAAAGACTTATAAACCTCGATTGATATTTCAGAAGAATTTGATATTGGTTTAAGTTTTATTGTAGAGGGTAGATAATATTCATGGGCAGACAATGAAATTAAACTGTCAAAATTGAAATATCGATAAAAAAAGGTTTCTTTAAAATGATTAACTTCGCAATAAAAGAAAAGATAATACATACATACATACATACATACATACATATATATATATGTGTGTGTGTGTGTGTGCATACATATACGCATGTATATGTGTGTGTGTGTGTGTGTAGATGTATGTATGCATATTCACGTACTCATTATCAGTGTTCTTAGAGATACATAGGCACATACGCGAGTGTATTTTTATTCAGACGAACATATACATTCCAATATACGCAAAGACGTATATATACACTTCATTTTATATGGGTGTTTGAAAAGTAATTTCCAAATTCTTTAATCGACATTTATTTCTGAATTAATATATATAAACAACGTTTAATTCAGTCAAAATAGGTAACTTGGACATCTGTACATTTCTGCAATCGCGGTACAAGGTTTTTAACTGGTATGATATAACATACGTTGAGACACAAAGAATTCTTTAACTGTGGTTTTTGCATCTGCTTTATAATGGCATATCTCTTTTGACACACACACACACAAAAGAACACACACACATATATATATATATATATATATATATATATATATATATATATATATATATTTCTAAACATATACTTGTTAAATATAAGAGACAATGGATATCTATTATGTTGAATCATGAGCCGTTCTAAACGTCGTATTTTGGTTTTAATTTCAGTTGAAAATAAAGACAAAAATTCTCCAACATTTGGATATTTTTTATGGAGTTGGTTCTAACCTTTCGGCTCATATGAGCCATCTTCAGAGAGGTTATAAAGACGGTAACACTCCAGTGAAATTTCTTGGTGTTAGGATCATTTAATGATGCGGCATCATGAAACTTAAATTTTGTGTATCGAGGCAGCAAATAACTTTCTAAACATATACTGTTAAATATAAGTGACAATGAATGGCTATTATATTTAATCATGTGCCGTCGTATTTTGGCTTTAGTTTCAGTTGAAAATAAAGACAAAAATTAGAAGACTGTAAGATTCATTTAATACGTACAATTTCAGTGGTGATTAGTTGTAATTCCTGTTTAGCTGTGTGCATTTGACGTTTAATGTGGTTCCATTGAAATTTCTTGGTGTTAGGATCCTTTAATGTCTTATATATATATATATATATATATATATATATATATATATATATATATAAGTTAATTTTTGTCATCATAAAATTAGATCAGCACACAGTTGCATTAAAAGTGTTGATAACAATTATATTGCACAACATTTGAATATGTTTCATTTGGAAACTAGTTACCTCGCGATCTCTCTCTCTCTCTCTCTCTATATATATATATATATATATATATATGTGTGTGTATGTGTTATATATATATATATATATATATGTGTGTGTGTGTATGTGTGTTATATATATATATATATATATATATATATATACAATCGTTTCACACCAGGCAAGACTGTAACACCACTGATGCGCAGGGGGTTACATAAGAGAAAAATACAGAGGTTGTCACAAAAGGGAACAAGAGAAGGATGGGAGTACAGGTGTGATGACAGTTACAAAAGTGGGGAGAAAGGAAAATATATACAGGGTGATGTAGAAAGACCTGGAGTCTGGTGGTTAAGAGACGGATATTGACATTGCATATATATATATATATATATATATATATATATATATATATATCAAAATAATAACTAAATAGACTCTGTAAGTATGTAGGCTGTAAATTTATACTAAGATAAACCTTAAAAAAAAACCACTAACAAACAGAACCTAATTCCGTTACAATCCGGTGCACTGAGGCGTCGGATAAATGGGGAGAAAAAAAAGAAATCCGCGGAACAAGAACAAAACATTCAATACTCCGCAGTAAAGAAAAAAAAACCCAAACGGAACCAACCACAAGAAAAAGTGCTCGATACAAAGTACAAAAGATATACAAAAGTAGAGCAAAGACACACAAAAAAATCTAAAGCGAGCCAAAACCTACCGCGGTTTCACACTACGGATTTTTGTGTGTGTATATATATATATATATATATATATATATATATATATATATATATATGACAAGTCTGAAAAAGGACTGAGTAATGCATAATGATCTATTTAATTTAAAATATTAAAGAGACAGATCCATAACGAAAGATTCAATGAATATTGTAATGGTACTCTCCTGCGAGGAATGAACTCTTCCTCTCGCTATATATAATTTACCTGCATGACTTCTAGAGAGCAGTTAACGATCAGTTGACTGCCATGCGCATTATCGAACTCTCCGCCTTCGAGCGGAGAGTAATAACCCAGTCGAGTCTCCGCCGAAGGGTAGATTCTCGTCTGGGTAAAATTAGACAGAAAATTCGGTCGGACTTTGTAAACAGGATTACCCACATTAAAAGAGTCTGGTGCCTTATGCTGCTTAAGTCTGAAGGTCAATAAACACTGCGGTTAACGAGCAGGTGACTGTCTTGCGTATTGTCGAACGCTGTCTTCGCCCGGAGAGGAATAATCAAGACAAGGCTCCGCCGAAAAGTAGAGTCTCGTCTGCAGAAAAATACACAGAAATTTCGGCCGGGCTATATGAACCGAAATTAAAAGTGTCTGGTGCCATATGTTGCCTTAGGTATGAAGGCCAATAAACACTGCGGTTAACGAGCAGTTGACAGCCTTGCATATTGATGAATTCTCTGCATTCGCCCGGAGAGTAATAACCTAGTCAAGGCTCCGCCGACATGTAGAGTCTCGTGTCGGAAGGTAGACTGAAGTTTTGGCCGGGCTATATGGACCGACATTGAAAGAGTCTGGTGCAATATGTTGCCATAGGCATTAAGAACAATAAACACTGTGGTTAACGAGAAGTTGAAAGGCTTGCGTATTGTCGAACTCTCTGCCTTCGCCCGGAGAGGAATAACCCAATCAAGGCTCCGCCGAAAAATAGAGTCTCGACTTGGAAATGAAGACAGTAATTTTGGACTGGCTATATGGACCGACATTAAAAGAGTCTGGTCCCATATGTTGCCTTAGATATGAAGGCCAATAAACACTGCGGTTAACAGGCAGTTGAAAGACTTGCGTATTGTCGAACTCTCTGCCTTCGCCCGTAGAGGAATAACCCAGTCAAGCCTCCGCCGAAAAGTAGAGTCTCGTCTGGGGAAAAGTAGACAGAAAACTTGGCTGGGCTATATGGATCGACATCAAAAGAGTCTGTTGCCATCTGTTGCCTTAGGTATGAAGCCCAATAAACACTGCGGTTAACGAGCAGTTGACAGCCTTGCGTATTCTCGAACTCTCTGCCTTCGCCGGGAGAGGAATAACCCAGTCAAGGCTCCGCCGAAGATTAGAGTCTCGTCTGGAGAAAAGTACACAGGAATTTTGGCCGGGCTATATGGATCGACATTAAAAGAGTCTGGTGCCATATTTTGCTTTAGTCATGAAGGCCAATAAACACTGCTGCTAACGAGCTGTTGACAGCCTTACGTATTGTCGAACTCTCTGCCTTCGCCCGGAGAGGAATAACCCAGTCAAGGCTCCGACGAAAATTAGAACCTTGTCTGGGAAATGTAGACAGAATTTTTTTTCCAGGCTATATGGACCGACATTAAAAATGTCTTGTGAAATATTTTCCTTTAGTTATGAATGCCAATCAACACTGCGGTTAACGAGCAGTTGAAAGGCTTGGGTATTGTCGAACTCTCTGCATTCGCCCGGAGAAGAATAACTCAGTCAATTCTCCACCTAAAATTAGAGTCTCGTCTGGGGAAAAGTAGACTGAAATTCTGTCCGGTCTATATTGACCAACATTAAAAGAGTCTGGTGCCATATTTTGCTTTAGTCATGAAGGACAATAAACACTGCTGTTAATGAGCAAATGACTGCCTTGCGTATTATCGACATTTCTGCCTTCGCCCGGAGAGGAATAACCCAGTCAAGGCTCCGCCGAAAATTAGAGTCTCGTCTGGGGAAAAGTACACAAAAATTTTGGCCGGGCTATATGGTTCGACATTAAAAGAGACTGGTGCCATATGTTGCCATAGGTATTAAGGACAATAAACACTGCAGTTAACGAGCAGTTGGCAGCCTTGCGTATTGTCGAACTCTCCGCCTTCGCCCGGAGAGGAATAACACAGTCAAGGCTCCGCCGAAAATTAGAGTCTCGTCTGGGGAAAAGTACACAAAAATTTTGGCCGGGCTATATGGTTCGACATTAAAAGAGACTGGTGCCATATGTTGCCTTAGGTATGAAGGCCAATAAACACTGCGGTTAATGAGTAGTTGACAGCCTTGGGTATTCTCGACATTTCTGCCTTCGCCCGGAGAGGAATAACCCAGTCAAGGCTCCGCCAACATGTAGAGTCTCGTCTCGGAAAGGTAGAGTGAGGTTTTGACCGGGCTATATGGACCGACATTGAAAGAGTCTGGTGCAATATGTTGCCATAGGTATTAAGGACAATAAACACTGCAGTTAACGAGCAGTTGGCAGCCTTGCGTATTGTCGAACTCTCCGCCTTCGCCCGGAGAGGAATAACACAGTCAAGGCTCCGCCGAAAAGTAGAGTCTCGATTTGGAAAAGAAGTCAGTAGTTTTGCATGGGCTATATGGACCGACATTAAAAGAGTCTGGTCCCATATGTTGCCTTAGGTATGAAGCCCAATAAACACTGCTGTTAACAAGCAGTTGACAGCCTTACGTAGTGTCGAACTCTCTGCCTTCGCCCGGAGAGGAATAACTCAGTCAAGGCTCCGCTGAATATTAGATTCTCGTCTGGGGAAAATACACACAAATTTTTGCCCGGGCGATATAGATCAAGATTAATAGAGTCTGGTGCCATCTGTTGCCTTAGGTATGAAGGCCAATAAATACCCCTAAAATTAGTGTCTCGTCTGGGGAAAAGTAGACTGAAATTTTGACTGGTCTATATTGACCGACATTCAAAGAGTCTAGTGCCATCTGTTGCCTTAGGTATGAAGGCCAATAATTACCCCTAAAATTAGTGTCTCGTCTGGGGAAAAGTAGACTGAAATTTTGACTGGTCTATATTGACCGACATTAAAAGAGTCTGGTGCCATCTGTTGCCTTAGGTATGAAGGCCAATAAATACCCCTAAAATTAGTGTCTCGTCTGGGGAAAAGTAGATTGAAATTTTGACTGGTCTATATTGACCGACATTAAAAGAGTCTAGTGCCATCTGTTGCCTTAGGTATGAAGGCCAATAAGTACCCCTAAAATTAGTGTCTCGTCTGGGGAAAAGTAGACTGAAATTTTGACTGGTCTATATTGACCGACATTAAAAGAGTCTGGTGCCATCTGTTGCCTTAGGTATGAAGGCCAATAAATACCCCTAAAATTAGTGTCTCGTCTGTGGAAAAGTAGACTGAAATTTTGACTGGTCTATATTGACCGACATTAAAAGGGTCTGGTGCCATCTGTTGCCTTAGGTATGAAGGCCAATAAATACCCTTAAATTAGTGTCTCGTCTGGGGAAAAGTAGACTGAAATTTTGACTGGTCTGTATTGACCGACATTAAAAGAGTCTAGTGCCATCTGTTGCCTTAGGTATGAAGGCCAATAAATACCCCTAAAATTAGTGTCTCGTCTGGGGAAAAGTAGACTGAAATTTTGACTGGTCTATATTGACCGACATTAAAAGAGTCTAGTGCCATATTTTGCTTTAGTCATGAAAGCCAATATATGAAGGCTGTTAACGAGCAGTGGACAGCCTTGGGCATTGTAGAAATGTCTGCCTTCGCCCGGAGAGGAATAACCCAGTCAAGACTCCACCGAAAATTAGAGTCTCGTCTGGGGAAAAGTACACAGAAAATTTGGCCGTGCTATATGGTTCGACATTAAAAGAGTCTGGTGACATATCTTGCTTTAGTCAGGAAGGCCAATAAACGCCGCTGTTAACGAGTAGTTGACAACCTTGGGTATTGTCGAACTCTCTGCCTTCGCCAGGAGAAGATTAACCTAGTCAAGGCTCCGCCGAAATGTAGAGTCTCGTCTCGGAAAGGTTGACTGAAGTTTTGGCCGGGCTATATGGACCGACATTAAAAGTGCCTGGTGTCATATGTTGCTTTAGTGATGAAGGCCAATAAACACTGCGGTTAACGAGCAGTTGACAGTCTTGCATATTGTCGAACACTCTGCCTTTGCCCTGGGAGGAATAACCCAGTCATGGCTCCACCGAAATATCGACTCTCGTCTGGGGAAAAGTAGACAGAAATTTTGGCCGGGCTATATGGACCGACATTAAAAGAGTCTGGTGCCATATGTTGCCTTAGGTATGAAGTCTCATAAACACTGGGGTTAACGAGCAGTTGGCAGCCTTGTGTATTGTCGTATTTTCTGCCTTTGCCATGAGAGTAATAACCCAGTCATGGCTCCTCCGGAAATTAGGGTCTCGTCTGGGGAAAAGTAGACAGAAATTTTGGCCGGGTTATAAGACCCGTATTGCCCACGTTAAAAAGAACTTACGCGTCATTTTCTCTTAATTTTGAAGGCAATTAAATGCAGCAGTTACAAGCAGTTACGAGTAGCTAGCAAGACAAGTTATAAGAAGTCACATAAAGAAGTTAACAAGAGCAGTTAAGGACAGCTACTAATCAGGTAGCGTAAAAATACTTTTATACTTACTTTTTTCAATATTACTATATATTAACCCTTGTACTGAATATCTTGTTTCTTGGTTATACTAATACACCGTTTTGCACCTGCCTTCTTCTTCCGTGTCTTACTTCAGGCAAAAAAAAACGGTCGCTACATGAGGAGAAGTTTCACCACAACTGATCGACAGATATCATGCTGAAAAAATGATTCTAAAACATAAAACATTCATTTCGTGTTCATGCCGCTTGGTTCCCTTTATTTTTACGTTTTGATTAAATTAAATCAAATTTATTCTGCAGTCTGAAGAGATGAGTCTAAATAAGTTAAGGTTTATAACCGCTTTAAATGATCTGTTGGTTTATATATATATATATATATATATATATATATATATATATATATATATAAAATCGGTAAGTTATTGGCTCAGTCTTAGATTTTGTTTGCTCTACTTTCGCTTTGAGTGGTTTGTGTACTCTCCTTTCGTATTGAGCTCTTTATTGTTAAGGTTTTCGTCTTGGGTTTTTTCTTTCTTAAGAATGCTTGACTTTTTGTTTAGGTATTTAGTTTGTTTCTTTTTTCTTCCCATTCTTTTCCCTTCAGGTTTGTTCCCGGTGGGTTTCAAGACGATCTCATTTGTTGTTTAATTATTGCTAATCTTGACAGGATTAGTTCTGTTGCTATTGGTATTGTTACTATAATTAATATTACTATATATATATATATATATATATATATATATATATATAAATTCGTTAATTTACATTACGTTGAATATCTCTTTTATTTATTCAAATACGGTAAAAAAAATCACAATCCTGAAGGAGCTTAAGAACATATCCATACACAGGAAGTTGGAAAGAAAGTGAGTGGGGATTAGGAAAGAAAGAAATTTATTTAAAATTTGTCGTCCAGATATTAAAAAGTGGCAGATATATATATATATATATATATATATATATATATATATATATATATATATTCAGGACTCGATATTAGAAAAAAAAACCCGCTCAAGTTGCTGACAGTAAAGTTCGGCACTGATGGCAGGACCATCCGGGACCAACTCAAAATGCACGATTCCTTCAAAGTTCCACCAAACGCACAACATGACTTTCTTACCGAATCGGTCTTGTTTTGGAACCGACGGTGTCTCTTGCCCTTTCTGAACCCATCGCTTGTCTCGATTGTGCTGAACCAGATAGACCCATTTCGCAAGTGTTTACGAACTTTTGAGACAATCTAATAACATCAAAAACTGATTTGGAAACTGGAAAAGAAATGGGATAAAAATAAACACACACAATATATCTCTATGTTTCAATGAAACATATATATATATATATATATATATATATATATATATATATATATATATATTCAGGACTCGATATTAGAAAAAAAAAAATTAGAATGCTTCTGTATTAAAGAATCAATGATCAAAATGTAATCCTGTCACATGAATAAGTGGTAACGGGAAAAGAAAAAAAAAGAAAAGACAAATGGGGTCGTCGCGGGAAAATTTAACGAAGAAATAATACATGAAAAAATATTCAGTAGCCGAGACAACAGGGCTTCTGATGGTGAAAGGAAAGGAAAATCTATAGATACTTAAAAAAAAGCAAAAGAAACTAGAGGAAAGAACAGAAACAATATATTATATATCACTGCTAGAAAATTAACAAAGAAAATTCAGAAAAAAAATGTGGTTTAAATTATGCATATTTGACTCTGTAAATAGATAATTCTATTTACATCGAACACTCCACCTGGATCATGTTTAATATTGATAAAATTAATATTAATAGGATCTGGTTTTGGGGATTTTATCTATATACAATTCCTTTTTTGGTTTATATATATATATATATATATATATATATATATATACTAAACTATCGCTCGGTTCACACTCCACCCATATTTATTGAACAGGTGAAGAGGCTCATCCCTTGTTTCCTATTTAGGATGCGGTTTCCGGTTTTCTCTTTTCCAATCTTTTCACTCTTTATTTTTTTGTTTCAATTGGAGTAGATAGACTAAACTATCGCCCGGAGTAGATAGAGTTAACGATCGTCCGGTTCACACTCCACCCACATCTTTTGAACAGGTGAAGAGGCTCATCCCTTGTTCCCTGTTTAGGATGTGGTTTCCAGCGTTCTCTTTTCCATTCTTTTTACCCTTACGTAGCCCCCTGCGCATCAGTGGCGTTATCGCCTTGCTTGGGGTGATATGATTTTAAAAAAATATATATATATTGAAATATTTTAATTACAATGATTTATCTAAAATATTCCTCATTACACAAACTTTTATGTTTCAGAACGTAGTTGTCCTTCTTATTTAACCGAATGGATAACACTAAATTAGGGCTCAAGTTTCTTATTTTAACTGAGAAACATTTCCCCTGTAATAATCTTCTACAAAAGATCACCATAATAAAATTTTCAGTTAATACTTAAATCAAAGTAACATCAATTATTCCAAAACTGAAACGAATAATAACACAAAACTCTGTAACTGTATTTTTCGCAGTTATTAGAAACTAATAAAATCCCTAATGTAAAATGGCAAATTAAAAAAAAAAACGAGAATCTGTTAATCATTCTATGACCTTTGCCCTCTGTGCCTAAATAAAAGCTTCAGATTATAAAGTTCCCTAAAAATAAAGATTTACACAAACATAAAAATGAATAAGCAGTATTACGTTAACACCGTAAATATTTCACTTAAATATTTAAGTAATTATAATGTCCATATATATCTTACGCTTTGACAATACATAACCATTATTTTATCAATAATTCATGACCCACACAATACTTATTTGCATTTCTTATCTTCAATATAGCTTAATATACTATTGGGACACTATTTAGCTATGATAATTGGCTAATTAATTAATTAATTATAGAAACTAAAAACGAGAATACGTAAAACAAGAAGCAGCTAGATCGAAAAACATGCTGAGAGACTTTGTTTTTTTTTTCTAATAAAAGAAAAATTGGGTAAAGATTTTGATTTCATTTGCGAAATAGAACGTTTTTCCTTTTCGCAGAAAATAGAGAACTGTAAAAGAAACAGATTTCGGATTCTGTCAGAACTAATTAATGTCATGGCGTGCCAAGAGACGCAGAGAATGGCGTATTTGCCACCCGCGTAAATCGCTGCCTGTCAAGTAGGCCGAAACAATAAAAAATGATCATGGTTATGTTTGTTCAAAAGATGTTAACAACGGAATTTTTTGTCGCCAGGGAGGCATCTGGAAAAACAGACGATAGAAAGACAAAGAGATTTGATTTTCAGGTGAAACACGCCCACCCAGTTAGAAGTTGATTAGCAGTAATTAATGATCCAGCAGTTATTCGGCCAAGTAGATTTTCGGTGGCAAATTAAGCTAAAAATTTTAATGACAGATCATTTGCGATTCTTAAGAATTCTGGCCGATAAAAGGAAGAAAGAAGAAAAGATAATTTTTATTTTCTCTTTGGGCGACAATTTAAACTAATACCGGTCTAGCCACACCCACACCACCAAGAGATCATTGGCTGAGTAGTAGCACGGTTGATAGGCGGAGGTGAAGGAATGAGAAGGAAGGGAAACCTGTTGACGTCCACTGAAGGGATTGGTATGAGGCACCAATATGATAAAGGAAGAGTTTAGAAGGATTATTCTCCTCCAACCACACCTCACGGAAGGGAGAGAGCCCCTCTAAAGCAGAAAGTAGTTTAATTTCCAAAAGGTGATATTGATAAGTTTTCCTGTTCGAAGACAAAGGAAATCCTTGGTGGGGATTTGGAATTATCGAATAACTCAGACCAAGTCCGGCCACCACATCGGATTCTGACCAGAGTCAATATAAACGAATATCCCCTAGATTTCAAGAGACAGAGAGAAAGTTGCAGTCGAATTGAGTATGAGATAGCAGTTCGAGTTTTAACTCGCAGAAGGTGACCACAAGATTCACGCCTTTCGACTTCGATTTCTCGGCAAAACAGGCATTAATAGAAAACAACCAAAGCAAGGCTTAATGAACACCAACTGAATATACCGAAAAGCAGATTATTGAAATACGACTTAAGATACCAGGACTAGCTTAAGAATCGCAAAGATGTCATGAATCCATAGAAACGGGCTGGTAGAAAGACGAATTCCTGTATTCAGGAGACTGTTATAAAGACATGGTTATTAATCAACATATTTGAATCTCTTGGCTTATTATTTTTCCTTTTTCCTTTATCTACTTGTGCGATGCCACCACTGTCCCAGATTCAGCTTGCACTACGACCCGACGCCTGATTGATTTCGTCCGTCTAATATCAAATCACAACGTGGGTAGGTTGGTGTTATCGTGGAACATCCTGCCATACCCCGAGAATAGAATGCTCTACCTGATAAAAGACGGTAACGAGCGGTACGATAAGGGAATGTCTTAAGCGAAGGCATTCGCTATTCGATAGTCTGTTCCTCTCCAACCCGTTGCTTGCCTATATGTGTATTATTGTTAATTGTACCTTAGTACAATAAATCTGTTATACCTTATTCCTAGTGTTGAGTACCATTTTTCAAATGATCTATTTACACTATATTCCTTTTCGGGGTATATCAGTTGGACTAGAAATCAAAGCAGTTACTTCAATAACCAGATGTTGGAAGCGAGCTGGGAACAGCGGAGCTGGTATTGGCTCTAACCAGGCATCGACCGCGACCAATACAACCAGAGGGATTAGTGTGATATCTGGGGCCGTAGTAGACCGTTTTTTTTTATCCAAACTAACCAACCAGAAGGGTCAGAGCGCCGTCACAACTGTCGCTGCACTTATAGGATCAAGGCCTGGACCGACTACTGCCCCTCCGATAAAGTTAGAGAATCACACTATAGTTACTTAATTTAATTTTAACCTTGCCAATAAGACCCTCCTGAAGAAACTTTTGAGATATTAAAGATAACTTTTAGAAAACTCTTAAAATCCGAACTGTTGTTTAAAATTACTTTGTATACATCTGTATACTATGGGTTCCTAATATGTATCTTCATCAAACAAATAAAGAATGTAATTTTATCATATGATTTAACAATCCACCTGCCTATGAGCTAAATGATCACTTGAATAGTTCGACCTAAATCTTATATTTGATAGAGTAATCAAGACAGACCAATAAACATATTCCTCAATACACCTCCTTAACTTTCTAAATAACTATTAATTTGTTTTCTATTATCCAAAAGAAATCATGTTCAAAATCCGTTTTAAAATATCACCTGAAGAAGAACAACTAAGTTCTGAAACTTGATATTTTTGTGCAATAATGAAAAATGTCTATAAAATATTGTTGTAATAATAATAATAATAATAATAATAATACAATATTAAGCTCCACTCAGTATTGAACAATTATTTTTTATATAAAAATAAAAGTAATGATTGATATTTTTGACATATATCTCGTTTTTCACTTTCTTATTATATGTATAAATAAATGTATATTATACCAACTATTGCTGCACGGTATGAACATATATATATATATATATATATATATATATATATATATATATATATATATATATATCGTCAATTCGGTCGGGTTTCGAGCCTGGGTTAGGGAGCAATCGGAGTCTAACCGTACTGATGAGCTGTGATACAGCAAAACAGATCTGTCTGCGGATGACAAAATATATATTATGTAATAGTCAATTTTGAATGACGATCAGACACTTGTTTTGTGCATTAAAGAAAGAGATTTACCACTGGTTAAAGAAAATGTGCACACACACTCACACTCACATACACACACACACACACACACACACACACACACATATATATATATATATTAAAAATTATACTTTAGAACATGTACAACAATTATAATAAATATTAATTGCTCTATTTTTATATTGAGCATTGAATTAAATTAATGTTTTGAACCTTGCAATTATTTTCTTCGTTTCAATTTCATTTGGATATATACTTACGTTATATATATATATATATATGTGTGTGTGTGTGTGTGTGTGTGTGTGTGTGTGTGTGCGTGCGTGCGTCCGTGTGCGTGTGTGTTTTGTATACACTGTATATACTCTCTAAAGTCTATCTTCCTCTACCGAACGCCCATGGTTTTTTGGTAGAATCGCCGACTGACATCAGTTCGATCGCGTTTTAATCCTGGCTGGAAGCAATAGGATGTCCAACCGTACTGATGAGCTATGTTATAGCGAAACAGATTTGTATTCAGATGACTATATTAATGATTTCGTAAGAAAATGTTCAAACTTAAAAATTGTACATTTTGTTTCGACATAGAAAGAAGAATATCTCATCAGGTAGTTATTAATGATGATAACCATGATTGTTAACTACCTGATGAGACATTAACGTAATAATGACGATCCATTGACTATCTAAACAAATTAGTTACGACATAGCCACAGGCTATTAATTGTTTGTATATCTATGTCCCTCTGTATGTATCTATTTGAAAATATTGTGTTATAGTGCTTTTGATCTATGTATCTAACTCAGAAATATTCTATTTCTTTATCGAACTGTCGGTTTAATTCTGCAACTAAATTCTGTTTATATATATATATATATATATATATATATATATAGGTTTCATTGAATAATATAGACAAGTTCTGTCTATTTATTTTGTGTAAGATCCGTTCGTATGATCTGATTAGCTTGATAGTGTTGTCATGGAAAGACGACAAGAAATCGCAATAATTGTTGATTTTTTTATTAGTTCTGAGCTTTCGGCTTACATAAGCCATTATCAAAGGATGAACATTTAATGTTCAGTGAACATAGAACATTTAAATTATTATTAATAGAGTGGAATTATAGAGATAAAATTAGACAGGTCCATTTTTGTGTCGCACATAGCTGTAGGCCGAGAAGGAATGGTGGTAGTGGGTTTTTTGTTCAGTTGAGTGTATAGTGGCATGCGGGATATATATATATATATATATATAATTTCAACCATGATGTCTCGTCAGTTGAGAGTCACCGGTGAAATAGAAAGAGTAGAATGTGAAATAATGAGTGCGGGCCGGATGCTGGCTTTTATCCTGATTACAAAATTTAACAAGACTACTTCGTCTCCAGGTGACATTGTATTTCTTGTTTGGGTTATCCTCGTTCATTCCAACAAAGACATAAGACCCACATCAAGCCACGATCTTTGTCACATTAGGTAACGTCATAGGTACGCTGAAAAATAAACGCTTTACGGCTTTTAGGCACCGATCAAACAGTAGCATTTGATGTCTGGTAGATAAACTGAATTTAATCTCTCAGTTGTGTTTCTCTCTTCGAACAGAGTCTGTAGCCGTTGGGAGCTGGTTAATTCGGCCTTGTGTCAGATTTAACAGAGCTCTCTAGAGATTACTAGTTTTTTTTCAGTGTTATCATTAGATGGTAGGCATTGTTATCAGAAGGTTGGTTGTCGGCAGGTTGGAATGTGTGGAATAATGAAAGAATAAATATACATTTTTCATTTTAAAATAGAGATTTATTAAAAAGAAAGGATAACACAACTTGTTGAAGTTAATATGCAATTCGGAAGATAAAGGTAGTGTTCGTCTTTAGTGATAAAATTATGGGTATCAAGATTTATAGAAAATGTTCGTAGTAGTAATTGTTGAAAGAGCATATACGTACGTACGTATGTATGTGTTTGTTTTGTAGTAATATCTTTGAATGGAAAAGAAGTAAAAGAAACCAGCAAGAGATAAGGAAAGAGAAAGAGAACAAGGTGTGACCTGACCTTATCGATTTAAAGTTGAAGTTAAATTTTAGTTTGGTTTTTCTCGCTGCTTCCATCGGACTAACTGCCTGACTGACGCTGATGGGGGCCCTTTTATTGTCATTAGATTTTTTCGCACTGACTCGCAACATCCTCAAGTTTTGCAAGTCGCTCCCATTGGTAAAAAAAACAAAACAAATTAATACCTACTTGCGAAATTTGGTTTCGAGTTTTTCTTTAAGCACATGGTCAATTCTTTTTGCATTTGGGAAAATCCAGGATTTCGTACATCATTGTGAATTTTTGTAAAAGTGAAGAAGTTTGATTTTAATTTTTAATTTCTTATTCACTACAAGTCCCTGTCTTTGGACAGAGAGCAAAATATTATTGAGTGTTTTCCGATGGGGACAAAATAGTATTAATATTTATGCCAGAGCATCCGACAGTTTAGTGGGGCTGTGTTATCAGTTAACCTAGCCAGTATGTACTCAATCTCCCCACAGACCTTGTGCCATATCATGTGGTAAAAAAATACAATCGATTCTCTTCTGTTTGGCTAAGAAGCATGACCAGTTCTGACCGTTTAAATCAAGTTTAAACCAGCTAACTCCAGCTTAGGACACACTCATTCCGTATATGGGTCTGGGTAAATTTTGATCAGATGCATGAGTGTTTGTGCGCAGGTGTCAACGTTAAAAACCGACCTTGTGTCCCAACTCGACTCAGTGGGGCCGCGGTAGTGTAAATACTCTCAGCCCTTTGGTTTCGATCAAATTGTAGTGTTTGTCCTTATCAGCTTGCCCTGATTCTCTCTCTCACCTTTTATTTTCCTTTCCTTCTCTCTTTTATTTGTTCACAGAAATCAAGTAGATTTGTTCTTTCCCCCCTTTCAACGCAACTACACGAAACAGTTCATTATCTATGGAGCATTGGCAGGACGTAATGATCGTGCGAAAAGAGAACAACTATATGAGAACACACACACACGCACATATATATGTATGTATATATACGACAAATAATGGATGGAAAAATATCTTCGTTTTTAGCTAAACAGATGAACAAAAAATAATTCACTAGAGAAACAGAAAATAATTCACTTAAATGAAGTTTATTGAAAGTGCGATTCTCGATTTTTGCAAAAATATCATTTTATGACCTTGAATTTTACAAGATCTCTTTTCCTAAAAACTGGTCCTTTTTAATCAAACATCAGTCAGTCAGTTAAGTGGCATAAGTGATACACACTTTGGGCGATCATGTCTCAAAAGAGACATAACTGACTGGCAGAAGATTATCCCGCAGTAGGCTGCCATTGCTTTGAACCAAGGATATAGAACCCAATCTGTTCTATTATTTAACCCACAACTGGAGGAAAGTGACGGATTAATACTTTTCCCAAATGTATTTGCGCGTAAGTAAATGCAAGGAACTTAACTGGAATTCGAACATGCGAAACAGTTAAAATTATAAAAAATCAAATTAGAAAAATTAATGCATGGCATTTAAAAATTCATTAGAAATTAAAAAAAATAAATTAAAAAATAAAAATGAATAAAACTAACTAAATAAATATTATATGTATGTATGTGTGTGACTGCATGGATTTATGTACATACGTACGAGGGTCATTCAATAAATAAGGTGAATTTTTCGGTATAATGACATCTATGAGGGTCATTCAATAAATAAGGTAAATACAGATAGAAGGATACCATTTTTATTTTTTTCATTTACTTCTTTTTCAAAGGGATTTAATTTTTATGCAGATTGAAAAAAACTTTGAGAGTTTTTGGAGATTAAGAAAAATGGCCGATCAAGAAGCATGCTCCAGGATTGAACAGAGGTCATTTATCAAGTTTTTGGTTGCTGAATAGTGCAAACCAGTTGAAATTCATAGGAGAATGTCAACTGTGGATGGTGCCACGTGTTTCAGCGAAAAATGTCTACAAGCGGTCTAAATTGTTCAAAAGAAGTTTGAAAGTGACGATAAAGTAAAAAGTGCTGTGAGCGATTGGCTGAGACATCAGTCTAAAGATTTTTACACTGAAGGAATACAGAAGCTTGTGTACAGATGGGGGAAGTGTGTGACACTGCTGGGAGACTAAGCTGAAAAATAAAAATAAAAATAAATTAAGGTTCTATCTGTATTAGAAAAATTCACCTTAGAAAATTTCACTTTATTTATTGAATGACCCTCGTACATTATCTAACATTCGTTGCAGAGTCGGAGAAAAATGACTTAGCGCTTTCCCTGTGTTCCTTTTAATTATAAAACCGGATTTTAAAATATTTAAGAGCCTTTTCTAAATTCTTAATTTGAGATATTCCCTCACATTACTTCTGGGCATGAATACAGGTTACGAAATATAATTGATTTTTTGAAATTCTCCAAGAAACGAAAAACGTTCGCGTAAAAAAAAATATTGTTGACACTTATCTATTTTGTCATTAGACATATTTTATTTAAATCTGAATTGTTTAACCATCTTGCATCGGGAAAGCTTGTTTGTAATGCATCGTAATCACAACGTTTCGGCCTTGTGCCATAAACTTTGTATAAAAAGTTAAATAAACATCGTAATCCCAACGTCGTTGTTTTTTAATAATTATAGCAGAGAGCGTTGATGAAAACGCGTGTTTACAAAAAATATCACAATAGTAAGGATAATCTCGGAAGACATAGAAAGAGCTTGGGTTAACAAAAACAAAGGAACCTTTCCTGAGGAATTTCAACTTAACATCAAGAAAATAATTAGAGATGTAGAAAAGACTATTATGAAATAAATTTGTTGTAAAATTTCTGTACAATAAAGGCGGAAGCTGATGATGGTTCGCCTGAAATAGGCCTATACGCCCGTTTTACCATAGAATAACGTGTCTGTCTTAATTTTTACACACACATATATATATATATATATATATATATATATATATATATGTTGTGTATTTGGACAACACACTCTCATTTATGCAGGTTTCATTCAAAAATGAGAGGCAACGTATTATCACTAAATTTTTTATATAATTTCTCATGTGTTCTTATAATTTTCTCTTCAGACTTCAGATTATATTGTAACCCTATTTCCACACAAAAAATATAATTCTTGGTTTAATATGACGGGGCGAGAGAGATTATTATTAAAGGTTTTGCAGTTTATTGTAATTCGCGATATGAGCTCTGCTTAGAAATATTTAATACTTATGTGCCTGTAATATCCGAAAAATAGAGAAAATGGTTAAAAATTGAGGAAAAAGGAAAAATATATTTTTCCCATTGTCATTCATAAGCGAATTTTTTGGTCAGTAGAGTGAAAAATAAAGATAGTTAAAATAAGTCTGTTAAGACTTTTAATGGGATTAGGGTAAGTTCAGATCCTTACTTCCCACATTTGTTGGGAAAGGATTTGAGAATTTGAAAACCTAAAATTATGTAATTAAGAAGAAGAAGAGGATGAAAAGAAAATTACATCAGCTGAAGTGTTGTTACCTCATTCGTTGGACGATAACTCCACCCTGAATTGTGTAGGTGAAAGAAATCTCATTGGTCAAAAGTCTGATTTGCAAAAAGAGACCCTGTGTCTCTCAGCATCCTCCAAGAGAATTGGGGACAAGTATAAAAATCGAGACCCAGTGAGAAAAATCATTTTTTCAGTTGCAATCGAGATGTCACGACTGAGGGGAAAGTGTTCCCAACTGGGGATCACGACCAAAAAGACTGGTCGCCTTACATAGAGTTCCGAGCTGAAGATGTAAAAGAATGTAGAAAAGCCTGCCGCCGATCAACTTGAAAGAGTTAAATTCGAATAATGCACCTCCGATATAGTCCTACCTAAAGATGTATAGAAACAGAAGGAGCCGAGAAAGAGTTAAAGTAGCTGAAAAAGACTTTTTATTGCCGAGTGAATGAAACAAAACGAATCTACTATCATCACCAGATCGCCGCACTTTGGCCATTTCCGTAAAGCTTCGGTATAGATCCAAGTTAAGTTTCAGAGCTGCAGAGCGACAGAGACCAAACGACCCCACTATCGCCGTCGCTACCATTCACTCCACTTCGGCTGTTTCCGTAAAGCTTCGATAAAGTGCTCTGAATGAACTTTTTGTATTAAAAGTAATTAGGAAAATTTAAAGCTCTGATTATTTAAACGAATCTTTCGTGCCTTTGTGAACATATCAAACTCGTTGAATTCTACGATTGTATATTCTGCTTTTATTATTAATTAGCTTTATATATATATATATATATATATATATATATATAAAGACTTTTTCTGTAACTCATCCAGGCGTCTTCGAAATTATTCATTTTTTTTCGGTGCTGTGTTTATTTTTTTTTCAACATAAGTGTACACGTGTGTCGGGTCTTGTTTGATGTCATAGAGAAACGGCTACCGGGTTTCAACGTGTCTCTCCTGAAGTCAAAGAACACAGCCTGGGCAGGTAAGTTCACCGTTGTGATAGACGTCTTTAAGACCAGCTGCGGTGACGAGGCCAACATCACGATTAGCGACCCGAGAGCGTCGTCATAATTGGTGCCGTTTCGACAGCATCAAACCTGACTCAGGTTCCGGTCATCATCATCACAACAGGTTCCGGACTAGGGAAAGCGAGTTAGCCGGCTGAGGGCTACGTGTCACAATATAAGAATTGTCTAAAGTTTTTTTTTTATTTTCGTGTTATACTTTTAATCATTATCAAGAAATCTGATTTCATTTAAACACACATCGAGATCTACAAGGAATAATTCGATATATAAATTGTTGCCATTTTATATTTTATTTTCGTGCATTCGAATTGATTGTCTTTGGTTTTGTCGACTGATCAGTATAGTAAGATCAGATGAGCTTTGTCGATGAGTAAAATAGCAAAATCACTCCGAGAGCTCCAATACAATTTCAGAATGATTGGATGTCAATTTCAGGAGCGTGTAGAGTATTCAGAAAGTGTTTAATGGTGACTACAATAGTGTTTAGAGTGATCAATAGTGATGACGAAGTTATCGCTTCATTTATCTTCCAAGAGAGCTTCAACAAAAAGCGGGGTCGTGGGCATAACGGTAAATTGCATATGATGGCTGCATCACTCCCAACGGAATGAACTCTTCCAAACATCACGTATACCACCCCTCAAAAGAGTAGATAGCCTGGGGAAGTAGTCTGAAAGAGTAGCCTGAGGCCATGAACGCAGCCGATAGTTGGTCTACGAGCACGGCTACCGACCATTACGAATCCTAGATCTAAGTTCGAGGGCCGAATCATATTATTACACACTAACCCGTATTATCGTTCTACTAACACAGTTCCAAGTGTTGTATTTTTCCGTGTTTAATATATATTCATTATTTCTTATTTGGTTGTTTTTGTGTTATTCTTGCTGGACTGTTTACCGGGTCCAAGGCACTGCATCCGACAGCAAGGCCTCTGATTAGGAGGTTATGAAGAGCATGAAACCACCTCATAATTGCTGTTGTTCCAAGGTCCGCCCTGACCGGCGTGGTAGCACCTGTTAGGGTTCCAGCTACGGGCAAATAGTTAATCCCAAACAGGGGTCAAAACAATATGAAAGTATAAAAATACACTTCTGTAGAAATATATTCATAAAAATAGACTTTTATAGAAAAATATGCAGTTTGAAAGGAAAAATATTACCATCAATACATTTTTGAAGAAAAATTATTATCATAACTCATTTTTGAAGGAAAACAAAATTATTCTCAGAAAGACATTTTTGAAGACATTTCAATTTTCTAAAATAAAAAAGAATAAAACAAATTTCATTAAAACCTGACAAAATCAACCTTCTCAGGAAAATCGAACATTAAAAAAATAATTTAAACCCCCACCAGAGTTTGATATGTCGTTAAACAAACCTTAACCTCAAACTCAATTCAACCCAGAGGCCTACATCAAAACCCTTGAAGATATAGTGCTTCCCTGTGTCAATAGAGTGGCTGTTTTGAATAGCCTATGTCTGACAACAGGACTCTGGATCATGCAGAACAAGCTGGAGAACCCGTCATAACCATCAGAAAATTCCTGAGAGAATATCACTCCTTATATCTGCCCACCTAACTTCCCAGACTGCAACCAACTTTATTTTTATGTGTTGGGGGCGCAGTTGAGCGAAAGCCCCCCAAAAAACTTCACGTAATACCAAAGATGAACTGAAGGTATAGATTATGACACCATTCACCAACTTAAATATGGAGACCTTCCAGAAAAAAATCAGGATATGTCGTGTCGTGTTAAGATCGTGGTTGAAGCCAATTTGGATTTTATTCCATAAATTTAGGGTTTAGTATTTCAAGATATTTTTGTGTTATTTTGGTAAGTAAAACTGTTATAAAGAGATATCAGTGTTATTTTCATTTTTGCGGAATTTAGAAAACAAGTCACCCATTGCTCTCTGTATAACTCATCAGCGAAATACATGATTTGTTTTATATCTTTAAATACTATCTTAAACTCACAGTAACGGAAAAAATATAATCTTTTTAAGAGTTCGCTTTCAAATGCACCGAGACAGACCCGAGCTTTTATAAATAAAAACGCCTCTAGTTAGACGAGTATCTTTGATATAAAAAGCAGAAACTTTTCTTTATGTATATATAAGTATACGTATATCAATAAATATTTTACGTAATACATAGACATACACACACAGTTACACACACACATGCATACACACACAAATGTGTGTGTGTGTGTCTGTGTGTGTGTGTGTGTGTGTGTGTGTGTGTGTGTGTGTGTGTGTGTTGTTTTGGTTGACTGACTATGTATTCATTATTGAACAAAGCTTAACAAAAAAGTTAATGAATGGATGTTAATTAGTGAAATAAATTACCGAGAATAAAAAAACTAAAAGAATCATGTCTAAATATATTGTTAAGAGTTTTTATTCACAATGTGTGAATTCATCTGATTTTTCATCATTTTCATTATTCCTATTTTATATATATATATATATATATATATATATATATATATATATATATATATATAAGCTGTATTTAGGTAGCAAGAATATTTTTTCAACAAGCTTTGTTTAACAACACCGATATGTGTGTGTAAATATATAAACATATAAATACACACACACACACACACACACACACACACACACAACACACATATATATATATATATATATATATATATATATATATATGTACACACACACACATATATATATATATATATTTGCACGGATGCTTCAATATAAACTTAGATAAAAAGTAGATATATGAATGAATATAGATGAAACCAATCTAGTTGACTGTCTTTAGCGTTAAATATGAATCGGATTATATCAAAAAACATGTTTGCACAACAGACGGTGAGATAGATAGATAGATAGATAGATAGATAGATAGATAGATATGAACAGAGTGAGATAGATAGATAGATAGATAGATAGATAGATAGATAGATAGATAGATAGATAGATAGATCTGAGCAGCAAAAAGAAAATGAATTAAATATTTAATACATATATGTTTAATATATATGTTTAATATATATGTGTGTGTGTGTGTACGTGTGTGTGTGTGTGTGCGTGTGTGTGCGTGTGTGTGTGTGTGTGTGCGTGCGTGCGTGCGTGCGTGTGGATAGATAGATAGATAGATAGATAGATAGATAGATAGATAGATAGATATGGATAGAAGGAGTTAAATTTACTAGTAGAAAGATAGATAAGATATCAATAAATGTATTATTTCAGTGAATTTGAACATGACTACGGAATTAAATTAATTAAACACTTAACGTTTTGTTAACGTATCTTTATATGGTTCATCAGATGGCATCTCTATAAATTGGAATATATTATAACAGGGGACGCAGGTAAAGAATGCAGTGGAATCATTATAATAAAAATTATAATAAAAATTATATATAAATAATTATATTGAAATTATAATATATGCAAATTTCGGTTCTTGTAATGTTTATATATATATATATATATATATATATATATATATGTGTGTGTGTGTGTGTGTGTGTGTGTGTGTGTGTGTGTGTGTGAGTCTGATTATTCGTTTATAAATAGCAGATATTTAAAGTGAAGCTACTGTTGCAAATTTTAAAAACAGTGCCAAAATCTGAATTTAATATTTTGATAAAGCATTGCTTTCTGAGGGAAAAATACTGTTCAAGCAAAGCAGTGTCGTGATAAGATTTATTCGAACCCTGCTCCATTTGAAACAACAGTTAAGAGATGGTATGCTGACTTTAAACGCGGTCATACAGATGCAAATGATGCCGAACGATCATGTCGTTCAAAACCGGCAGTTGTCCCTAAAACACCAAACAAATCTAGAAAATCATTTTGGCCGAACGTGAATTGAAGTTGCATCAGATATCAGAGGAGTTGAGTGTCTCAGAAGACTGTGTATTCACCATTTTTCATGAATCTTTGTTAATGAGAAACCAGTGTTCAAAATAGGTGCCGCGTTTGCTCACAGTCGATCAAAATCAACAAAGCTTTGACAATTCAGTGCGAAAGCCGTCCAAAGCAAACAATGACGCAAACATCATCTGGCAAGGATTTGGCCTCTTGTTCATCGATTACCTTGACAAAGGAAGAACGATCAATAGCAACTATTATATAGCAATATTGATGCGTTTGAAGGAAGAAATCGCCAAAAAGCGGCCACAAACAAAAAAATGGAAAAAGTGATCTTTCACCAATGACAACGCACAGTGTTGATTGCAACGATGGCAAAACTACATGAATTACACTTCGAATTGGTTCTGCATAAATCTTATTCTCCTGATCTGGCTTCCAGTGTCTACTGGCTCTCAGCAAAACTCAAAAAATTGATCCATAAAAAGAGATTTAGCTTCATGAAAGAAGTCATTTCGGAAACTGTGGCATATTTTGACGCCAAATACAAATCTTTCAACAAAAAAAGCATCAAATTATTAGAGAAGCGTTGGAATCAGTGTATCATCCTAGAAGGAGACTATGTTGACAAATACAGTCAAATTTTGCCTTAAATATTTTTGTTTTATTAGTTAGGCCCAGGATTTATTGAGTGATGTGTTTGAACTCTCTATTTTTATCTAATTGATATGATATATCAATTGGATAAAATTTTAGATTGTCGTCTGCGTCTTAAGTGTTGCTAATCTCTGATATATATATATATATATATATATATATATATATATATATATATATATATATATAGTCACATAAATTAATAAATATACATATGAGGGTGCACATAAGTGTAGCATTATTATTCAGGTGTTAATAAAACCGTGCTCAATGTATGAAAAGTAATGTACTATTGCTTTTCAAAGTCTACCATTCTTCAAGAGTGCTCAATTAGGGTGTGAGAGCGTAATTTATATATATATATATATATATATAGTGTATCGAGGTAGCAAATAGTTTCTAAACATATACTGTTAAATATAAGAGACAATGAATGTGTATTATGTTTAATCAGGAGCCATTCTAAACGTCGTATTTGGGCTTTAATTTCATGTGAAAATAAAGACAAAAATTCACCAATATTTGGATAATTTTTTATTAAGTTGGTTCTAAGCTTTCGGCCCACATGAGCCATCTTCAGGGAGGTTATTAAGAGGGTAAAACAATAACATCCACCATCAGCGACGATTTCATTTTGTGTTGACATAAAACTCCGCTAGGCAACGGCAATAGTTACCAAAAATAACAAACGCAGTTAGAAAATTTGCAATGCGGTTCTATGACGTCACACCGCGTGATAGCGCGAAATGACAATATGGTTCCGGTGTTACATGAATCGAATATGTGCCTAAGATTGCAGAGCAAAAGAAGCCCTTACAGTTTGCAAGCCCTTTCAGAACCATATTCCCCCCACTGGAGATACAAAATCTGGGTTGTTTTTCTAGACCAGCGGTATCCATCCTAAAAGAAAATAGATTTTTAGGCCTTTTGGATGATATTGATGACATAGTTACTGATAGGGCAGTAATTTTTAGCCAAATTTAAAACTGCAGTTAAAAGCCTTTCAGATAATTTTTTTCATTTAATTGCCATACGTGATGCTCGCTTTGGGCGATCATGTCTCGAAAGAAACATGACTGACTGGGCAGTAGATTATCCCACAGTAGGTTGCCGTTGCTTTCTGCGGTTGATTGGTTGCCATCCAAGGCTATAGAACCCAGTCTGTCCTATTATTTAACCCATAACTGGAGGGAAGAGACGGATTAACATCTTTCCCTTTTTTAAATTTGTCTTTTAATATTTTAATTTTTAATTTTAATTTCTTTTATTTCATTTATTTAATTTATTATATTAGCTCTAATAAATTTATATCTTCCTGCTATGTTTTGAAAATTACATTTAACTTTAAATATTGTTTTTTAATGTCAAAGGATTTAGCTTGTCGGTATCTGTCTGAAATTCACTTCCGGAAAATTTATTTTTTTAGCCGCTAATATCATCTTTACCTTTGCTTTTTTTTCTTCTTTATTTTCCTCTTTACTTTCTACTCCTTTTGTAAATTTTCTTTTTCTTGATAGAACTTTAGATTTATTTAAATACCAAAAGATTTGAGCCAGACACTATGTAGAGGATAGCAATACTTGTCTACAATTTACTTCCTGCCTATATTTAAAATTTCTCTCTCTAAGCCGTTTCCATTGGCTCTTTTCTCTCAATACTTTCTCACTTATTTTCCTCTTTACTTTATAGTTTCTCTTTTTTTTTCACTTTTTCTGATTTCTCATCTTATTTTCACATGTTTTTTTACTTTTTCCCCCCTCTTTTTAAATATCATTTTACATCGCACAAAAAGATTTCTCAAAATAAAAGGAAGTGGTGTTTTATTTAATTGTTTAAAACTTCTTTTTCAATAAAACTTTTATTACTATCATTATTGACTACATAATGAGATATTCTTCTTTCAATGTTGAAACAAAATGTACAGTTTTGTAGTAGTTTGAACATGTTCTAAAATAATATATATATATATACTCTTTGCGTTTTTGTTTATACTCTTAAACGTTTTTGTGCATAGGTGTCTGTTAGTGAAAGTTCTATATTTATAACACAATGCGAGTATGTGCTTGGAGAAAGATCTTAATCTGATGTTAACATATCCAGTACGTAGCCTAATTCCTATCACTATGCCCTTCAATTCTAGCAACAATAAATACATATATATATATATATATATATATATATATATATATATATATATATATATATCGTGTATTGATAAAGCATTGCTCTCTGTTAGAAAAATACTGTTCTAGTTAAGCAAGTCTTGATAAGTATTATTCGGACTATGTTCCGTCCGAAACAACGCTTAAGTGGTAGTATGCTGACTTTCAACGCGGTCGTACAGACAGAAATGATGCTGAACGCGCAGCTCGCCCAAAATCAGTAATTGTTCTGGAAAACCAACAATATCTACAAGCTCGTATTGGCCGAACGTGAATCAAAGTTGCGTAAGATTGCAAAGAGTTCAACATATCATAAGGCAGTGTATTCACCATTTTACATTAACATTTTTAAATAAAAAAGCTCTGTTGAAAGTGGGTGTCAGGTTTGTTCACAATCGATCAAAAACAACATGCCAACGATTCAGAGCGTTGTTTGTAACTGCTTAAACGAAACAAGAAAGAGTTTTGGAGTAAATATGTGACAATGGATGGAACATGTATCTCCTACTTCAATCTGGAGCCGAATCGGCAGTCAGCTGAGTGGACAGCAGCAGAGAAAAGCAGTCCAAAGCGACCAAATACCAGCAGGCATGGTTTTGGTCTATCTATTTAGGGATGTGCAAGGTATTTCTTTCATCGATTACCTTGAGAAAAAAAGAATTCTCAATAGCGAATATTATATAGCATTATTTGAGCGTTTGAAGGAAAGAATCGACAAAAAGCGGCCACAAATGAAAAAGTAAATTTGATCTTTTACCAAGACAACGCACCGTGTTACAAGTCGATGACAAGGAAGACAGAACTACATGAATTGCACTCCGAATTGCTTCCGCAACAACCCTATTCTTCAGATCTATCCCCCAGCCACTACTGGCTGTTTGCAAACTTTAAAATAATGCTCCACGGAAAGAGATTTGGCACCAGTAAAGAAGTGATATCGGAAACTGTGGCGTATTTTGAGGCTAAGTACAAATCGTTCTACAGAAGAAAAAAAAAGCAACGAATTGTTATAGAAGCGTTGGAATCAATGTATCACCCTAGAAGTAGACTATGTCGATGAATAGAGCCGGATTTTGCCTAAAAGTTGTTCTTTTATTAGTTAGGCTCGGGATTTATTGGGTGATGTGTTACTTACAGGTTGCAATGAATAAATTGTCGTCTTAAATTATGCCAAAACGAATAAAATCTCTCACATCTAATTTAATCTACCTAAATTACACAAAGATATCTTGAAATACTAAATATTAAATTAATTCTATAAAATCGCCATTGGCTTCAATCCCGGCTTTCAGACTATTTCGCAATTCTTCTGGACGTTCTAAGTTGGCTTATATTGTCAAAATCTTTGCCTTTGTTAACCTTTGTTGCTACAAGTATTTTTGCTGGTCTTAAACACAACCACGCCCCAAACATAAAATTTAACTGGGTCTTGGGAGTTATGTGGGCAGATCTAAAGAAGAAATCGTCTGACAATCATGACTGGGTCATCCTGCTCAGGTGTCATGACGCAGAGTCTTGTTACCTGACATCGGCTATTCAGCAGCCACCCTCTTGACTCATTGCTTTTTTCAGTATGTAAAATAGTTAGCATATGACATAAATAAGGTGGCTGCCACCTCGGTGTCGTGTAGGGCGACCACAAAATATCATCGCAAGGATAGTTAGTGACTTATGATAACAAACAAAGCTTTTGTAGAATTTTTAAAGTGTACTCAGCCGTTGCCTTAAGACAGTCCTAGAATCTCAGAAGGAAAAGCGTGTACCGAAACAGAAGATCCAGTGAGTATCATTAGACGCAATTAAGTCAGGTTATATTCCTGAATATTTTGTTTTTCCAAGTTGGATACTTCAACGTCGGATAACGGCTTCAACCCACCCACTGTAACAGGGCACAGACATTGTTTAAACGCTTAATTGCATGGAATTAATGGTTATAATTTGGAGGGACTACTAATTGAATGACAATTATCAAAATTCTCAGGAAATTAGAAGGAATGGTTGAGATGAAAATTAAAAATGAAACGAGTTAAAAATCATTTTTAAAATAATAAAATGGATTTGAAAACAATTCCAAAGAGACTCGAGCTCAGAATTAACTAAATGAGAACAAGTAAATTTCATCAAAACCAAAATACTGAACATCATTCATTTGCCATTGATAAAAAGAAGATATTCGACTTTCTTAGGTTCTAGTAAATTAATATCTGGATATTTTGTTTACACTGCACTATCTATTTTGAATGCGTGTATTCTTAGAAATTATTCAGAACAAATAACGAAGCATCTTTGTCGTGTTAATCTGCAAGTTTATGTTTGTTTATTTTGACCACCAAGAATGCAATTATCTTTACAGAACGGTGCCTAGTAAGATTCTAAAATAAACAAAAGAAGCACGACTTTTCATTTTAACAAGGACTCCTAAGATTGAATTGTTCGTGTAAAGAAATAGCTTTATATGTCAAATACTGGAGAGGTAGTTGTTTATGCAAATGAAAGGATCGAAACCGAATGAGATGACAATTCGATCGACCACGAGTCGTGAAAGAAGGAGTTCGCAGTTCGAAACGGTCCCAGATAAGACAGTCTTCACTAGTCACTAAACTGCAATTCATGGGTCGGGAGAGAGAAATGCATAAAATCGACCCCAACAAGGAATTTGGCAGTCGAAGATCGGGCTCAGCAATAAGTCGACTAAAAAGCGTGCTGAACTGTAGCAAAAAAAGGTACACGAATAACAGACGAATTAAAGAAGTTTCGAGAGACTGTTAACGCTTTCAGTAGTTGCGTCTGAAATCTCCTAATATCCATTCCTGCATTTAAAAAAATAGTCGATAATAGATAATTCAACCAACTTTTATTTATATTCAATAAACCTGCAATTAAATTTATCAACAGGTTTTTTTCCTTTTAAGTATTGACATTATTCGGACTATTGACCTCATTTTTGTTGCCATTTGTACGGCACTTCGGCTGTTGTACTCTCCGGCCTTCTTCAAGTGCTAGGAATTTTGAGATTAAATTTTTTAAGTTATCGAAGAAAATGTCGATTCTTGAATAATATTGCCGAAACAAGCTGAACCGAGTTAACCTAAACAGAATCATTTCTGAATCGACCGCCGGGTTGTATACATTCGTGTTTTGTACTGGGATTTTCTTTTCCAAATTTATTTTACTGCTCCTTTTATTTCTCTCTTCATTAACCCTCAGTCATTGCACCAGAGGAAACTAGCATTGATACTGGTAAAAGAAAAAGAAAAGTTAAAAGAAATACAATTGAATTAAAGAAAGAAGTCATCACAAAACACGAAAAATGGCGTCCGTGTGTCATATCTCGCTTTGAAGTACGGTATGCCTAAGTCGGAAATATCTACTATTCAATTAAATAAAGAAGTGATCAAAACATTTGATGTATTTTATATTGATTATTTTACATTTTGCTGAAAGAGTTATTGACCCTGTCTGATTTAGCACGGCTACAGACAGAGCTTAAGCCATTTTGGATGTAGTTCGCAACGTACTTAAAGGGATTACTATAGATTTTGCCGTCAATATCAATATCGTAGGATTTGGAGAAAACTGAATCAGCTCTATTGGGACGACACACCGGCCCCAACAGAGGAGAGAAAAGAAGACCGGGTGACCCATAGGTTCAGTATTACTCAACATATCTAGAGGAACGAGCAATTAGCGACTGAGAGTAAAAACAGGAAGTGATAGAGATCCGTGCCGGAAGAATGTAGTGCGTCATTGAGAAGTGATAGGTGTTGTTAGATGTGTCAACGATTTAGGTGTGTCAACTATTTCGAAGATTTTCAGTTTCGAAATTTAAGGCGACCTTAAAAACCTGAAAAATGGTGTAAAAGCGTGATGCAGTGAAACAGTGTAAACATATGCACGTGCACGCTGTCGATATCTAAAATCGACCTATCTTCGAGGTCGAGTACTCTACGTATACAGCGGAACATTGGTTCCTGAAGGCCGTTCCCTATCCGAAATATTCGTAAACTGGAACTATTTTCTCCATAGCAATCAATATAAAATACATCAGCTGCTTTGATGACTTACTTTTTTATGGAAAAGTCAAAGGAGAGACTTGAAGCAACTGAAATGTGGTTCTACAGAAGGATGCTGCGAATATCAAGGATCGAGCATGTGAACAATGATGAGGTTTTGGAAATGATGGAAACGAAAAGGAAATTAATACTGAACATCAAGAAGAGATAGCTGAGGTTCCTGGGATATGCAATGAGGAAGGAGGGCTTGGAAAACCTGATACTAACAGGCAAGATAGAAGGAAAAAGAGAAAGGGGAAAGCAACGGATAACATATCTGAAGGACCTAATCAAGTGGATGATGGAGCGAGGGTTGCATGGTGTAACAATAGAAGGCGTGCTAAGAGCCACAAGGGATAAGGAGACGCAGAAAGCCTTGATCGCCTACGTTCTGAAAGGACAATGCACATAGAAGAAGAAGAATCAAACAATAATAGTTCGTAGTTTTGATAAATTGATAAAAAGAAAGAATGTTCATATTAAATTATTGGACGCGAAGTAATAATCCAAAATTCGTAAAACAAATTGAGAGAGTTCGTTTTTCACATAAAAGTTATACGGTTTTATTCAACATAAATAAAATGATGTATTGTAAGGTATTACTCTTAGGAATTGAGTAGAATTCTTTGAAATTCCCCAGCTCTCATTAGATGCTTATCAAGTATCAGCGTATAATTTGACACGAGCGTTATTCAAACGTGTGGCGCTTGGAAATTCTCTCTCTCTCTCTCTCTCTCTCTCTCTCTCTCTCTTGATACAACTTTCTCTGCCTATTTCTATCAAAAATCGATTGAACACTAATTTCGATTGGGTTTAGAGAATCTGATACTAACAGGCCGGATAGAGGGGAGAAAGAGACATATCTGAAGGACCTAATCAAGTGGATGACGGAACGAGGATTGCATGGTTTAACAGGAGAAGGCGTGCTAAGAGCCACCAAGGATAGGGAGACGTGGAAAGCTATGATCGCCTACGTCCTCAAGGGACAGGGCACATAGAAGAAGAAGAAGAAGAAGAAGAAGAAGATATTTTCGAATTAAGCATACCGTATTTCAAAGCGAGATATAACACAGTGACGCCATTTTCGAGTTTTGAGATGATGTCTTTCTTCAATTCAATTGTATTAGTTTTTTTTTTTTCCATTTTCTTTTTTCTTTAACAGTATCAATGTTATTTTACTCCGGAGCCATGACTGAGGGCCAATGAAGAGAGAAATAAAAAGAGCAATAAAATAAAATTGAAAAGAAAATTCAAGTACAAAACACGAGTGTATACAACACGGTGGTCAACTCGGAAATGATTTCGTTTGGGTTAACTCGGTTCAGCTCCTTTCGGCAATGTTGTTCGAGAACCGAAATTTTTGTTCGATAACAGAAAATTTTTCATCTCAAATTTTCTGTTCGAAAACCGATTTGTTCGACACGTGAGTGGTTCGGAAAGCGAGGTTGCTTTATATATATAGCAAATTATCTAAAGAATTAGTGGATTATGTTTTATCTTTAAATTAGTCATATTTTAGCTCTTTAATGGTTGTTTTTGTTGGATAACCGTATTTTAGTAGATGCTCTGTTCATTTTAAGCAGTATTCATTTTTCACTCTGCGTAGTCGAAAAAATTTAATACAGCACACACGCACACAAACACATAATTTTATATATATATATATATATATATATATATATATATATATTTCTGAACATATACTGGCAAATATAAGAGACAATGAATGTCTATCATGTTTAATCATGAGCCGTTCTAAACGTCGTATTTTGGCTTTAATTTCAGTTGAAAATAAAGACAAAAATTCTCCAACATTTGGATATTTTTTTATTAAGTTGGTTCTAAGCTTTCGGCTTACATGAGCCATCTTCAGAGAAGCTTAGAACCAAGTTAATATTCGAGTATAATACTCAATACCTAATCCGGAATTTGTAAAAAAAAATAGTCTAAAAATACAACAGGTAGAAAATGCAGTGAAGAGACAAATATACACGGACGTATTGGCGTAACTGACTATTTTAGAGAAAGACATTCACGAAGAACCGCTCTAAAAATATTTTGAACAGTCGCACCTTCGTCTCCCGAGGTTTATAGCTTCAGAAGGGGAGTAATTTGAAGATGTCAGTTGTCAATAGTGACCAGATAAGTAGACATACGTTCATTTCGCTTTCAAACAGACCTATTTTTATTTTTATTTTTTATTGTCAACAACGTGATGTGGGTTGTGGTGGAATGTTTATCGGCTCAGAAGAAGAACTCGAAGAGCCTAGTTCGAATTCCAGTTGAATTCTAATCAGTCGCTTACTTGAGAAAAGTAATAATCCTCCTGTTCTCCTTTCAGCTATGGGTTGAAATGCAGGATAGATTGGATTCTTTAACCTTGATTGGCAACCAGTATACCACAGAAAGAGATGTCAACCGATTGCTGGAAAATAATCTGTCTAGTCCTAATACGTGATCCACCCAAGAGTTTATAACGTATGGCACTTGACTGACTATTTGTCAACTAAGAAATAATTACAATATATACAGATATACCGACAGGACGTGGCTTCCCTGTGCCTCTTCTATAAGTATTTCACGTCTTCTGCTCCGATAAACTTAGATGCCTCCAGGTACGAATTTGCACAAGATACTAGATTAGCAACTAGGTCCCATCCTTTTACAGTGAAACCGATAAAATGTAACCGCAATTTCTACTCCAACAGCTTCTTTTCTCGCACTTCCCTCCTGTGTAAATCCTTTCCGCATACTTGCTTCCCCGACGGCTACGATCTCCAGGAGTTTAAATGGAAAGTCAATAGACACCTCCTAACACACTAACTCGCACCCATTTCCTCAAACACTCTTCCTATGTACCTTCTTACCCGTATATCACCCTCCTTCTGACATTTCTTATATCTAATCAATCTTTCATCCCCTATGTAACACCCTGCACAATAGTAGCAGTGGAATGCCTTGCTTGGGGTGAAATGATTAAAAAAATAAATAAAAATACAAACACACAGACACACACACATTTATATATATATATATATATATATATATATATATATATCGGTTAGCGATTTGCAAAAAACGAAAATAGTTTACAAATTCAAGTATCATTTGGGAGATTGTATTTCCAACGGATTAGATAATATTTATGTTGGTTACACCACAAACTCACTTTCACGACGCTTGACACTACACTTGAACGATAATTTTACTGTTTTCGGGTATTTAAAACAACATGCCTGGCCACATAGACAATTCCGAAAAACCCTATTCGAAAACACAATTATACTTAAACATGAAAACAATAAACAAAAGCTAAAAATTCTCGAAGCTATATACATAAAACAGTTGAAACCTAACCTGAACAAGATAAATTATGAAATCTCCACAAATATCCTTAAATGCCAATAATTAATAACAGAAGCCATTGGTTTATTCCAATGGCTTCCCATACACAATTATTTCTTGTTTTCATTCTCGTTTGGTTATGTGTGACGTCATAAGCTGTGTTGTGACATGTCCTTCCAGCGTCTTAAATGCACGACTTTGTTGTTGCTTGGAAATCTTCCATATGAACAAAAACAGTTGTCATTATGGTTTGTCCGTGTTTAAATGTATAAAGTAATTGACATCTTTGAAAATGGCTTATGTAAGCCGAAAGCTCAAATTGGATTATTAAAAATTATGTATCAATATTGTAATTTTCTTTCTTCACTTACTGATAATGCTATTAAGCTTATCAGAGAATATGAAATATATATATATATATATATATATATATATATATATATATATATATATATATATATATACTAATTATTAGGCGACCGCAGTTTTTTTATAAGAAATGTTGTATTTCATAGTATTTTTTAGTATTTATTTTTTTTCTTTGATGAAACGGCAATATAGGTAATTATTAAATATTTATAAATTCATTTGATGCGCATGTTATTGTGCAGTATTAACAAAGAACCATTCGTTTTTTATTTACAATTATTCACTTGGCAATAAATACTAAAAATAATATGAAATACATTCTTTTTTTAAAACACTTGGGTGGCCTAATAATTATGGCCGGTGGTGTATATAAGTATGTATATATCATTGGAGATGTTTTGAGATTTTTAAGGCAATAGAAAATACTCGTATATTGCAATCATGTTTATTAATCTTTCATATTCAAGAAATGCTCTTTTGCTGTCCCGGATACTTAATAAACGGTATATCTTCAAATCTTTTATAATCGTATCGCCCCAAGCAAGGCATGTACTGCCACTGTTTTGCAGGGGGTCACAAAGTAGGAAAGTTAGAGATAAGGATGAGAATACTGATGAGGTGAGATGAGAACATGTGAGAGAGGATGCAAGTTAGTGAGATAGGAGATGACTATTGACTTTACATTTAAATTCTTGGAGATTGTAGCTATCGGGAAGGCAAGTAAACCGAAGGGAATTCCACAGGCGGAAAGTGAGATTAAAGAAGATGATAGAGTAGAATTTGCGCTTACATTTCATTGGTTTCACAGTAAAAAGGTGGGACCAATTGCTAATCGTGTGGATCGAGTAAATTCGTATATATGGGGCACCAGTGAGCTCAAATTTAAAAAAGGTTTTATAGATTTCCAAATGCATACGTCCCTCCCTCGTTTATTCAATGATGTAATTCACTGATGTGCGTTGTAGTACAGTGGGTATCGGCTCGGAACGAGAAACCAGCGGGCCGCGTTCGAATTCCAGTTGAATCCATTGTATTTACTTACGCGCAAATACCCTTGGAAAAGGTATTAATCCGTCTCTTCCTTCCAGTTATGGGTTAAATAGCAGGACAGATTGGGTTCTATAGCCTTGGTCGGCAACCAGTCTACCGCAGAAAGCAATGGCAACCTACTGCGGGATAATCTTCTGCCCAGTCAGTCATGTCTCTTTCGAGACATGATCGCCCAAGCGTGTATCACGTATGGCACTTAACTGACTGAATTCACTGATTGATTGGCTTATTTGTATGACTTATCAACGGTTGGAAGATAATTTAAAGGCCGAAAATATTTAGGATTGTATATAGTTTGCTTAGAGTACCATATATTCAAACTTAAGTACTCACCGGATTTGAGAAGCAAGGTTGCTCTGTCTTTATAATTGTCTACTCAAACTTTTGCGTGATGAACTATTTCATTTCAATGACAGTTGTTTATAGTGATATGCTAAGTAGACTTTGCATTTCCAGTTCCATGTCGTGTATTAGGATGTCACATCTCGTACGTAGGAGATGTAATTATCGTATAATATAAGATGGTTTGTATAACATCACGTAAGATCGAAAGTACATGATGAAGGATGCGTGATTCATTTTTATGCAATATAGGATTTGCAATATGTAATGTTATTAGCATCAGTGGAACTATACTCACAATGATAACACACTAAACGGAATTGGAACGGATGTGCGTTCTTACGGCCATATCACCTTGAATACAACGGTTCTCGCTCGATCACCGAAGTTAAACAACGTTGAACCTGGTCAGTACTTAGATGGGTGACCGCTTTGGAAAACTAGGTGCTGTAAGCGTTTAATGACGGATGTGCGTTCTTACGGCCATATCACCTTGAATACACCGGTTCTCGCTCGATCACAGAAGTTAAGCAACGTTGAACCTGGTCAGTATTTAGATGGGTGACCGCTTTGGAAAACTAGGTGCTGTAAGCGTTTAATGACGGATGTGCGTTCTTACGGCCATATCACCTTGAATACACCGGTTCTCGCTCGATCACCGAAGTTAAGCAACGTTGAACCTGGTCAGTACTTAGATGGGTGGACACTTGGGAATACCAGATGCTGTAAGCGTTTAGTGACTGATGTACAGGCTTACGACCATATCACGTTGAATACACCGGTTCTCATTCGATCACCGAAGTTAAGCAACGTTGAACCTGGTCAGTACTTAGATGGGTGGACACTTGGGAATACCAGATGCTGTAAGCGTTTAGTGACTGATGTGCAGGCTTACGACCATATCACGTTGAATACACCGGTTCTCATTCGATCACCGAAGTTAAGCAACGTTGAACCTGGTCAGTACTTAGATGGGTGGACACTTGGGAATACCAGATGCTGTAAGCGTTTAGTGACTGATGTGCAGGCTTACGACCATATCACGTTGAATACACCGGTTCTCATTCGATCACCGAAGTTAAGCAACGTTGAACCTGGTCAGTACTTAGATGGGTGGACACTTGGGAATACCAGATGCTGTAAGCGTTTAGTGACTGATGTGCAGGCTTACGACCATATCACGTTGAATACACCGGTTCTCATTCGATCACCGAAGTTAAGCAACGTTGAGCCTGCTGAATACTTAGATGGGTGACCGCTTGGGAATACCAGGTGATGTAAACGTTTAGTGACGAACGGGCGTTGTGGTGCAATGGATATCGGCTCGTAAAGAAAGATTGGTGAGCCGACTTCGAATTCCAGTTGAATAACCTGCATTTACGTAAGCACTGGTACCCTTGGGAAAGGTATTAATCCGTCCCTTCCCTCCAGTTATGGGTTAAATAACAAGGGTAGGACTTGGGGAGCCTGTCCTTAAAAAACAAATCCCAATGAATCTTGATACTCGAAAAGAAAAAAATATTACTAGACACAAAACTTATATAAAAAGTAACAATAGTTGAAAGTAAAAGCAATAAATAAATAAAAATTTAGTTGGCAATAAATAACCCGCCGAGGGTGATATGCCATAAAAACAACCAACCAACCATCTTTTTTTTCAGTAAGGTTCACCTTGTACAAAATCTTGAAGCCATTTGGTGTAGAAGGTTATGTCAATGGATACTTTATATGGATATGAAATAGAAATAATGGTTAATTCTAAACTGGAATAGGTTAACATAGTAGCGATTGGGGAAAGATCCACTTGGGAGTTTGTTCTAAAGAACGGTGGTTCCCGGGAAGAAACTGTTCAAGTGTAACTTACTTATCGCTGATGGAATACGGTAGAAACATGGGTGGTTTGGTACTATGTAAATGAGACTGAAGGTCCTATGTATGACGGCTACACCTGGTGCAACCCGTACTTGATAAATGAGGATCAGATCTCGCCTGTCAATGATAGGTTGGAGTATGGAAAATAATTCTTCCTCTCGCACTTCCCGCCTGTGGAACTCACTCCCGTATTCTTGCTTTCCTGACGGCTACGACCTCCAGAAATTTAAAAGCAAAGTTAATACTCACCTACTAACCACTGGACTCTAGCTCTCTCCCCTCCCCTGTATAATCTTCACTTTCTCTCCGCCATGTATCTGTCATTGCACCTGCTTTCTCAGCTTTCTATTGTTCCTTTCTAACTAGCTTGTACTCCTCACTCGTTTCTAATTAATCTTTCTACATTTATGTAACCCCCTGCACATCAGTGGCGTTTCCGCCTTGCTCGGGGTGAAATGATTAAAAAAAAAAAAAGAATACACGCTGTTGAACTCTATCGAGACGAGAAAATGAAGACTAACTAGTTTCCTTTTTAATATGGCAACAGTAATCCATTTTCAGCTTAATCTGCCTCTTATAAAATAGAACATATGTAAAGGCGGGTACTTACTGGAGCACTACAGGGAGCGAAAAATTCTACCTATATCTTTAGCGATGGATTATATATTCTGCCAATTATTTATCCTCCAGTGTTACAAGAATCATATGCAATAACCAGTCGTTCTTATTTTACCAGATTAGAATTATACAATCAAGGTTTTTTATATTAATCGGTTTTTACTCTCGTTCGTTTATCTATAAGCTACTTTCTATTCACGAAATGAAATTCCCATGTTTACAGTCATAATTTCCTATTATTACTTCGAAATTTAATTTCTTCTTTCTTTCTTTCTGATATATCCCAGGAAGGAATATCAGGGAAAAGAACAGTGTAAGAATAATACTTACCACTGAAGATAGATTAGAAGAGATTTATTATACCACAGTACAATAGACCAATAGACGTACAAGAACAATCAACGAATAGTAACAGGAATACCAATCAAGTAGCAGATGTCTCCGCCTATGACGTATGCGTTCGTCTAGTGAACTATGAATATTTATTCTTCTTCCCACTCAAAGCAAAATGTGGCACAAGGCCCTTTTAAAGTAGGATCCTCCGAGCCATATAGCCCGGCCAAAAATTTCTGTCTAATTTACCCCAGCCGTGACTCCATCCTTCGGCGTAGTCACGACTAGGTCAACGCTCTCCGTCCGAAGGCAGAGGGTTTGACAGTGCGCAAAGCCGTCAACTGCGAGCGTTGCCCGTAGTGACGTATGGTGACGTATGCCCAGAGACACAGTCTTTTATAGACTAGACCGTATCCATTACGGTGTAGGATAGGATGTTCCTCTACAACACTTTCTTTCTTTCTTTCTTTCTTTCTTTCAGTAAAAGGATCAGCAATATTGTAGAAATTATGAGAAACCAGAGGTTATTTCAGGAACACATTTCTTTAGGACTACCGCAGGGATATCATCCAGTCAGTATGCTTTGTGTTGATCTAGTGTATTTGTTGTGGAGTAGTGGCGAAATCATCGTCGCCAATTTGTGGCCTGTTTGGAGACGGATGTAAGACACGGAAAAAAAGAAGGTACGTTCAAACTGTGTATTAGAATAACAGAACAATGTATACAATAATAAGTGTTAGTAATCAGCAGATAGAAGTGTAAGTGCGAACGGTATAGTGGCGCTGCGTCTCGACTCTCTCTAAACTGCGTCACTGCTGCGTTTTAACTGCATCCCCGGAAGTCACGCAGTTACAATAATATTGACGGAGGAAAACTCCATTCTTATAGATAGGTGACCATAACATTACTGATGATGGCAGAAAACATGATCGAAGTTATATGCTTATCAAACAGTAAAAAATTAATTCTAATTTGAAAGTTAAGCAAATATATGCGATATGGATCAAGAGTAGAATTGAAAGAGAATTTACAATTAAAACGTAAGTTACATGTCACTCTAGGCCGAAAATATGGAGCGTCAAACTGAGTCGTATTTGATCTTTCTAATCATTATATTAAAATCAAAACGTAAATTAAAATAACTCTGTTAATGACGTAAAATTAACTGCTAAATACATATTTTCTACATACGATTTTGTAAAACGACAGGCTATATCTTGTTCTCGTCATCCGCCAAACAGACGATGCAATACAACTTCGGTGGCTAACGTTGTACTGCCACCCGTGGCACCAACAACAGATTTTGTCACCGGTCAGGTACTGTTTTTTTTTCTGTAGAAGTCTCTGTCTCTTGCTATTTTTTATTTAACTGCAAGTCAGATTTTCAACGTTGTCTTAAATATAAATAAATTATGTATTATATAAAAGTTGTACGTTAATATAATAGCAATTTTGTTCTCTCTGTATATGAACTTCGGAGCACGTTTGATGTCACAGTTATGATGGTTTCACTTTCAAGAGCCCTCAATTTAATTCTATTAACAAATCTTAATCTCTCGCTTTCCTCAAATATTAGGTTGTCCCACAAGTTCGTAACCACTTGCGAAATGGGTCTATCTGGTCCAGTACAATCGAGACAAGCGATGAGTTCAGAAAGGCCACGAGACACCGTCGTTTCCAAAACAAGATCGATTCGGCAAGAAAGTCATGTTGTGCGTTTGGTGGAACTTTGAAGGAATCTTGCATTTTGTGTTGGTTCCGAATGGTCGTGCCATCAGTGCCGAACTTTACTGTCAGCAAATTGAGTGGATCTACGAAAAGTCGAAGCAAAAGTACCCGGCTTTCATCAACCAAAAGTGTGCTTTGATGCAGCAGGACAATGCCAAGCCACACACCGCCAGGAAGACCAAAGACAAGTTGAAGAGCTAGACGGCGTTGAGGTTCTGCCACATCCAGCCTACAGTCCTGAATGTGCTCCATCTGATTACGGCTTTTCCGTTCAATGGAACAGATTTTGAAGGACCGCCGATTCGACTCGTTTGATGAAGTCGAGGAAGCGTGTCAAGAATTCTTTGATTCGAAGCCGGCTGAATGGCACTTTGACCAGATCCGAAAGCTTGCAGATCGATGGCAGAAAGTCTTGGCAAATGATGGTCTTTATGCGAGTAAAATTTCAATTTTTTGCAAGTGTTTTCTGGTAGCCTTAGATTACTTGGCGAGTAAAATTTCAATTTTTTGCAAGTGTTTACGAACTTTTGGGACAACCTAATAATTTAACAGGTTTGAAGAACAAATATAGGATATCAAGTGATATCTTTTTAATAAATTCACCCCGAGCTAGGCGATCATGCCGCTATGATGAAAGAGGTTACTCGGTTGGTATTTAGGTTTTGTTTAGCGGTATATCAATCTCTATGGGTTTCTTTTCAATGTGGAAATGTACATATTCTGTACGTAATTTTATGACATCAGCCATATATATTCTGTACATTATTTCATACTTTCAGAGTAAATGAAAGTAGATTAGTCATATTAGTCATCCATATAAAAGCCTGTTTCGCTGTATCACAGATCATCAGTGTAGCTAGACACAGCCACTTGCTTCTGGCCGGGATCGAAACTCGACCGGTTTGGTGTCAGTCGGAGTCACTACCCGCTAAGTCATAGGCGCATGGAATCAGAGAAGGGAAATTCTAAACTGTTGTATATAAGCAATGTATACACACGCCAGTCACCAAAAGAACTCTATTCATTTCTGAAAAGTAATTTTATATCACAGAAGTAGAAAGTGTTTTCAGAATTTTCTTCTCTAGAGACCTCAATCGTAATTATATATATATATATATATATATATATATATATATATATATATATATCTCGGCCGAGTTTCGATAAGCTGTGATACAGTGAAACAGGCTTGTATGTGGATGAGGAATATTATGCTCTCATTAGAGAAGAAAATTTTAAAAAAGCAGTTACCACTTTGGTGATATATGCATAACTTTTTAGCAATGAATTGAATTCTTTCGGTGACTGGCGTGTGTATACACCGCTTATATATAACACGCTAAAATTTCCCCTCTCTGGTTCCATATGCCTATTGCTTTGGGCTTATCAACTCTGACTGATACCAAATCGGCCGAGTTTCGATCACGGCCTGAGGCAAGTGGATGTCTAGCCACACTGATGAGCTACAGCGAAACAGACTTGTGTTTGGATGATGAGTACATATGTGAATATGAGTGTGTCAGTGTGTGTGTGTGTATACTTCTATGTATATATTAATTGCCCATTTCTCTTTTTAGAGCTATATAAAAATATCTAAATAGTTCCAACAGAAGATTTATTAATAATTTAAACATAATTTAACAATATATGATAAATAATATATTATCTCCTTCTTTCCCCACTTTTCTTTTATATCTTTCTCTTCTTTTCACCATCGGAAGTCGCTGTCAGTTGTTACCTTAGTTACTAAGGATTTTTTTTTATATTTCATTTCTTTGTTAACTTTCTTCTGTCTACCTCTTATGTCTTTTTCTTTCCTTTCTACCTACCTCTTCTATTTCTGTGACACGGTTTAAATTTTGTCTTTAGATTCTTTTATTCAGACATAATGTAAAGTCTTCTAAAATCTAGTCATCAATCTCTGTTTCTATTTTTCCGTTTTTCTTATGTCTGGTCGACAAATTTAAATTTTAAAAAAATTCTTTCTTAATCCCACCCCCTTCTTAACTTTTTTTTTTCGGCTTCTTCAGGTATAGAAATTTTGTACCATTTTTAAATTAAAAAATATTTCTGCTGATGAAGCGTGAATTTTCTCGCTGAAATGGCCATTCAACGAATTTAAACTTCGGAAATATTTGACATACCATATATATATATATATATAGTCATCCAAAGACAGATCTGTTTCGCTGTATCACAGCTCATCAGTACGTTTTTTACCCAGGACAGAAACCCGACCGAATTGGCGCCAGTCAGCGATTCTAGCGCTGAGCTACGGACACTCGGCAGAAGGAGTCAGAGTTTTTAGCGTGTATATTTTCATTATACACGCCGAATACCTGCGAGTGTTCTAATTCATTGCTGAATATATATATATATATATATATTGCAGATCATAAGCTGTATTGCTTGTAATTTTACTACAGAAATGTATTTTACATTTTTAGTGTTCCATCACAGTCATTTCGCGATAAAAAATATTTTGTTGTTCATTTTATTATGAAAATGAGCTGCTGCTTTTTCACGATTTGCCCATAGCTAGAACATTAACAGTTGATATCACCCTGAATCAGGGTGATATCAACTGTTAATGTTCTAGCTAAACAGCACCAGTTAAGAGGTGGTCCCACACTCCTTAAAATCTCTAATCTCTCGATTTTGCTAAGAGATGTATTTTATCGTCATCCCCAGGACAAAGAACCAATGATTGTGAAAAAGAATGAGATTCTAAACTGATTAGGAACATTTTCTTTTGCTGCATAATATTTGCTCCACCATGGCTACATATATTTTTGATTTCAGGGCTGGTCTTCTTCTTCACAGGCTGTAAAACAATGATGAATAGCCATGATCGTCCAAGGGTGTATCATGTATTGCACTTAACTTATGTTACATTTCTGAATTTAAAAGAAGTCAGTTAAGCGCCATATGTGATACACGCTTTACGCGATCATGTCTCGAAAGAGACATGTCTGACTGGGCAGAAGATTTTCAGCAGTATGTTGCCATGGCTTTTTGCGGCAGACCGAGATGTATGACAGTTTCGGAAGTAATGTAATGAATAACGGCTCATAATTAACAACAGTGTTCGAATTCCAGTCGGGTTCGTTTCGCTCAACAACCTATGAATCCACCTCTTATTTCAAGTTATTTGTTAATTACTAGGACTTGTGCTAGTAAAGCCTTTTTATATCCAAAACATGATTTTAGTTTTAATTAACCCGCAAAAGATCCAGTCAGTTAAGCGCCTTACATGATACACACTTGGCTGATCATGTCTCGAAAGAGACATGACTGACTTGGCAGAAGAGTATCCCGCAGAAGGTTGCCATTAATTTCTGCAGTACCGGGTTGACAACCAAGAATATAGAGCCCAATCTATCCTGTTATTTAATCTTTAACTGGAGGGAAAATAGGGATTGCTGCCTCATTATTTTCAAATCAATCAATCTATCTATCTATCTATCTATCTATCTATCTATCTATCAGTTGTCAGTCATTTCAAATTTATCTATTATTTCTCATTATTTTCAAATCTATCTATCTATCTATCTATCTATATATCTATCTATCTATCTATCTATCTATCTATCTATCTATCTATCTATCCAAGTCTCATTTCATATCTATCTATCTATCTATCTATCCAAGTCTCATTTCATATCTATCTATCTATCTATCTATCTATCTATCTATCATTTCACAATTTTTTCACATCTATCTATCTATCTATCTATCTATCTATCTATCGATTTTAGTCCATTCATTATCTATCTATCTATCTATCTATCTATCTATCTATCTATCTATCTAAATCCCTTCATCATCTATCTATCTATCTGAATAAGTTCCTCTCTATCTATCTATCTATCTATCTATCTATCTATCTATCTATCTATCTATCTATCATTTCTCAGTTTCTTCAAATCTGTCTATCTATCTATCTATCTATCTATCTATCTATCTATCTATCTATCTATCTATCTATCTATCATTTCTCATTTTCTTCAAATCTATCTATCTATCTATCTATCTATCTATCTATCTATCTATCTATCTATCTATCTATCTCTGTCCCTTCATTATCTATCTATCTATCTATCTATCTATCTATCTATCTATCTATCTATCTATCTATCATTTCTCAGTCTTTTCAAATTTATCTATTATTTCTCATTATTTTCAAATCTATCTATCTATCTATCTATCTATCTATCTATCTATCTATCTCTGTCCCTTCATTATCTATCTATCTATCTATCTATCTATCTATCTATCTATCTATCTATCTATCTATCTCTGTCCCTTCATTATCTATCTATCTATCTATCTATGATTTTAGTCAACAATACAATAATCCTCATTCATGCACAGAGTAAAAGGAACCTTCAGATAATGGAGACCCTCTGCATTAAATCCAAACCCACACTCAATAAAATCATGTTTAAATCTGGTCATAACACATTGCAATGCATTTAAATGTATGGTTTTCTTAACATTACGAGCTCTCACGCGGTGTGCCGTCATAGATCCGCATTAGAAATTTACGAACTGCGTTTGCTATTCTTGGTAACTTTTATCGTTGCTTAGAAAAGTTTTATATCAACACAAGATAAAATCGTCTTTGATGGTGGATGTTTTTATGTTAACGGCCCTGTAACCTCTCTGAAGATGGCTCATGTTAGCCGAAAGCTTAGAACCAACTTAATAAAAACTTATCCGAATTTTGGAGAATGTTTGTTTATTTTCACCTGAAATTAAAGCCAAAATACCATGTTTAGAACGGCTCATGATTATATAAAACTGACATTCGTTGTCTCTTATATTTAACAGTACATGCTTAGAAGACTATCTATCTATCTATCTATCTATCTATCTATCTATCTATCTATCTATCTAAAATATGGCACGCCGGCCTTCTGCGCAACCTACGGGGTTATGATATCACTGGACACAATTGCTTCATTTGATCCAATCTTTCAAATCGCACGATGAAGTTCCTTTTCCTACAACAGGAACGCTGGCGTCCACCTGGTTTTTATCTTAGGTCTGACGCTTTTTCTGATCTTCATAAATGAACTCCCCGATGTGGTCAAATCCCAAGTAGGCATCTACGCAGAAGACACCACTATTTACTACCGCATCAGTAACAAATCTGGCAAAGCGGACAAATATTACCGCGATGCTCTTCTTGAGAAGGACTTTTAGTCTGTGGTAAAATGATGTAATAAATGGTTGTAAATTTCAGTGCTTCTAAAACTAAGCTGCTATCTGCCAACCGTCACAGGCAGTATCTCCTATCCACCATAAGCATGGACCTAGCGAGTCCCCCTGTAAGCAATACAATGCACCTCCTCGGCCTCACCCTCTCTTCTGAATTCTACATTGAATCATTAGATAAATCTACTGTTAGGAAGGTTAGTTTTCTGTGTCGAGCCAGTATGTTTTCATCCGCCTGAATCTATCTTGCACATATACAAATCAACCATCCGACCGTGCATAGAATACCGTTATCCTATTTGGTCAGGCAACACTGCTGTTTATATCAGAGTTCTCGACAGGCTCCAAAGTGATCAGTCCTTTGGCTCCTCTATAAATATTTTCATTGCTTTTGCTCCGACGAACTTAGGTCACTAGTGCCCCCTACACAAGAATTTACTCACACTTTTACAGCTAAGTCTAATAACCGATAATTATACTTCAGCAGCTTTTTTCTTGCATATCCCGCCTGTGGAACTCTCTTTGGTATACTTGCTTTTCTGGGTGGTACAACCTCCAGGAATTTAAATGCAATGTCAATTCCCATCTCTTATCCACTTGTCTCTAGTCCTTCCCTCATCTTTTCTACATCACCCAGTATATCTTCTTCTTTTACTTTCTTTCTACCTTCTCAACTGCCTTCAGACCTGTGCTCCCATCCTTCTCTTGCCCTTTATCTGACACACCCTGTAAATGGTTTGTCTTTCTCTTCGCTGTCCTCCTGCTTAAAATTTTACTCTCCGCACCACTGGCGGAACCGCCTTGCTTGGTGCGAAACGATTAAAATATATATTTATATATCTTTCTCACTATTTCTCTTTATCTATTTAGTTTCTCTATATTTCGATATATCTATTTATTCAGTATATTCTATCTGTCTATTGAGATTATTTCTCTGTTTAAATATATCTCTCTATTCTGTCTATTCTATCTATCTATCCATTTTTTATGTATGTATCTTTTCAATCTTTATTTTTTCTAGTAATTTCTATCTATTCAAGCTATTTCCATCTATTTATTGCTATATATCTATTCAGTTTATTTCTATCAATTTCGATGTATTTATATATTTAGTCTGTTCCATCTATCTATTTTCAAATCTATCTATCTATCTATCTATCTATCTATCTATCTATCTATCTATCTATCTATCTATCTATCTATCCTGTAATATTTCTATATACCTGCTTCATTCAAATTAATGAACTGTTTTCCTTATTAACAACTTGCTATCTATAGTCTTTTGTTCGCACTTTTATTTTCACATACCGATGGAAATAAAAAAAAAGGCTGACACAAATAATGAGGTACACTTCTTTTCTCAAAACCTAGAATTCTTAACAACTACAGCACATTTGAACTGATAAACCTCTGACCCAGTCCTGCATAATTTCAACAAATGTGGCATAGCCTTCTAGTGAAGTAAATTTTTATCATCACTAATTCGAAATTACTTTTAATTTTTTCACGTACGTAAGATTTTCGGGTTTATTTTTATTTATATGTTTTTAGTGGGATGAACGATAAAGTGAAAATTATTGATCATAAAATCAGAGAATAAAGATAATTACAAGCAAAAATTATTTTGCAATTTGTTCTATTTTTTATTTTATTTATTTATCTATTGTTTTTGTTTTTGTCGTCTGTTTTACTGAGTCTTATTTTTGCTCATATTTCTTATCTACTTGCAGGCAATAAGTTGTTATTATATTCGACTAACGATTAGAAATAATGCACGTTCATTTTTTGTTTTATTAGTATAGACAGGCTTTTTTTTTAATTCTGTGGAAAGCGATTCAAACGATTTATCAGATTAAACTTATAGAAAATATTCGGAATCTTACGCACATCGCTAAAAACATCGGTAGATTATTAGAGATAATGAAATATATATATATATATATATATATATATATATATATATATATATATATGTGAACATATATGTAAATATATACATATATGTAATCATAGATAGGTAAATATATATAATATATATGTATACTTCATATCTATCTTTCTATCTATCTATCTATCTATATATATATCTATCTATCTATACATATACATATATATATATATATATATATATATATATATATCGATTAGATAATTCGAATTTTTTTATGTAATAAATGTTGATCCTTTAAATAAACAGTTTTAATTACATTGAACCCTCTGACTGGGAACCGTTTTAATATTTAATTTTTAATATTTAATAATTATAGGATTCTTTTGGGATTTTACCTTCAAACCACTTTCTTTTGGATTTATAAATATTATTTGCGCCTATTACCTTTATTTGAGCTTTCTTAGTTTTAATTCCAGAAAAAATACAGAATTTCCGTGATTCATTACGGAAAGATTCTCCCTGGAATATTCCCTAAAAATATTCTATACCCGAACCTTCCTTCCTTTAACATCTCCCTCGCAGAAAATTTGAGGATTTTATAGCGAGATTACGAGGTAAAGCCTACTTTTACCTAAAATCCTTTGTTTATTCGGACCGCTAAGTGAAGACATACAATCTCGAAACAGAAAGAACTCCACCTCCTTGTAAATTACTTGATTTCTTCGAGAAAGAACATATTCAACTTAATACACATAATAAAGTTATGCATGACAAATTTTTAAAGAATTTAGATAGTACTAATGTTAGAAATGTTATGTTACCATTTGCAATTGTAGGTCCATCAACAAATTTCTGGTGGAAGGTTTTTATAAATCTACTCAAGTAATCTACCAAGCCAACATCTCCCTCATTAGTAATAAAAATATTTATCAAGCTCACATTGAAATTTCAGCGCGAGAATTATTATACTATTCCCATGAACACTCTTTATTCAACCCCAATCTAAAATCCCAGATATCTCTCTCTCGGGAATTTTGGGAAATGAAAGCGAAGGGTCTCAACCTACTAGTGATTTGGAGGGTTCCGGCGGCGCCCCCAATAACATTTACGATAGAAAAAATTAAAATAATAACTTGTCCTAAGCAAAATTTGCTGTTAAACGTAAGAAAAGAATTTATAAGCAAATGTCGTCATAATTCAGATTTTAAAATTTTAAATATAGCTATAAGTACAAACCTAAATTTAAATTTCCGTGAAATAGTTGTTTCATTTCGTTTCTTTTTATTAACAATATAATTAATTATGTTCTTCTTTTTCTTTTATGTACCATGTCACTTTAGGACGTAGGCGATCATGACTTTCTATATCTCCCTATCCCTGATGGCACTTAGCACTCATTCTCCTGTTGCCAATGCACACCTCGTTCCGTCACCCACCTGATCAAGTCTTTCAAATATGTTATATGCTGCTTTACCCTGTCTTTTTCCCTGTATCTGGCCTGTTAGTATCAGGTTCTCCAAGTCCTCCTTCCTCATTGCATGTCTCAAGAACTTTAGTTGTCTCTTCCTGATGCTCAGTATTAATTTCCTTTTTGTTTCGATCCTTTCCAAAACCTTGCCATTGCTCACATGCCCAGTCCATGATATCAGCAGCATCCTTCTGTAGAACCACATTTAAGCTGCTTCAAAGTTTTCCTTCATCTTCAAAGATTATGTCCAACATTCACTGCCATATTGAAGAACCGATAGCACATAGCAATCCAGTACACTCTTCTTTGTTTCTAGCGAAATTTTCTTGTTTCTTAATACTTTACTCAACTTCTGGAATGCTTCCTTCGCCATGCCAATCCGTCTTCGGATCTCTGTGTCGCACTTTCCATCTTCTGTTAGAACACTTCCCAGATATTTAAATTTTTGTACCTGCTTGATTTTAGTATCCTCAGCCGTATTTGTTATTTTAGGCTACCCTTTTTTACTGATGACGAAGCATTCGGTTTTCTTGCAGTTTATCTGTATTCCTTTCTTTTCTTTCTCTTCAGCTTCTTTCTTTACGAGGTCTTGTAATTTCGTTTCTGGGTCTGCTATCAGCAATATATCATCTGCGTACTTTATTTTGTTTAAAATGTGGCCTCCGATGACGAATCTTGACATAACTTCTAGGGTTCTCAAAATATATTTTAATCTTCTAGGGTTCTCAGGATACATGTTAACCTTTCTTTAATCTATACTCCTTCTAATCTAATCGTTTGATATTAGTGGCGTCGAAAATTTTTAATTTGATTTATCTAGAATTTAAGTCCCTTAAGTTATTAGTTTATTTTCTCGTTTTATTCCTATATTTTAGAATAGTTATAACAATACATACCGTTTTTATATTCTTCTATTTTGTTTGTTTGTTTGTTTTTCATTCCGGTTTTATATTTCTTTATTTTAACCTAACTGATACTTAGCCTATTTAATTTAGTATTAATGCATACTTGGTCTTAAATTTAACTTAATTTTCTAATAACAGTAATTAGTCGAAATTATTTCAGTTAGTGCTTTTATCCGATCTTATTAGGAATTTTATATGAGACCATATATATATATATATATATATATATATATATATATATATTATGGAAAAAAGTTCGTACAATTATATAGTTGTTTATATCAAAAATATTACTTAAGTATAGATGACAACTTTTGGATTTATTTCTAATTTAATTTTCTATTATTAAACTTAAATTTAAGATTCCTCAAAATGGTTCTTAATCTTCTCATTAGCCAAATAATTTATTTTGATTATAAATGAAATTCCTGTCATTTTAACTCTTTTTAATTCCTGAGGGAAATTTTTAACGTAATTTGTTTTGATAATAACACGATTCAAGCTCCGTTTTTCGATTGAAATAGAAAAATTTGGAAAGAAAAGTAAAAGGCCGGGCGTCGTCTGACAGCTTTCTTTTCTATACAAATTATATTACTTTTTTTAAATTTTTATATTTTGTCTTTTTTATATTTTATCTTAATGTATCTATTTCGACTTTTACTAACAATTGACAGTTTTACTGTTTCGTCAGCCAATCTGACTTGCTTTTTACGTCCACTTAACTCATTTCTTTTTTTTACATTTTTCCTTTCTTTCTCTCCTTCTGTTTTTCTTTTTCCCTTTCTCTTTTTTTCGCTACCCTTACTTCCGTTTTCTTTTCTTTACATATGCACACACAAACAAATATTTGTATTTTCCTATAATGATTGATATGATCGCTGACCATACGAGTGTTAGATTCACACGTAGATATTTACTGTCCGGTTGAGGGTAACTGTAGATCAGCAAATGTGATCCATCAGACCACCATCTTCGGCAAGGAAAATAAGGAAAATTTAATGTTTATATCGGAATTTCGACGGGAATTTGAAAGCAACGGCTTCATATTTCACTAACATTAATTAAAATATCAAACTGTCCTTTCAAGGGAATACTGGGAATTAAAAGAAAATAACCTAAATCCACAAATAAAGTGCAAAATGATAGGCAAGGCCAGGACACCTAATATCTTAGGAGCATATGTAATCTATGTTTAACAGAAAAGATTAAAATTTTGAAAGTTCAGTATCAGAATGTACATCTGAATAAACGTAGAGTGATCATTAGTATGTGTCGTCATACAAAGATAAATTGCAATAATTATCTTATTTTTCCATTTATTCACAATAAGGATTTTTTAAAATTTAGACGAACATTTACCTTCCTTCCTACCTACCACTACTAACCTAAGAGTCAAGCCACATACTTCCCACTACCATAGAAGCAATTACTACCAAGATTCCGCTTGCTTAACTCTATAAAAGCCAATATCCCACAACCAATTCCTTTAATAGACCAAGCCTCCGACTTTAGAATTTTTTCTCATTTTTGTTTAAATGGTATTGACATGTTGAAAAGGGCTATTACACCTCTAAATGTTATCTATATATATATATATATATATATATATATATATATATATATATACAAGCCGTTTCTTTATAAGGAAACATTCCGTAACAACAACGTTGTCTTTATGAAGTATCATTCAGTAACATTAGCCGTTTCATTAAGAAACATTTGGTACAATTAGCTGTTTCTTTATAAGGAAACTGTTGGGGATCACACCTTTTGGATACAAGAATGGACTCTCTGCTTTCGGGTAGAGGGCGCTCTCTGCTTCCGAGCAGAGAGTAATAACCCAGTCGTGGTTCCGCCGAAGGGTAGAAGCACGACTGGGCAAAAATAGACAGACATTTTTTGGCCGGGCCATATAGCTCGGAAATCCCAGTTATAACTGACCATGTTTCACATGTTGCCCTTACTGGGAGGGACAACTAAATATAGTTGAGTAGTTTTACTCTAATATTGACACTGTCAGCGCTCTGCCTTTGAGTGGAGAGCGCTCTCTGCTTTCGGGCAGAGAGCACTAACCTAGTTGTGGTTCCGCCGAAGGGTCGAATCACGACTGGGGAAAGATATGCAGATATTTTTGGCCTGGTTATATGGCCAGGAAGACCCACATTAAAAAGAACGTGTCATATTCCGCCTTAAGTAGGAAGGTGGCTAAATAACGTTGAGTAGTCGTACACTGTCAGCTCTCTGCTATCGGGCGGAGAGCACTAACTCTGTCATGGTTCCGCCGAAAGGTAGAATCACGACTGGGGAAAGATAGACAGATATTTTTGGTCGGGCTATATGGCCGAGAAGACCTTGTGTCACATCCCACCTTACGTGGGAAGGTGGGTAAATACCGTTGAGTAGTTGAACAGTTGTCGAGTCGCTTAGTTGGTCAGTAAGTTGGTGCATAGTAAGTTGGGGTTATTTTGGATATAGACTCATTACCGGGACATACTATTTCACTGCAATACTGTATATATTGATTTCTACTAATAGTATTCCTAGTATTCCTGAATTGACTAACCCGTGTTCCTGTTTGTATATTTTTGTTCAATATAACTTACATTTTCTTTCTCCATATCTGTTTTTGATATTTACTAATTTGTGTGGTTTCTCAACCAGAATCCACAACAGAAACATTCAGTAATATTAGCCGTTTCTTTAAAAGAAGCGCTATTGACATCAAAACTTACTCTTTAGAAATATTCAGGAAAATAGATTTCTCAAAAACCTACTATTTTTCAGTAGTGATGGAGTCATCCTTCTTAAAACTATTTGAAGTAACATTAAATGTCAACTAGTCCTGGGCTTGATAAAATGCCATTAACATTTTTATTCAATTTTATTTTCATCTTTTCTTCAGTAAAATAAAACTTATTGAATATTCAGAAGAAAATAAATGATTGTAGTGTTTAATAAAGAAATTGAGTGTCTACGCAAATATGTGTATCAACAAAAATAAGGTTTAAGTAATCAAAATAATTTCTAGGATACAGTAATAAAAATTAATTACTTCTTTTATTTTTTTATACAAAACTGAGTAGATATGAAAAATGATGAGGAAATTTAGGACGAGAAAGGATTTTACTTAAAGGTACTGTTCTGTTCATATATATATATATTGTATTGAATTATTTTGAACATTATTTTTACCGATACTCGTATTTAAGTAGATATTCTGTTTTTAATTAAACAGTATTTTATATTTATATCTACCGGCCTGATTATTTTACTTATTATTATTTATTTGTTTAATTAAAAACAGAATATCTACTTAAATACAAGTATCGGTAAAAATAATGTTCAAAATAATTCAATACAAATTGCCGGTTGCTTATAACCAAGTTTCGTTAAAATTCGTTAATTTCCGTAACATATATATATACGAACAGAGCAGTACCTGTAAGTAAAATCCTTTCTCGTCCTAATTCCTAAATATATATATATATATGAACAGAACAGTACCTTTAAGTAAAATTACAGTATATATATATATATATATATATATATATATATATATATATATATATATTGTCATCCGCAGACAAATCTGTTTCGCCCTATCACAGCTCATCAGTACGGTTAGACTCTGATTGCTTTTTTTTACCCAGGATTGAAACCCAACCGAAATGGCGTCAGTCGGCGACTCTACCCCTGGGCTATGGGTGTTCGGTGGAAGTAGGCAGACTTTTTAGCGCATATCATTATACGCGCCCAATATTAAAGAAATAAAAGTGCGCAGTTTGATGTTACACATGTTAAATGATATTAAAAAGCGAAGCAACCGGTTTCGCTCCCGCTCTTCAGGCCCCTACGGCATATATTCAGTGTATCAAGGCAGCAGATAAATTTCTAAACATATACTGTTAAATGTAAGACACAATGAAGGTCTATTATGTTTAATCCTGAGCCGTTATAAACATCGTTTTTTGGCTTTAATTCCAGGTGAAAATAAAAAAAATAATTCTCCAACATTTTGATAATTTTTTATTAAGTTGGTTCTAACCTTCCGGCACACATGAGCCATCGTCAGAGAAGTTATAAGGACGTTAACATAAAAACATTCACCATCAGCGACGATTTTATCTTGTGTTGACAAAAAACTTTGCTAGGCAACGATAACAGTTACAAAAAATAGCAAACGCAGTTCGTAAATTTGTAATGCGGTTCTATGACGTCACACCGCGTGAGAGCTCGAAATGATAACAGAACCATATATTTAAATGCAATGTAATGTGTTATGACCAAATTTAAACGTGATTTTATTAAGTGTGGGTTGTTTGGATTTAATGTAGATCACCTCCAATATCTGAAGGTTCTTTTTACTCTGTGTATGAGTGAGGATTATTGTATTGTTGACTCAAATCATAGATAGATAGATAGATTTTAAATTAGTTATTTGTTTTCTGTGCTGAAGGTGTGAGTTAAAAACGCATTTTGGCAAATAAATGAAGGAAAAAAATAAGATCATTTTATCCTCATTTAAAAACAAAGAGCAGATTTTACCTTCATGTTCACAATATGTGAACATGAGTTTACATGGTTTTTGGGCTGATGAAGAAACACATGTAATGACATAATAATGGTGTGAATAGCAGTTTCTACACGGGAAACATTTTTTTCAATTATTATTAAATGTAGGTTGTTTGGATATAATGTAGATGGCCTCCAATATCTGAAGGTTCTTTTTACTGTGTGTATGTGTGAGGATTATTGTATTGTTGACTAAAGTCTGTCTGATATTCCCTACATGGCTATGTTTTTTTAAGAAATGTTGTTTAATTGTACTCTGATCAGAAAGGTGACAGGTGAGTTTACGGGAGAGCGTGTTTGTAGTAAAACCAATATATGTAGTGGATTTATTAAGAACCAACTTAATAAAAAATTATCCAAATTTTGAAGAATTTTTGTCTTTATTTCAACTGAAATTAAAACCAAATAGGATGTTTAGAACGGCTCATGTTTAAACATAATAGACATTCATTGTCTCTTATATTTAAGAGCATATGTTTAGAAAAAATATATATATAGGAGAAAAAGAGCGAGTAGCCGTGAACGTTTTGTTTAAAGTGTAAATGTATTGTTGCCACTATTATTAGTATTACTTGCCTTTGTGTCCATAATAGTATTTGTGTCGCTACACGTGTTTCGAGTCTAAAGTTGACACTCTTCAGGCGAATAAATTTGTGACTTCACATATCAAGATCCGTTTGTTTTTTTTTTTTGTTTTTTTTCTGATGGCCAAGATATCGTTTATAAATAAACTAGCAGTATAGCCCGGCGTTGCTCAGGTGTAATAAAAACTTTAAAACTAATCCATGGTCCTGGATCTTAGTCAAATTTTGATTTCCTGGTATCGATATCAAATCAGTTTTTCTCATCGTAAACTAAATTTTGAAGGCTAAATTTTGTCCTCTAAGTAAATGGTATCATGGCTGAGACTAAGAACTACAGTTATACGTACTTAGAGCCAAACCCGAAGCAAAAACTAAAATAAAAGGGCTGAAAAAATACACACATACAGGCAGATACAGGCCTTATATATATATATATATACATACAGGCCTTATATATATATATATATATATATATATATATATATATATATATATTATCGACTTTCTGCACTATTGTAAGAACTGCAACCTTGAAACTTTTGAATGTCGTTTTTTATGTCTTTGTCTATGAGTGTATCTGACATCTCGGCTTCAGTCTCATGAGTAAAATCATGACAGCGTCTAGTCGATCTTGTACTGGCCTTAAATTCGTGAAGTCAATCAGCCAAAAAAAAAAAAAAACCAGAGCTTATCGGAACATTGGTCATGAAAGTATTTTTAGAAATATTATGTAGCAGAGAAGCTGCATTACGGGTTCATGGTAATTGTTCTAAAACCTATCATTTTTGGAACCTTGATTTCAGTTGCAATAAAAGGTCAGGGGACAGGTTTTATTATTTTATTGTTGCAACTGCCAGATATAACCATAGATTCTGCGTTGATAAATTCTTCTCTTTTTCTACTCGTTCGGGGAAGTCTCTTCTCACTTGTTTTCGTTTTCCTTAGATTTAAATGCAACGTCTATCGTCAGTCTTCTGTCTTTTTGAGTCCTTGTCGTTTAATGTCACTTCTCTCTCTCTCTCTCTCCCTCTCTTTCTCTCTCTCTCCTCAAAGTTTACCCTATCTCTTTCACTCGAAGTGAAGTCAGTTGTCAATCTTCTGTCTTCTTGAGTCCTTATCTTTTTATGTCACTTCTCTCTCTCTCTCTCTTTCTCTCTCTCTCCTCAAAGTTTACTCTATCTCTTTCACTCGAAGTGAAGTCAGTTGTCAATCTTCTGTCTTCTTGAGTCCTTATCTTTTTATGTCACTCTCTCTCTCTTTCTCTCTCTCTCTCTTCAACGTTTACCCGATCTCTTTCACTCTAAGTGATGTCATGTGTCTTAGACACTATATTGCCTTCCTTGCTCGTGAAGCCTTCTTTTTCCTGCGTTTATCAAGAAATATATAAACTGATTCCCACACGTGTCTAGCCAGTTGGAAATAAGAGAGCTGAGTTCGAATTCTAGTTGAATTCTTTGCATTATACAAATATGAATATTCTTGGGAAAGGCATGAAACCGTCGCTTGTCCCTTCAGCTATGGGTTAAATGGCAGGACAGATTGGATTCTATAGCTTTGGTAATTCCTTGGATATTTAGTAGATCTCACGATCAATATCAACGAATCTCCGTCATCATGACTTCAAAACGTTAGAAGATGTTTGCAGCTAAACAGATTTTACATCATTACTCTGGTTCATCGATGGCAACACGACATTTAAAAAAAATGAAAGGAATAATGTCTCTTAAACAAATACACTAAAGCCTTCTGGATGACGATATGCTATACAGTGCAATGAATATCGGTTCGGAACAGGAAATAAGAGAGCTGAGTTCGAATTCTAATTGAATTATTTGCATTATAAAAATACGAATATTCTTGGGAAAGGTATGAAACCGTCACTTGTCCCTTCAGCTATGGGTTAAATGGCAGGACAGATTGGATTCTATAGCTTTCGTTGGCTACCAATCTACCACAGAAAGTAATGGCAACTTTCAGAAAATCTGCTCAGTCAGCCATGTCTCTTTCGATACATGATTGCGCAAGCCTATATCATGAATGGCATTTACCTGGCTTATATGCTCGACAATCTGTTATCATATACATAGAAAAATTTAAGTATGCATAACTTCTAGAGCAGCTATCTAGTCCCTGCAGTAGATGTCTCAGGTACATTTGTGTTTATTCAAGAAATTCAACCAATCTGTTGTTTATACAGCAACAAAGCTGAAAGTATCTTAGTTACAGTTTCTAGTTAAATGTGGGTAATCTGGCGTAAAGAGCAGGTTGTCTAATACCAGAGCGCTAACTCACGAACGTCTGTGATTTTGTGTCAACTCAAGCATAGAGAGCACTAGAATATCTTTACCTAACCAAGATCATTCACAAGACGTAGATATCAATCTCCATGGGTCATTTATGTCGAAATCTAACTATTTTATACGCAATTTTGTTTTTGAGTTAATAACGACTTAATAGAAACAATTCTTCAGTCAGTTAAGTGCCATACGTGATACACGCTTGGGCGATCATGTCTAGAAAAAGACATGACTGACTGGGCAAAGCATTATCGCGCAGTAGGTTGCCATTGCTTTCTGCGGTAGACTGGTTGCCAGCCAAGTCTAAGTAACAATTATCAAGTCATTGCTTTTATTAAACTGTCTTTTTCCCATCAAAATGCAATGCATTATCAACAGACGAAATATATATATATATATATATATATATATATATATATATATATATATCTTAGTCTGTTATCTATCTATCTATCTATCTATCTATCTATCTATCTATGTCTGTTCATTATCTATCTATCTATCTATCTATCTATCTATCTATCTATCTATCTATCTATCTTAGCCTGGTCATTATCTATCTATCTATCTATCTATCTATCTATCTATCTATCTATCTATCTTAGTCTGGTCATTATCTATCTATCTATCTATCTATCTATCTATCTATCTATCTATCTTAGTCTGGTCATTATCTATCTATCTATCTATCTATCTATCTATCTATCTATCTATCTATCTATCTATCTATCTATCTTAGTCTGTTCCTTATCTATCTATCTATCTATCTATCTATCTATCTTAGTCTGTTCATTATCTATCTATCTATCTATCTATCTATCTATCTATCTATCTATCTATCTATCTTAGTCTGTTCATTATCTATCTATCTATCTATCTATGTATCTATCTATCTATCTATCTATCTATCTATCTATCTCTTTTACTTGCTCAGCCTATTCATATCTATCAATTTTTCTTAATTTTCCTCTATTTCTTCTCTTTTTTCCTATTTTACTTCATCATGTTTTTCATGCTTTGTTTTCAATATTGTTTTTCAGATTAATTGAAATTTTCCTTTTTTTGTATTAAGTTTATAAATGTAATAATGTTTATTTTAAAACTGATTTTTGTATTGTAAAATAGTTGATAGCATAATTCGTCTCTGTTCCTTAGAGCACGTGCTATCACAAAATCAGCATTTATCGGAATTATCCAAATAAAACAGAAGCCCTCTTTGATGAAGGACGAAATTTCAAAGAAAATATCTTCTGGTAACTGGATATGGAATACTAAATTTTGCTAAGATATGTCGTGTCGTTTCTGGTAGAGTTGTATTCTATTCTATTCTATTCTATTCTATTTAGGCTGCGATGAATAAATTATCACCTAAATCACGCAGAAATAAAAAATATCACTGAACTTTTTATTTTTTTTATATTTACCAATATTACACAAGAATATTTTTAAATAATAAATAGTAACATTTTTATATAAAATCACCATTGTCATAAATCACTGCTTCCAGTAGTTTTCGAAATATCCTGTAACTCTTTATGACGGTCTCCCTGGTAAAGAAGGTAATTGCTGAATAATACTTGCCTTCAGTTCATATTCAGAGTTACAAGGAATTTTGTTGGTGCGCTCTGTTCATCAGAATCCGGATGATGAGTTTTGTTATGTGGCTCACTAAGCTGATTGTTCGGTGGAATTCACATTCCTATGCACCTGGCTTTTTGGGTTCTGCTATAAAAAGTGATCTGCTCAGGTCTTCAGGTTTATTGCCACTGTTGTAGATTTATATCATTATTTCTGTAATCCTGTCTGCTGTATTTACTAGCCTTCCCACGCAAGGCCGGATGTGACACCACGACTGGGTTTGTGCTCTCTGCTCGGAGGCAGAGGGCTGACAGTGTTATAGGGTTATTCGTGGAAGGCTTGACAGCATCTCTATTGCAATTCCGTCTAGTCCTACTGGTTCGTTTCTGCTCAATTTGGTCGCTGAAGCTTCCACTTCGGCTTGTAATATTTCTTGTCCGTCAGTATTTTTGTGTATTGCCAGCTCTCTCTCTCTCTCTCTCTCTCTCTCTTTGTGGAAGTGAGCTCCAATACATTCGTCCCATCGCTGAAGTATTTTTCTTTCTCTAACATGAGCGTTCTGTCCTTAGTTTTTACTCATCCTCTTGCCGAACATGTCTTTTGTTCTGTCGGTTCCCTTATTTTTTTTATGTATATCTTCTTTATTTGTTGCGCTCATTCACTCTATTACTGTTTATTTATCTTTGAGCCTGTTTTCTTTAGCCCACCTGTATTTACTCTTTATTTCCCTGTGTAGTTTCCCTGCCTTAGCATTATTTTCTGTCTCCTATGCGTCATGTCAACTTCTTGCTTCTCCATGTCCATAACCGTCTATAATATTTATTCAGAAATTATAACATGGATATGTTACAATATCACACAATATTTAAAAAAAGACACATCACTTGACAAGACACAAGAATTGTCGAAACAAAATAGCTACTTTTGTAGTGATATTGTAACATATCCATGTTATAACTTCTGAATAAATGTTATTAACTCTAATTTGAATTCAGCACTTTTTTAAAAATAGTGTTTCTTTGGGCAAGGAATATTATTCCAGCCATACTCATATATATATATATATATATATATATATATATATATATATATATATATATATATATATAAAGAAACAGAGAGAAGAAGGAGATAATTGTAGAACAAGATATATATAATCAGACTGTTTTAAATGCACTTATGTCATAATATAACAAGAAAAGACTAAATTAGAAAATAAAATTTCACATTTTTGGAGAAGAAGTTAGAGGATTTTTTTCTTTTCATGAATTCTAATTACTTATTTATATTTTAACACAGTTTTTGCATTGTCTATTAAAACTGAAAAAAAAAACGACTTTTAGTAGGTCAGCGCCTATTCTTCCTCTTTAATGAGATGAGGACGTAATCGATCATGGCTCTCCACAATTTTCCTGTCTTTTGCAGTTCTTAATAGATTTTGCCTTATTGTTATCACTGGAAAACCATGCTCCGCTATCCATTTACTGACGCGTCTTCTTCTTCTTCTTCTTCTTCTTCTTCTTCTTCTTCTTCTTCTTCTTCTTCTTTGTGTCGTCTCACTTCAGGACGCTGTTTCCTTCGCATCATGCCAAGAATTTAATCGGTGACCCGCTTTTTTTTTGTACGTCCGTTTTTTTCTCTGGGATGATGTCGTTTGCAGATGTTACTCGAGTTTCTCTTAGTGCATCTCATTTAAAGATTCTGTTTCCAATTTGTCCTTTGTATTTTCGTTAAACTCTGGGTAAATTTTTGATTTGTTCCTCGAAGGCTTTTATCCCTTCAACTCTTTCCAAAGCGTCCTTATTTCCGTGCAAATGTAAATGCTGAACTCATATCGATAATTGTTTATTGACGAAACCTACTTTTTTTCAAGTTAACGAGCAGAAAAAATATCGGACATCTTGTCGATGTTTATCTCACCCCGTAACCACGCTTCAAAAATGTTATTCACTGCAGAATGACTTCACGCGTAGTTTGCAGATTTTTCGGCCTTTTTACTTCCTTTCTGCAATTACTACTCGGAAATTGAGTTCCGAAACCAAACAAATCGCGGAGTAATTGCTCAAAGGAAGTAAATAGGCCGAAATAAGTATCCTACGCCTCAAGTCATTCAGCGGTGAATCAGATATGAGAACGCTGGTAAGGGGTGAGATATAGTCCAATTTTTTTTCTGGTCGATAACATGAGAAAAGGTAGGTTTCTTCAATAAACAATTATCGATTTGAGTTCAGCATATACATTTGCACGGAATTAATGATGTTTTGGAAAAATTTGACAGGGTAAAGGCCATCGGGAAACAAATCAAAAATTTACCAAACTCTTTATATTTTTCTTGCAGGTTCGGGTCGGCCCTGAATATGTTGTATTACAATCTGGGTGCTGTCTTATGTTTCTTCAGTCTCTGGAGCTTTATCCTTAGTTTTCATATAACTACGTGGTTGTCGCTTCTACAGTCGGCACTTGGATAGGTTTTGCAGTGTAAGAACTGCGTTCTTGAATCTCTTGTTGATAGCTACAGTGACACGCATAAGTATGGGATACATGTTATTTTCTGTTATAACTCTAGTTTATGTTCGCCATTTTGCCTGATACTTGGTAAGTAATATCTCGTAAAGTTGTTTTAGTTTTATGTGGAAGGAAAATTAAAAACTCATGCTTGAATCCATTTTTTTATCACTGTTCAAAATTACCCTATAAAATATATTAGATACATCAATTTAATATTTTGTTGCGTAGCCTCTGTTTTGTTTCACTGCATCTAGTCGCTTTTTGTAGTTGGCCACAAGTTCTCCACACTGATCCACCGTTATTTTATCCCGTTCTTCCTTGTATAATTCCTGTAATTGCTTGATATTTTGTGGATTCCGCTTATGAACTTTAACCTTTAAAGTATTCCATAAATTCTCAATTGGATTCAAGTCAAGAGACTGGCTTTACCAATTGAGAATACTAATACCATTATTTTCAAACCATTTCTTTGTAGGTTTTAACATGTATCTAATACTTATGCGTGTCACTGTATTTCTACCGGTCTGATTATTTGCGATAAATTGCTTTTACGAAAATTTGTGTGATTTGGTAGATCAATTAGTAACTAGGGGTCGAAGGCTTGAATCCTGCTGAATGACACACATTTTTCATAACAAAAATCTATCGTAAATAATCAAAAATGATGTTCAAACAAATAATTTCATATTGTTGGTGGTTGAAAACCATTTCGTTAATCTTCGTTAATTTTCGTAATATATGCATAACTTGAGAAAGCTAAAATAGAAAAGAAAATGAATCAGCTAATTTTGTTCAAACTTGGGTACATGATGCATAATCTGATTCTTTTAACAGAATATCTAGACGCTTCTTTCTACTGCTTACTTTTTCGCCGCTATCTTTGAGCATGATATATTTTCTTTTTTCCCTCTTCGAACCAATTCATTGAAAACAACACGCGGTTACCCCATTCTCCTGTCGATTTGGATTGTCCTTTCTCCTCCTGGTCTTCTCCATGTCTATAATTGATTTGGTTGTTCTTGAAACCAGGTGGCGCTTATTAGCTGGTTACTCGCAGTGCACCATTGCACCCATTTCGATCAGCAGCCACTGCTGTTTCGCAGACCGAAATTGCGAACAGTTTCTCCTTCTCTTTCTTTGCCAACATTGGCATTCCGTTCTCCGATGATAATTATAATTTCTTGTGACGTGCACTGAAACTTGGCATTGTCCAGCAAAGAAAAAAAAAAGATTTGATTTCTTCTTCTGCACTTGTCGGCATATATAACTCTTTCATAGATACGTTAAGGGGAATGGGTTTCCCTTTCGGTTTAACCACAAGAATTCATTCAGATAACTGACAGCATTACTTATTTACACACACACACACACACACACACACACACACACACACAGAGAGAGAGAGAGAGAGATACGCACACATTATTATTATCATTATTATAATATTTATTCGTAAATTATAACATGGATATGTTACAATATCACACAATATTTAAAAAAAACACATCACTTGACAAGACATAAGAAGTGTCGAAACAAAATAGCTACTTTTGTAGTAAAATATCCATGTAATAATTTCTGAATAAATATTATTAACTCTACTTTGAGGACTTTTTTAAAAATAGTGTTTCTTTGGACGAGGAATATTATTCCACCCATACTCGTATATATATATATATATATATAAAGAAAGAAAGAAAGAAAGAAAGAAAGAAAGAGAGAGAGAAAAAGGAGATAAATGTAGAGCGAGATATATAAAATCAGACTGCTTTAAATGCACTTATAACGATAAAACTTAAATTTATATAGGGACATAATATAACAAATAGATAGATAGTTAATGAATGGGCTGTGTGATAGATAGATAGATAGATAGATAGATAGATAGATAGATAGATAGATAGATAGATAGATAGATAATGAACAGACCGTGATAGATAGATAGATAGATAGATAGATAGATAGATAGATAGATAGATAATGAACAGACCGTGATAGATAGATAGATAGATAGATAGATAGATAGATAGATAGATAGATAATGAACAGTCCGTGATAGATAGATAGATAGATAATGAACAGACCGTGATAGATAGATAGATAGATAGATAGATAGATAGATAGATAGATAGATAGATAGATAGATAATGAACAGACCGTGATAGATAGATAGATAGATTATTTTCTAGCGTGACTACAACGCTTAAATGATGTTATAGAAAAATCCTCTTCGTATATAAAACATTTATATTGTTGTGTGACTCTGCCTTTTCGCGTGTGCTCAGTTATATTGTATTATGAATGCAAAAGTGTGACAGGTTTTGTTCTATTCACCCAGTAGCCCGCCAGATATCTAACCCGAACATACAATAAATCACTAATTACTCTTTGGTAATCTGGCGAAAAAATGTGCAAAGTAATAAAAGAATTTAGGAAAAAAGCAAAAGTGCCCGGAAATGAAAGACAAATCCAATATTTAAATATCGGTTAACGATAAAGGTTGAAATAAAATAATGTATAAATATTCATAAAAAAAAAAACAAAAAGAGTAAAAATATAATACGAAGAGAAACGAAAATCTTTTGCAATATAGTTTCGGGGGAGACTCGATCAGATGTGTGAAAAAAGCTTGATGTAAAATAATAAGACAAAATTGAAATGTGAATAAAGACATGAGTTGAAACATAAGATGCAAATCTAGAAGGAAAATTGCAAGGGAAGAAAGAGAAAAAGAAACGAGGAAAGAAAAAGAAATGATATATAGGAAAGGAAAAACAGGCTACGATTATATAGTTGAAAATGTGAAAGAAAGAAAACATGTAAGAAAAAACAAAATGAAAAATGAATGAAAGAAAGAAGGAAAGAAAGAAAGAACTAACACTAAACAAATAAATTCTTCTAACGTAAGAAGAAAAAGAAAGTACGAAAGATCATATTAAAAAAAGGAAAAATGAGAATGATAAGAAATAAAACGGAAGAAAGAAAGAAAGAAAGAATGAAACAAAGCTATGAAGAAAGAAACGAAAGAAATAAGAAAGAAATAAGAAAAAGACAAATGATGAAAGAAAAAAAGAAAGAAGTAATAATGAATTTGAAAGAAAAGTGAATTATGAATGCACGAGAGAAAAGAAATTAAAAAAGAAAGAAAGAAAGAAAGAAAACAGAGGGAGAAAAGAAGGAAAGAAAGAAGAAAACATAAAAGAAAATAAAGAGAAGAAAGAAAAAGAAAAAAAGTTAACTGATACAAGAAACCCCAAATCTCAAATACAGGTGAGGGATATTAAAATTAAGCAGGTACAAAATTTTAAATACCTGGGAAGTGTTCTAGCAGAAGACGAAAAGTGCTCCACAGAGATCCGGAGGTGAATTGGCATGGCAAATGACGCGGTCCAAAAGTTGAGTAAAGTATTAAGAAACAGGATAGTTTCACTAGAAACAAAGAAGTGAGTACTGGATTGATATTTGATGTCAGTTCTTCAATATGGCAGTGAATGTTGGACAATATCAACAAAGATTAAGGAAAAACTTGAAGCAATTGAAACGTGTTTCTGCAGAAGGATGCTGTGGGTGACGTGAACCGAGTATGTGAGCAATGATGAGGTTTTTGAAAGGATGGAAGCAAAAAGAAAATTAATACTGAGCATCAAAAAGAGACAACTGATTTTCCTGGGACATGCATTGAGGAAAGCGGGTTGGGAGAACCTGATACTAACAGGTCAGATAGAGACGGGAAAGCAACGGATAACATCGTTGAAGTGCCTGAATAGGTGGATGATAGACGTGGGGTTACGACATGTTACAGGAGAAAGCATGCTAAGAACCACCAGGTGTAGGGAGGCGTGTAAGCCCATAACCGCCTACGTCCTAAAAGGACAAGGCATATAGAAGAAGAAGAAGAATACAAGAAAGGAAGAAGAAAAGAAAAAGATAACAGATGAAAGAATAAGAGAAAGAGAAAAAAGAACGAAAATAAAAACAATCATGTATTGCAAGAGAGTCTGAAAGAAACAAAAAGAAAGAACGAGAAAAAATTCTTTAGCGGAAAGACATACAAAAAAAAGTAACGCACGGCAGATATGTAGAAAAATACAGAAAGTAGATATTTCGCTCAGACCATTAATCTTCGCATGAACAAAAACTAGGTCTCTGCTCGAAACCTACTGAAAAAATAGACCTCTTATTAGGGATGTATATCTGACTCAGATTGATCATTCCGTGTGTCGATGCATAAAAAGTTAAACGAATCAATTTTAGAAACGTGAAGATGGAGAACGGTCATTTGCGACAAAAGGTCGGCAGTTCAGGATTAGGAAAGCAGTACTTATAAATATGTATCATTTTTCTTTTTTTGTTTTTTGCCAGTTGATAAGTAGCTATTCTTTCGCAGAAATTTTGTATTTAAATATACTTTTACGAAAACTGGACAGGCTCCCGCTTTTGTTATAAATACCGGACGCGCTCAGAATTTAGTTAAATCCACTGCTAGAAAAGTTGGATGACTGTGTCCGGTCAGGAGGTTTATTCCGCCTGAATCCATCTTGCATATCTAAACTCATTTATAAATGGAATTTTGTATGTGTGTGTGTATGGGTGTGTATCTCTGTGTGTGTGTCCATTACCTATAGACTCCAAAACAGCTGAACAAATTTTCTAAAAATTTACACAGTTGTGCTATAAGCGTCTGCAAGTGTTCTTAGCTAGGCTTTGTGTCGAGGTACCCCCGATAAATATCGAAAATCGATAATCGAAAAAATCGGGTTTTAGAAGGAGTGGTCTGACTTTAAATCAAATTTGATGCACTCATAGACAAAGATATAAGAAACGATATTCAGAAGTTTCAAGGTTGCAATTCTTACAATAGTGCAGAAAATCGATAATATATATATATATATATATATATATATATATATATATATATATAAAGCAAGATGTGTGTGTGTGTGTGTGTCTGTTTATCTGCTTGTATGTTTGTATTTTTTTCAGCCCTTTTATTTTAGTTTTTGCTTCGGGTTTGGCTCTAATAGGTATAATTGTAGTTCTTAGTCTCAGCCATGATAACATTTACTCAAAGGACTTATTTAGCCTTCAAAATTCAGTTTACGACGAAAAAAACTTATTTGATATCGATACCAGGAAATCAAAATTTGACTTACGTCCATTCATTTTTCTTTCAGTCTACGGTTTCGCTTTAACTGGAAACAATTATTGCTTTTTAGTCTTTCGTGCCAACGTCCAAAGAGTCTGAGCTCCAGGACCATAGATTAGTTTTAAAGCTTTCATTACACCCGGGCCACGTCGGGCTATACTGCTAGTATACACATATACAAATCAGCCAACGGTCAGTACATAGAACACTGCTGTCATATATGGTTGGAGGCCCCCGCTGTTCATCTCAGTGTTCTCGACTGGTTCCAAAGGACAATCAGTAATGTAATAGTTACCGATCTGGCGGCTAGACTCCAGCCACTTTCTCACTGATAGGATGTGGCTTCCCTCTGTCTATTCCACAAATATTTACATGGCTTCTGCTCTGACAAACTTAAGTCACTGGTGCCCCTACCACAGGAGTTTGCTCATGCAAACATACTGGTAACTGGGTCCCATCCATTCACATTTAGATCAACCAAAAGCAGACGACAATTTTACTCCAACAGCTTCTCTTCTCGCACTTCCCGCCCTTGGAATTCCCTTCCATATTCTTGCTTTCCTGACGGCTACAACCTCCATGAATTTAAATGCAATGTCAATACCCATCTCTTATCCTCTTGCCTGCAGTTCATTCTACATCACCCTGTATATCTTTTCCTTTCTCTCTATCTTCGCTACTTTCATCACACCTGTATTTCCAGTATATCACGTTGAATACACCGGTTCTTGTTCGATCACCGAAGTTAAGCTACGTTGAGCCTGGTCAGTACTTAAATCGGTGACCACTTGGGAATACCAGGCGCTGTAAGCGTTCAGTGTGGTGCAGTGAATATTGGCTTGGAAGGAGAAATCGGTGAGCCGAGTTCGAATTCCAGTTGAGTACCCTGCATTCACTTCAGCACTGATACCCATGGGAAAGGTATTAATCCGTTACTTCCCTCTAGTTATGGATTAAATAACAGGATGGGGCCTGGAGTCAACCCATCTAGTGTTAGTGTCACAATAAAAACAAACACCTTTGGTAGCCCTGGCGAAACATCAAGTATTCAGCTATTTGACAAGATTATGAATTTCGCTGCAAAACTGTTCCAGGATTCCAAATGCACAGAGAATACTGGAGGGCTGTAGTGAGTTCAATCTCGGCCAAAGCCGCAATAAAAAAAAGTATTTCCATCCTTCTCTTGCTTCTTTCTCTCACATCCCCTGTAACTGGTTCGTCTTTCTCTTCGCTCTCCTCCTTATTTAATCTTTTTTCTCTTATGTAGCCCCCTGCGCGTCAGTGGCGGTACCGCCGTGCTTGGGATGAAATGATTAAAAATAAGTACACGCAAAGACGCAAATCCCAATTTTTCTAGGGTTCTGGTCAAAGTCCTGGCTTGTAACATTTAAAATGAAATAAAATAAAATTGTTCCGATTGACTTGGGTTCTATTAACTGTATTTTGATGTTGCCGACTAGTGGAGATAAATAAAAGATTAGAAACGGCAAAATGAATGAATAACTAATGGTTATACGGAGATCCGACACGGAGATCCGAAGGCGAATTGGCATGGCAAAGGAAGCGTTCCAGAAGATGAGCAAAATACTAACACACAGGAAAATCTCAATAGAAACGAAGAAAAGAATGCTAGACTGCTACGTGATGTCAGTTCTTCAATACGGCTGTGAATGCTGGACAATATCATCGACAATGAGGAAAAAACTGGAAGCGGCCGAAATGTTGTTCTACAGAAGGATGCTACGGATATCGTGGACTGAGCATACAAGCAACGACGAAGTGTTAGAAAGAATGGCAACAAAAAGGAAATTGATGCTGAGCATCAGGAAGAGACAACTGAAGTTCCTGGGACATGCAATGAGGAAGGAGAGCCTGGAGAACCTGATACTGACTGGTCAGATAGAAGGAAGGAGAGACAGAGGAAGGCAGCGGATAACATATCTGCAGAGTCTGATCAGGTGGATGACGGAACGGGGGTTGCCAGGAGCAACAGGAGCAAACATACTAAGAGCCACAAGGGATAGGGAGACGTGGAGATCCATGATCGCCTACGTCCTGAAGGGACAGGGCACATAGAAGAAGAAGAATAAAAGAAACGAATTTTATATGTTTAAAAATTCCAAGAAAAAATATTCGACGGCGGGAAGGGAGAATACCATGTGTGCATGATGATTATGCAGTACATATAAAAAAAAAATCATACATGTGCTTAGGAAAGAGGTTAAACTGTCTAAAGATGTTAAAGATCTTCTTCTTCTTCTTCTTCTTCTTCTTCTTCTTCTATGTGCCTTGTTCTTTCAGGACGTAAGCGATCATGGCCTTCTACGTCTCCGTATCCCTGGTAGCTCTTAGCACGCTTTCTCCTGGAACGACTCTCAGCCCCCGTTCTGTCATCCACCTGCTCGCACTCTTCAAATATGTTATCTGCTGCTTTCCCCTGTCTCATTTTCCCCCCTATCTAGCCTGTTAGTATCAGGTTCTCCAAACCTTCCTTCCTCATTGAATGTCCCAGGAACTTCAGTTGTCTTTTCCTGATGCTCAATATTAATTTCTCTTTCGTCTCCATCCGTTCCAGCATCATTGCTCACATGCTCGGTCAACGATATCCGCAGCATCCTTCTGTCGAACCACATTTCAGCTGCTTCAAGTTTTTCCTTCATCTTTGTTGATATTGTCCAACATTCACTGCCATATTGAAGAACTGACATCAAATATCGATCCAGTACTCTATTCTTTGTTTCCAGTGTAAGTTTCCTGTGTCTTAACACTTTACTCAGCTTCTGAAACGCATCCTTCGCCATGTCAATTGGTCTTCGGATCTCTGTGTCGCACTTTCCGTCTTTTGTTAGAACACTTTCCAGATATTTAAATTTTTGTACCTGCATGATTTTGACATCGCCCAACTGTATTTGGCAATTTGGGCTGCTCTTTTTGCTGATGACCATGCATTCGGTTTTCTTGCACTTTATTTTTAGTCCCTTCTTGTCACTCTCTTCAGCTATTTTCTTCAGGAGTTACTGCAGTTTACTTTCTGTGTCTGCAATCAATAGTGTTTCGTCTGCGTATCTAATGCTTTTAAGATTGTGGCTTCCGATTTGTGTGACTTAATTGAAAAAGAACGTTCATAATCCTCACTTATGAATGCCAGAAAGAAAACAATATTTTTACTTGTATATTTCCGAAACAATTGAGTGAGACAATATTTCTGCGTGAATAGAATCGTCTTCGAGCTTCATGTGAAGAGTCAATATTTTCATCAGATATTATTTCTTTAAGTAGAAGTCGATATACTCACTTAAAGTTAGTGAAACCGAGATTCAAATTCTTACCTTTTAACAAGGCCGAGCATCACGTTCGAATTCATTCAACTTCGTCTCCATCTTTCCTCTTCCGCTTTTTCTTTCTCGTCAGTACATAAAGTGTTTTCGGTAATACTAGAAGTCAACAATTCGTCTTTGATATTGTTTATAATATTCCTTGGTCAACACAGGCACTGACACACATACAAACACGTTGTCGGCTTAACGCACGCATAAAGCCTACAAGAAAAATACCCTACGTTCATAAGATAAAAAATTGATGCCACTGTATCTGTTTCTGAGTAGGCGTAGCAATCAATCATAGAACGTGATAAAAAAACAGAACCCATAGACAAGCGATTTTTTTTCAAGAAAAAACAGGTCTTTGCTTTATAATTCACGGGCAAACGCGTTTTCTATTTTCCTTGCCTACTGATGGTCAGTTAACGATTACTATTATTATTACTTCTATTTATTTCTCAGATTAGTAATTTTCAATAATCTTGGAATTATTTCCAACTTTTGTTCTCATCTTGGTTGATATAGATGTTATAATAGACACAACGTTTCGGCCAAATGCCCTGGTCATCATCAGGTGTCCATATATATGATATAAATTATCTTGCTGTTTTTGTGAAAATCAGGTGTCCATATATATGATATAAATTATCTTGCTGTTATTGTGAAATCCATTATTGTTCTTTCATGTTGTACTTGGTTCGTCTATACCAGATCGAACTCATGACCACTAGATGTTACTAACACATATCTAACCAACTACTATCTATATCCACTACACCACCGTCCCGAAGGATTTTAGTGGTGTATTTTTGGAGACATTTGTATTCAGTGTCAGATGGATTTTTGACAACTGGATTTATGTTAGTGGCGTCGTGCCATTTGTCATAATTTGTATTGATTTCAGAGATGAGTAATTTTCAATAATCTTGGAATTATTTCCAGCTTTTGTTCTCATTTTGGTTGATATAGATGTTATATTAGACACAACGTTTCTTTCATTATTACTTAGTTTATAGTGGAAATGTGGGTATGGTCTTTTCTCTACTTATATATGTCCATCTCCTTTTTATACGTGTACACGAAACAGTACATAAAGTGTTTTCGGTAATACTAGAAGTCAACAATTCGTCTTTGATATTGTTTATAATATTCCTTGGTCAACACAGGCACTGACACACATACAAACACGTTGTCGGCTTAACGCACGCATAAATCCTACAAGAAAAATACCCTACGTTCATAAGATAAAAAATTGATGCCACTGTATCTGTTTCTGAGTAGGCGTAGCAATCAATCATAGAACGTGATAAAAAAACAGAATAATGAACCGATCAGATTGTTCTATTTCGTTATTCAAAAGCCATCAGCTCGAAATCAGTTCCAAATATCTAGCAAGAATTATAATCGAAGTCAGCAAACTAAATTTTAACAAACGTACTCGCTTCAGAATATGCTTTACTGCTGGTGAGGTCACAGGAAGAATTATCAATTGTTTGTCCACTTTTCCCACAAAGCTTAGAGCTGAGGACACAACCTAAAACAGTCAAGAGTTCCTCTCTCTATGTATGTTAGTCCACATTTTTATGCAGGAATGTACGTAGAAATCTTTTGCTTAAACATAAGCTGCTCAAATTGAATCTAGTTAATCAAATTATTTTCTTTATTAAAAAAATACTTTAAATTATGCCAAATTATTTTGCTAATGTGATATCTACCCGTGTGTACACTCACCTTAAAAACCGACGAAAACTTAAAGCTTAAAAGTTTTGAAACAATATATTGAGATTCAAGAAAGCGGAGATAGAGTTCACAATTAAAATAAATCCTAATGATCCAATTAATTAATCCATTATAATTAAAATGTTTATATTTTCAATGGCATCTGTGATTTATTGATTAACCCAGATGTTATATAATGAATATTTTGTTCAATACCTGTCATGTTAAAACTTTTAAGCCTTAGATAATACAGTCACATCTTGCAGGAAAAAGATGAACAACCGAACGACCAAGACGGTTAGGAAAAAGCCGGGTTCAAGAAGGACTTGGAGTAAGAATATCACATAATAAACCAAGGTATCTGAATACTTCACATGAAACCTTTAACAAATATGACTGTAACCTAACAAACAAAGGAATAAAGTAACTGATTAATTAAACTATTCATTATTTACATTGTTCGGACTATTGTCCTCATCTTTATTAACTAGCTAATAAAAATGACAATAAAGATAAGGAAAATAATCTAAAAAGTGTAAATAATGTAAATCTACCTAATCTCAGATGGATAGACAAATATTAGACTATTCAATTAGCTCGGTATTTAATTTTGTCTAAATTAAGATAATTATTTGAGTAGTAAAGATTATATATATATATAGTCATCCGCAGACAGATCTTTTTGCTGTATCACAGCTCATCAGTACGGTTAGACATTCGATTGCTTTTTACTCCCACGATTGAAACCCGACAGAATTAGCGTCAGTCGGTGATTCTACCTCTGAGCTATGGGCGCTCGGTAGAAGGAGGCAGACTTTTAGCGTGTGATATATCATGTAAACACACGCCAGTAGCTGAGAGTGTTCTAATTTCTTACTGAATTTACGATATATATATATATATATATATATATGTGTGTGTGTGTGTGTATGTATGAATGTATGTTTGTGCGTGCGTGTGTGTGATAAAGCGTGTATGTGTGTGTTTGATGAAAATCTTCTATATTTAAGTGTTAACGGCTTAATATAAAGAATAACGCGTATATAAATATGCAATAAACAGATATAAAAAAAAGGAATGAAACAGGATTTAAACTTCATTGTGTGTGTGTGTGTGTGTGTGTGTGTGCAATATATCTTCATTCATCCATGTTTGCTTGAATAATATGGACATATCATGTCTATTTTAAATTTAATATTCTGATAGACATGTTATAGTTTATATTAAATTCTTTCAGTGCTTATTTTATTTCATTTTCCCAAGTACTCTCAGTCTCATTCGAGATCTTATTCGGGGATGAATTACTTTGTTAACAATTTATTCATTTGATAGTTGGGATCTTTTTTTACAGAGTGTAAAAGTTGTTTAATATTCTACATATCCTTGCGTTTAAGGCTATTCTATTAGCTATACTGAAGGATCTTTTTATTTACTTTAAGTTTTAACTGATTGTGCAGATTTTTGGCTAGCGGTCAGTCTTTAAATAATCTATCTATCTATCTATCTATCTATCTATCTATCTATCTAGTGCAAAGGATAAAGTTTCATCTAAATTACAAAAATAAAAAAATAAAAATAAAAACGCAAATTCTACTCAATCAGCTTTTTTTCTCGCACTCCCCGCCTGTGGAATTCCCTTCCATTTACTTGCATCCCCGACAGCTACACTCTCCAAGAATTTAAATCAATAAGTCAATAGTCGTCTCCTTACTGACTTGCATCCTCTCTCTCATGCTCCTTTCTCCGTCCACTCGACTCTCATCAGTATTCTCATCCTTCTCTTACCTACTTCCTGACACCCCCTAAAACCTGTTACTCTTTCTCATAACTTTCCTCCTATGTAACCCCCTGCAAAACAATGGCAGTAAAATGCCTTGCTTGGAGCAATATGATTATAGAAAAGTAAAAAAATAAATAAAAAATAAACTGAAATTTCATTTACAAAATTTGCACAAAAATATCTTAAAATAATTTCTCGTTTCTGGCTCAGCTGTCATCCTCATACAATGATCAAGGAAGGTCGCAGTCTAGGGAGTTTCGTATCCAGATGTAAGGTGCAATGTAGTCTAATCTGTGCTTTATTTAAAATACATCCATTTCCAGAAAGATCATTTGTTATCTCGTTTGGAAGATGTTGAGAACTTCCACTGTAATAAAGCTCTATGCTACATGTAATGCACAACACAGTCGAGTGTGGTTTATGAAATGTTCATTTAGTTAAAATTATGTGATCTCTGGCTCAACTGTCATCCTCATATAATGATCAAGAAAGGTCGCAGTCTAGGGAGTTACGTAGCCAGATATAAGGCGTGATGTAGTCAATTCTGTGTTCTATTTCAAATACATCCATTTCTGTTATCTCGTTTGGAAGATGTCGAGAGCTTCCACTATAATAAAACCCTATGTTACATATAATGCACAACACAATAGTGTCTGGTTAATGAAATTTTCTTTTAGTTAAAATTATGTGATAATTTTCGTGGTTACCAGATTTTTTTATAATACAGATGACTACGAGTTACCTCGCGTCGACTCATGCTTAGCATGTTCTAATACATTTTCATCTTCGAGCGACAACCACGAGTTTATGTGCAGTTTTAGCGTGAAAGCAATGTTAAGCTTCAGTTGAAGCTATAAACTAATTCATAAAAAAAATCATTGTCTAATCTGGCTATTATAAAGTTAGCGTTTCAAGTCAGATATTTTAATTAACCTCTGGATGTCAAAGTGTTAAGTATTTGTCAGCTTTCAGCCTTGACTTAAATATCTCATAAATTTGGACAAAAAATTCGTTCGAAGAATCTCATCAAATTTGTATTGTTTTGGGATTTCATCAACAGAAAATAACATCAAATATCTGTAAAGATTTGGAAGGATTTGACCGGCCATATTTAAGCAATTATCCAAGCTACTTGAAGCCACGTATTATAAATGAAAGATAAATCTTCAAATAAATATGGAAAATGTTCTACGCTCCATAGGATACGGGAAATCATTGTTCTCTAAACATACCGTTTCCTTAATAATTGTAAATTGCAATTGCTTCTTGGGGAAGATTCTCTGATTGATTTCCGTTGAATCAGTTTTGGCCACGATGTCATTTTTTATTATTTCCTTCGATTTTCCGAATTCGATGTGATGTAATATTTAACAAACTTGTCTCTTTATGTCAGTTACAAATGAGTAGTGAATTCAAATCTCACTGGGTACTTGCGGCTTTGCGTCATGTCTGAACTAAATTAAATCAATATTTAACACCTTAACGAAACCACTTTTTACTAGAAATTTAATTAAAATATATTAAACCTCTGCCAACGAATACAGTTTGAATTCTCTTTCTCTGGTGGGTATCAACAGTATCCAGCAAGGCCTTAGATCGGGAGATTGAATATGTTGAGTAGCGTGACCTTACTATTAAATTGTTGTTTTTCTAGATCCATCCTAACCTGTAGTGTTAACTCTGTTAGTGTCCAAGCTGTGAGCAAATACAGAACACTAAGCAAAAATAGTTAAATTCCTTGCATTCACTTGCGGACAAATACCCTTGGGAAAGGTATTAATCTGTCTCTCCCCTCCAGTTATGTGTTAAATAACAAGACAGATCGGGTTCTATAGTTTTGGTCGGCAACCAGTCTTACATTTTAAATTAAAAATATTAACTTCAAGGGTAGATCTCAAAATATCCATTACCACACACACACACACACACACACATTCCTGAACATGATTTACTTACGTATCTAAAGGATATTCGCAATTCTCGAGTTAAATTTAATTTAATTTCTTTTAAAATTTAAGAAAATGGCAACTTACTGCAGGATAATCTTCTGCCCAGTCAGTCATGTTTCTTTCGAGACATGATCGCCTAAAAGCGTGTATCACGTATGGCTCTTAACTGACAATGAATATAATATTTGGAAACATGATTTAGGCTTTTAGTGGGCGTAAAGTAGGGGATCAGTTGTATATTGTTTGAACTAATAAACTGATCTCCCACTTATTACTACTTAATAACATAATGCATCTCTCCCCTTCTACCTATGAGTCAAATAACAGGACAGATTGGCTTCTATAGCCTTGGCTGGCAACCAGTCTACCACATAAAGTAATGGCAAACAAAAACAAAATACTATGAAAATATAAAGATACATTTTTATAGTAGAATTACTAAGATTATATTTTATTGTAAAATGACCATCAATACATTTCATCTGTAGGGGACGGCATACAATTGCATTCACAATATAATTAGTTGAAACCATAAACTCGTGTTCAAAATATTTTGATTTCGGCATTAAATAACCCATTGAATGATATGCCGCTAAAAGAATTCGTTTGAGAATTAAGAATTTATCATATATATATATATATATATATATATATATATATGTACAGTCATCCGCAGACAGATCTGTTTCGCTGCTGTATCACAGCTCATCAGTACGGTTAGACATCCAATTGCTTTTAAACCAGAACTGAAATCCAACCGAATTGGAGTCAGTCGGCGGTTCTACCTCTGAGCTATGGGTACTCGGTAGAAGGAGTCAGACTTTTTAGCGTATTATTTATCGTACGCCAATATATATATATATATATATATATATATATAATTCCAGGTGAAGAGGACTCAAGGTTTTACTACTTTGAATGCCCCAGCATTTATTTTATTATGAACAGTGTTCAATATAATAAATATTATAGAGCTTAATATAATTATATAGTTATGAATTAATTGTACATTGTGACACGGAAATTTCTATGTTTCAAAATAGATTCTCTTCATCAGGCAATGTTTGATGTTGTTTGTACAGATTATTTACATTTTAAATGTAAATCATCTGTATATATATACTTTCTACTACCACACTAATTCTTTCTACTACCGCACTGATTTACAATTCTTTTTAGAAGGATCATTTTTTATTAAGACAAATACAATAGTATCTCACTTAAAAAGGGAAAAAATAAAAAAAACAAGAGGGGTATTTTAAGACGCCTTTCGGCCGAAACATCTTCAAAAACAAATCGTCGGCAATTAAAACAAAGAAGTTGTAAGGAAAATGTTTTAACAACTTCCGAGTTTAAAACACAGGATTAAAAAAAACACTTCACCTATGTTTCTTAGTTTCCCAAAAGATTTCCAATATGAATCTCTCCGCACAGGGCGTTGATACTATATATATATATATATATATATATATATATATATATATATATATATATATATATATATATGAAATGATTTGTTTGAACATTATTTTTTATCAATATTCATATTTAAGTAGATATTCTGTTTTTAATTAAACACTATTATATATTTATATCTACTGGCCTGATTATTTACGATAAATTTTTATTACGTAAATGTGTGTCATTAGGCAGGTTTCGAACCTACGACCTGTGTGGGTAGAGGTCGCAGGTTCAAATATCCAGTAGATATAAATATATAATGCTGTTTAATTAAAAACAGAATATCTACTTAAATATGAGTATCGATCAAAAATAATGTTCAAACAAATTATTTCAAGTTGCCAGTTGTCCATAACCAAGTTTTGTTAATCTTTGTTAATTTCCGTAATATATATATAAATATATATATATATATATATATATATATATATATATATATATATATATTTGTAAAGTTATTAGGCGACCTATTTTTCTACCGTGAGATGTGTCTTCAGGCGATTTTTAATAAATGATTTTACCGGTTAGCGTTTTTCTTTTTAAGAACGCTCACGTAACGGTGTTTTTTTGTTTTTTTTTAAATTCTCACGTGGCAGGGAAATTTTTTAACATGCAATTTTTAAAATTAAAACAAATTATTGCATTTTCATCCATGGTTGTATGAACCTAATAGGTATTTTTTAATATGGGTACACTTAGTTATATTTTTCATTCTTTCGTTCAACAGTTCATTTTTGTTTGGGAATAGCATAATCTCTAACTTTTCTTTGCACAGTCTATATATTTTGTCACTGTTGTAAGGCTTGGGTGCTTTTACAATGTTCCACATTATGTCTGGGTATTTTATATATTTTGATTTTAATTTCCACACGTGGTTAGCCAATTTTGTATTGTTTTTTAATTTTTCTATTTTGAATGTAGACCTGTGATTAAACCACCTAGTCTTATTGGTGTCTTTGGTTGAACCGAAATATATTTTATTTTGGCCATTTGAGTCATGCACCTTTGATTTGTAAAAGATTTCTTTTGTGTTGCAAAGTCTTTGAAGTGGACATTTATTTTCGACCTTGCACTTGCATTTTTTATAAGTGGTTTTGTTTTGTACAATGCTATCTAAGTTTCTGGCATTTTGTTTTTTTTATAAAACTATCTAAATTACTATACAACTATAACTTAGTTTGATTGTGTTTCTGTTGAAAATTTTGTTTAGTTCTAATTCTTTTGTAAATTGTCTATCTATTAGTTTAAAAAGTATTTTCCTATTTTGATCTTTACCTCTATGTTAAATGGTGGGTTGAACCAGATACTGTTTCGTTTTCTATTATCGTTTTTGATTTGTCTGTTTGGTTGAGAATTATATTGTAAAATGTTTTTATGGTCAGATTTTCTTAGTGCATCCTAATAGATATTTTTCTTTTTATTAAAGATTGATTTTTGACGTGTTATTAGATAGTCTGTTTTCTATTCGTTTGTAAATGTGTTTAATTATACTTTTTGGATGATTTGATTTTGTATTTATGTATGAAAACTTGGTGTTTGTTTTCGTGTATGGCGAGACATTGCTAGTTTGTAAATTAAATTCTACATCTCAAAATTGTACCACTTTTTATTTGTTTCTATTATTATATCGAAATCTAATTCTTTGAATAGTTTGAAAAGCTCTTTCCTTATTTTATCAGTTTTTCTTTTGTTGTCTGGTGCTATCATTAATCCGTCGTCGTCAATATGGATTTTTTTGTTGATTTTATTTAAAATGCATATGCTCATCAATTCTGAAATTTCTGGTCTATCCTACGATCCTTGTGGTACATCAAATGCTTCGTTGTTTGATTTCTTGGTCCATGCTTTATTACCTTAGTGGGAAATTATAGATTTGCGTCAATGTAAGATTATGTCAATATTGACATAATCCTACATTGCCGCAAATCTATACATTTAATACAAATGTGCACTGGTTTAACTCTATTGTGACCAAACATAATTATTATACAATATATATATATATATATATATATATATATATATATATATATATAAGTTTGGGATTTTTATTTATTTATTTATTCTGTTATGCGAAGCTATCCTGGCCAAGGTATCAGCAGCCACTTGTTAGCCCTCCCCGCTATGGTCTGTTCTTTGAATTCAAATTTACCAAGCAGCTTAACTCGATGTTGATTTTTGAGAAAAGCAAGAATTGAAGAGTGAAACTTTCTTAATTCAAATTTCCTGTGTTAAACTGTGTGGTATGTTACGAATTGTTTCTTAAATCTGTATTTTTCGTTTTTTTTTTCCTCACTTTTTGGCGTTCATGCTTCATTTGGACTTTAACTAAGTTAAATCTTAGTTAACTCTCCACTTTTGGAAGTTTGTGTTTTGTGTTTTTTTTTCTTTTTTTTAAATAGGAGTAGATAGGTCACACTATCGCCCGGTCAATACTCCTCCCACGTCTATTGAACTGGAGTAGAGACTTACCCCTTGTTTCCTGCTTAGGATGTGGTTTCCGGCTTTCTCTTCTCTCTCTTCAGACCTTGGTATTGGTGCTTCCGTGAGTTTCCTGCGATCTGGCCGTTTGGTGGCAACGGCTCATCACTGTGAGGGTACCGGGTTGGCCGTTTTCTGGTTGCTGCTTCCGACTGGTAGTTAGGAGCCCTAACTCTTGCGTAGCGTCAAGAGCGGCTGCTCTGATAAACAGTTGTATAATATCGGGGTTCTTGTAGTGCCATATCGCGCATGGATAGGTGTCCCTGCAAGCGCTTTCGGGGGGCAACCCCGAGGTCACACCTTGTTGCAGCCCTAGCCAGTTCCCTCCCAGCACAGATCGTGGATAATGACCGCCTGTATCCTCTACCCTAGGTCCATTTCTACAAACAGAATCATGACTAAACAAATCAGAAATGACCCTAAACCGGTTAAATCCAAACCACCTAAACCCATTAACCTTTGCTTCACTAATATCCGGGGCATTCGTACTAACTTTCCTAGTGTAGAAGCGTTCCTGCATGAAAATTCCCCTGGCATCCTTGCGCTCTGCGAAACTAACCTCAACTCAGCTATTCCCTCTAACCTCTTCATCCCTGGTTATCTTACCCTTTTAAGGAAGGATTCCACTGTCCACTTGCATGGGCTGGGTGTCTATGTCAGCGAACACCTCCCCATAGCTAGAGTGACTTCACTCGAATCTACTGACCACCAATATATCATATATCTCATATATCATATATCTCCGCCTGTCTCTCCTCAGTTCGGTTAGTTACCTATTCTTTCTTTACCGTTCTCCCTCCTCTCCTGACTGCTCCCTACTAGATAGCATTGCTGACGACATAGATAAGGCTATTTCCTATCACCCATTCGCCCACATATTTGTATTTGGAGACCTCAATGCCCATCACTCTGAGTGGCTTGAAAACGCCGTTACTGATCCAGCGGGCATTCACGCCATGAACTTTGCTATTTCCCTATCCCTTAAGCAAGTGGTGAACTTCCCCACTCGCTTCCCAAGCACTCCCTCGGGTCATTCCTCACTGCTAGATATGTTTCACCTCTGCGCCTGACGCCTGTCAAGTCTCGCAGCTTTGCCCTCTCGGCAACTCCGACGACGCTGTAGTCTCTCTCAGTATTTCTTTCCAATCTCACTCCCCCCAGGAGCCCCCTACCTATAGAACCTCCTATCTCTACCTCTACCAAAAAGCTGACTGGGATGCCTTTCGAGATTTCCTCTGCGACGTCCCTTGGGGAAAAGTGTTCGACCTATCAGTTGATGAATGTGCCTCTGAGGTCTCGTCATGGGTGAGAGCTGGCATTGATGCCTTCATACCCACCAGGAAGTATTGCTTAAAACCTCATTCCTGTCCGTGGTTCTCTCCGGCCTGCTCAGCCGCCATTGCCCACAGGAACCATTACTTCCGTCTATTCCGGAGACAGTCAACTGATCACAATAGGCGCCTGTTCACATCTGCTCGCAATGAGTGCAAGAGAACCCTAAATGACGCCAAACAGGTCTTTGCTGAGAGAATGCGACAGCACATAGCTGACCGAAAGTTCGGCTCCAAGGACTATTGGAGGATTTGTAAACGAGTGCTCAACAATAGGAAATCCTCAATACCTCCTTTAATCCATGGATTTGAGGTTCTCACGTCATCTGCGGACAAAGCTAAGTGCTTTGCCCACAGATTCTCATCCAACTCCACATTCGACTCGTCCGGAGTGCACCCACCCGACTTCCCTCTTAGAACTGAGGCCAAACTGCACGACGTATATATTACCCCGACAGTAGTATCCAGAATAATTTCAAAACTCGACCCCCATAAATGCGTGTGGAGACGATGGAATCCCGGTGATAGTTCTTAAGAGGTGTGCTCCTGAACTTTACCCTGTCCTCTCTAAACTATTTAACTACTGCCTTTCTGCTTCCTGCTTTCCTGCATGCTGGAAGTTCTCTTCAGTCGTTACTGTATTTCAGAATTGTGGTGAACCCTCGGACCCATCCAACTATCGCCCTATCAGTCTTCTACCGATATTCGGGAAAGTATTCGAGGCTATAATCAATGCTGAAATAGTTCATCATCTCACCGCCCACAAACTGTTCTCCGACAGGATATATGGATTCCGCTTTGCCAGGTCCACGGCCGACCTGCTAACAACCGTAACGGAGTACATGCTACAGGTTCTTGATGAGTCTGACGAGGCTCGCGCGGTTGCTCTGGACATCTCCAAGGTTTTCGACAGGGTTTGGCACTCTGGCCTCCTATGCAAACTACGCGGTTATGGCATGACCGGTCGCCTGCTTGACCTAATCCAATCTTTCTTAAATAACCGCAACATGAAGGTAGTTCTGAATGGGCGTGCCTCTTCGTCCTACAGCACGAATGCTGGTGTCCCACAGGGCTCTATCCTGGGCCCGACGCTCTTCCTTATTTTCATCAACGACCTCCCAGATGAGATCAAGTCCCAAGTAGGCATCTACGCAGATGACACTACAATATACTCCCGCACCAGTAAGAAACCTGTCCTGGCGGAGAGACATAATCTCGCTGCTGACCTTGAACGGGATCTACACTCTGTGGTGAACTGAGGCAAGAAGTGGCTTGTCAACTTCAATTCATCTAAGAAAAAGCTGTTGTCTGTCAACCATTACAGGCAACCTCTCCTGCCTCCCATAAGCATGGACCTCTCCTGCCTCCCATAAGCATGGACCGGAGAGTAATACACTACGCCTCCTCGGACTTACCCTGTCCTCAGACCTCAAATGTAACCATTATATTGAATCCATAGCAAAATCTACTGCTAAGAAGGTTGGGTCACTATGTCGATCCAGGATGTTGTTTCCACCTGAATCTATCCTGCATATATACAAGTCAACCATCCGTCCGTGCATAGAGTACTGTTGCCATTTATGATCAGGTGCTCTTGCCGTTCTTCTCAGTGGTCTTGATAGGCTCCAAAGGAGAGTCCGTAATGTGATAGGTACTGATCTGGCGGCTCGACTGCAGCCACTTCCCCATCGTCGAAATGTGGCCTCCCTTTATCTGTTCTATAAATACTTTCATGGCTTCTGCTCAGACGAACTTAAGTCACTGATGCCTCCTCAAAAGATGTTTACTCGTGCAACCAGATTGGCAACTGGGTCCCACCCATTTACAGTCAGGTTAGCCAAATGCAGACGACAATTCTACTCCTGCAGCTTCTTCTCTCGCACTTCCCGCCTGTGGAATTCGCTCCCGTATTCTTGCTTTCCTGACGGCTACAACCTCCAGAAATTTAAATGCAAAGTCAATACTCATCTACTAACCACTGGACTCTAGCTCTCTCCCCTCCCCTGTATAACCTTCGTTTTCTCTCTACCTATGTATCTGTCATCGCACCTGCTTTCTCAGCTTTCTATTGTTCCTTTCTAACTAGTTTGTACTCCTCACTCTTTTCTAATTAATCTTTTTATATTTATGTAGCCCCCTGCACATCAGTGGCGTTTCCGCCTTGCTCGGGGTGAAATGATTAAAAAAAAATAGAGAGAGAGAGAGAGCTGTTTCGCTGCTCATCAATACGATTATACATCCGATTGCTTCTAGCCAGGAGTGAAACCCGAATGAATTGATATCAGTCGGCAATTCTTCTTCTGAGCTCGGTAGAGGAAGGAGGAATTTAATGTGTTATATACAATGTAAACACACGCCAGTTCCCGAGAGTGTTCAAATTCTTTATTGAATGAACGATATTAACATAAACCAACTCTATTCATTAAGAAATTGTTATGGGGGAATACACCTCTTCCTCAGATAATGGACTCCCACTCTTATATTAATAAGAGTTAACAGGAAGTTAACGGGAGAAAGCATTTGATTGGTTTGACCATGGCTACCTGGCGGCTGTCCTGCAAGTCGTCAGATTGGCACACAATTTCTGCCGCTGGATTAGTCTCCTGTATCAATCCCACACGACTGTGGTACAGGAAAACGGAAAATTGTCGATCGCTTTTGCGCTGTCTAGGTCGGTCCGACAGGGTTGTCCACTGTCTTCCTTACTTTATGCTATGGCATTGGAACCCTTCCTTCGCCGGCTAAGGGACAGGACTTGCAATCAGGCCCTACGTGAAATCGCTGGCCCTGGTTGAGCTCGAGTCAGGGTTTCCGCGTACGCCGATGATGTCACTACTTTCGTGTCCTCCCGGAGTGACATTGATGTGGTACAGAAAGCGCTTGAACAGTACGAACAAGTGACAGGGGCCAAGATTAATCGAGACAAGTTTTCCGGCTTGCGGTTAGGTGCCTGGAAGGGTGCTACCCTCCCGGGGCCCTTTGACTGGACGGACGGCCCTGTCCGCATTCTTGGAGTGTGGTTTGGGCCCGACCTCCAGTTGGAGAAAAATTGGTCTGATGTACAGGCAAAGGTCGGCGCGTCAGTCGAAATTTGGCGTCGAAAGAATTTGTCCTTAAAGGGTTTGGCTGAGACGTGTGTTACATAAGTCTTTCCCATTATCCTTTACTGGTTGTCTGTACTTCCAATTTGTGAACGGTGTGAGAAGTCGGCTGAGAGTTTGCTATTCTCCCTTCTGTGGAGAGGACGCAAATATCACTTCGACAAACGTGTCTGTTAACAAAGTCCGTCCCATGGAGTCTGGGATTGCAGCATTTGGCGAGTCACAAGCTCGCTTCAAGGATAGTTTTTTTCTCAGACGTGCGTTATTGGAAGACTCCTTGCTAACGGAAATCGTGAGGGACATGTTCCCTAGTCTTACTATCACTCTCCCAGTCTCGAGGCGGTGCCGTAAGCCTCGAGGGCGATCGTTTTCTCCTCGAATGTCTGGAGGCCGTGAACGCTGTGACTTTGGTTTAAAGGAGACATCTGCGCACGCCTTCTACCATTGTTCCCGGGTTCGCCCTCTATGGGACCGTGTCGGCGCGTTGACTGCTCGCATCGCGCCGTGTCAGTTCATTCTCATTGATCGTGCATACGCCTGTGACATTGTGTCGCCCCCATTTTCGGGAGAGAAACGAATGTTTTTTATGTCGCTGATGGCCACGGCTCGAATGGTGATATGGACGACGCGACTAGAGGAAGTCTTGCGAGGTGGCCGACTTTCACATCAGGATCTGATCCGATATTTTGAGCGTCAGCTCAAAATTAAGATTGGATCTGATTGGAAATGGTTGACCGCGATAGGCTTTAGCGAAAGGTGGGTAGATGTGACGAGCCTGATTCGCGTGAACGGGACTAGCCTTGATTTTTTCATTTAGATATACTAGTCACATCGGGGTGAATTCTTTTGGACCCCTCCCCTGGTTAAGGTAGTTTATTTTTGTGTACTTAGTTCATGGGAATGAATGTGAGTCCTAGCCTGTCCCTGGCGTTGTCTTTTGTTATGATCCAGGTCAAGATTCCCCATTTCCCAGGTTTTTATTTTTTATCCCGTTTTATCTCGTCTGGGTCAAGATTATATTATCCCCATCCATTTTATTTTCTCTTCTCCACTTCCTGTAGAAAGTTTGCCTCATGATTTTGTCCTATGGGCAGAATACAGCGGCCTCTTTGTTTTATGGATTGGTTGGGTCCAACTAACATTATGATTTCTGTTTGTATCTTTTGTTTAATTTTTTGTTTTTGTTTTGGGAAATTATGTTCTGCCCCTCCCCACATATCATTACATGATATATTTTTGAATATATTTTTGTATCTATTATTCACAATAAAATTTGTATAATCTTTTGGGGTTTTTTTAGGTACCTGGTATGTTTGAGGTATTTTGGTGTATGAAAGATTGCATGATGATGGACATGTTCTTGTGGTGGATGAGAAAATTGTAAAGTATATTTGGGCCGTGAGTCGGATGAGCTAGGCATAAGATAGGTACTGAAGACCAACCTGAGTTTTTTGCCCCACCCCCAATCTGCCTTGTGCCACATTTGTATTTGTTTTGTCATACAATAAATATTGAGAAGTTCTTGAGAAGTTCATAGGTGTTCGTTAGAGTTCTATTGGAGTTCAGTAGAACTACTAGGCAGTTGAAATTAGTCGGCAGTTAGCCGAAAACTAAGGAGTTAGCTTTCAGTGGAAGATTACCAAGTTCCCAACATTTTGGGTGCGTTAAGTCGATTAGCAGCCGACATAGCCCGATTATAAACTTCATTGCGAAAACTACTCCACAACAGAAATAATCCAGTGACAGGTATACTTGACTACTTTTTCGGTGATAGAAATGTCATTCATGCTATCAAGGGAGAACTTCTCTCTAAAGATACTGGAGCAGGAAACCCTTTCGAAATACTAACAGCATATCTGGATGAAAATGTCTCAATCCAGATTATCAGAAGATAACGTAGATATTGACAAATATGTTTATAGAGCTTTGAATTGGTCGGCACAGTGGTTGTGTGAACTGTGACGGCAAGTCTTCAGCAACATGTGTTCAGTTGTCTTCAGTGGGTGTAATGAAGTGTATTTGCAAGAGAACTATGACCAAGGGAAAATTTTGGTTGGTCGGTTGGTTCATTTAACCAGCATATCAACCTACAATAGGTCATTTTTAATGACAGTTAATGCTGAAAATTGGTTTTGATTTGTTTTATTTAGTTTATTGTTTTTGCAAGATTCGTAAGGATTATTTTTAAGGGCAGGGTCCCCAGGTCCTACCCTTGTTATTTAACCCATAACTGGAGGGAAGGGACGGATTAATACCTTTCGCAAGTGTACCAGTGCTTAAGTGAATACAGGGTATTCAACTGGAATTAGAACTTGACTCACCGATTTCTCTTTCCGAGTCGATATCCACCGCACCACAACGCGCATCTGTCCATAAACGCTTACAGCACCTGGTATTCCCAAGCAGTCACCCATCTAAGCACTGACCAGACTCAACGTTGCTTACCTTCGGTGATCGAGCTAGAACCGGTGTATTCAACGTGATAGGCCGTAAGCCGGTAAGTTTTGGATTTGCAAAGACTGTCATGCTTAAATTGTTTAAAATATTCAGAGACGTCTATATTTCTTTTAATTATAGATGATATATAAATAATTTTAACTCGTGTTTTAACAATTGATCGTGAAAAACATCTTAAATGGTCTTCACAATTGATGGTGAAAATGAATAAACTTTTACGTTAAATACGTGTGTTGTTATTTTTAACATTAACTGCCTATATGAAAATATTCAACGTCAAAATAGCCTAGTGACGTATTCCTTTCTATTCTGCGACGGGTCAACTAAGTTTAAAAACAGGTTTTTCTATTTTAATGTCAGCGGAAAATAGCCTCTTCCATTTTTTTCCATGAAAATAATTGTGAATTTACGGTATTTTCATCTTGGCGGACGAACGTTTTTCCACCTACACGGTAAAGTTGGTCGGAATGTGCATCGGATGTACAAATCAGCTACACTATTAATATCATATATTTGACTGAGTGTTATAATGTTTCTATTTTCATACATAACCGTGACTGATATTTTCGTTAGAAGGTACGAAAGTCGTAGATCGGCCACTATTAGCCTTATTCGGCAACTGTTCGACTGAAATTTAATTAAAATATATTGACTCTGCTAGTCAATATGGTTTTGAGAACTTTTTCTCCGCTGTACCTTAGTAGATTCACTTTTTTTAATCGTATCACCCCGAGCAAGGCGGTGATGCCACTGATGTGCAGGGGGCTACATAATAGTAAAAACATTAAGTGAAGAGAGTGAAGAGGAAGACGAACCAGTTAGAAAGGAGCAAGAGAAGGATGAGAATACAGGTGTGATGACAGTTGAAAAGGTGGAGAGAAAGGAAAGGATATACGGAGTGGTGAAAGAACTAGAGTCAAGTGGTTAATAGATGAGTAATGACATTGCATTTAAATTCCTGGAGGTTGTAGCCGTCAGGAAAGCAAGAATATGGGAGCGAGTTCCACAGGCGTGAAGTGCGAGAGAAGAAGATTCAGGAGTAGAATTGTTGTCTGCATTTGGCTAACCTGACTGTGAATGGGTGGGACCCAGTTGCCAATCTGGTTGCACGAGTAAACACCTGTTGCAGAGGCACCAGTGACTTAAGTTCGTTGGAGTAGAAGACATGAAAGTATTTATGGAACAAATAGAGGGAGGCCACATCTCGTCGTTGGGAAATGGCTGTAGTCAAGACGCCAAGTCGGTACCTATCACATTACTGATTCTCCTTTGGAGCCTGTCGAGAACACTGAGATGAGCAGCAGGGGCACCTGACCATATATGGCAGCAGTATTCCATGCATGGACGAATGGTTGATTTGTATATATGCAGAATGGATTCAGGCGGGAAAAACATCCTGGCCCGACACAGTAACCCAACCTTCTTAGCAGTGGATTTAGCTATGGACTCAATGTAGTGTTTCCATGTGAGATCAGAAGAGAGGGTAACGCCGAGGAGGCGCAGTGTATTGCTCTCAGGAAGACTCGCTTGGTCCATGCTTATGAGAGGCAGAACAGGTTGCCTGTGATGATTGACATACAACATCTTGGTCTTAGTCGCATTGAAATTGACAAGCCACTTCTTGCCCCAAGTCACTACAGAATGTAGGTCCCGTTCAAGGTCAGCAGCGAGATTATATTTGTCCGCTACGCCGGGTTCCTTACAGATGCGGGAGTAAATAGTGGTGTCATCTGCGTGGATACCTACTTGGCTCTTGATCTCATCTGGGAGGTCATTTATTAAAATAAGTGTCGGGCCTAGGATGGAGCCATGAGGGACACCAGCGTTTGTGCTGTAGAATGTAGTTTCTGAAGATGAGATTTTGATCTCGAAATATTAATGTTTAATAAATAGGCAATACCCAAAAACTTCTTTAGCTCCCTTTATTTTACTAAACATATTGTGACAGCCTTCAAGACATAACCATATACCTATATATATATATATATATATATATATATATATATATATATATATATATATTCAAAGATATTTAACTGAATGTATAGACATATTGTTTATTTTTATAATAACCCTTACGAGTTTTGTACTTAGTTTCGTGATATTACAATGTAATTCATCATCGAATGAATTACATTGTAACAAAATATTTATAAAAATGAACAATATATCTATACATTCAGTTAAATATCTTTGAATATATATATAAAATATCTTTGAATATATATATATATATATATATATATATATATATATATATATATATAAAATCAGTTACTCTTGCACCTCAAATATAGATTATATAATTAATTCCCATAATAGGCATATTTTAAAGAACCTAAATAATACCGACGTTAAATTCGGAATTGTGGATGAATGTAATTGTAATTCTGTGGATACCTGCCCGGTGCAGGGCAAATGTAAATCCACCCATATAATTTATGAAGCTCGTATTTCTCCATCTAACAACAAAGACAATTACCAGGCTTATATTGGCATGTCCGCGGGTCCTTTCAAACAGAGACTTTACAACCACAAGTACTCATTTTCGAACCGTAACCAAAGATTCCAGACGGCACTATCAAGTAGATTCTGGAAAATGAAGGAAGAAGGGCAGGACCCTATAATAAGCTGGAAATTAATAGGCTCAGCTTGCACCCCAAAAAATTTTCGTGATATGTGCCGTCTATGTTTATATGAAGAAGATTCTGATTTTGAAGTATCCTCATCAGGACTTACTTTTGAACCTTAGGAAGGAATTTATTAATAATTGCCGTCATAGGGCGGATTTTAAAATTTAAATTTAAAATTTTTTAATTTTTTAAAATTTATTTTTTAATTTTTTTTAATTTTTTTTAAATTTTTTATTTTTTTAATTTAATTTTTTAATTTTCTAATTTTTTTTATTTTTAGTTTTTAATTTTTCTTTTTATAATTTTTATGTATATGTGTATGTTTGTGTGTATGTGCTTTTTTGTATATATGTATATATGTTTATATGTATATGTGTATATATGTATTTATGTAGAAACATTTTTTTAGCTATTTACATGCTCTTTTTTAATATTCATTTATTTTTTATGTATGTGTGTGTGCATATGTATAATGTATATATATATGTGTGTGTGTGTATATGTGTGCATGTGTGTGTACACATATATATTGTGTATGTGTGTGAATTTTTGTATATGTGTGTACACATATATATGTGTGTATGCGCAAGTATAATAGTTATAAGTATATAAGTGTGCATGGAATTAAATGTATGTGTGTGTATGTGTATGCATGTATATATGTATTCATAATCGAAGATTTGTGTGTGTGTGTGTATATGTATGTATGTATGTGGGTATTTCTATATGTATGTATAATTGTAATTTAATTTTTTTTTTTTTTTACCTAGCGATGTCTTTATTTAGTTTAAATCAAATGACCTAATTTTTTTTAAAAATTTATTTTAAATCCTATATCTTTTTATTCCCTTTAGAAATAATTATGCCTTTTTCGTAAAGGCCTTTTTCTAATACTTCAACGTTTTTGGAAAGTTAGGTTTATGAATTTGTCCAGCGTCTGTAATATATAATTTTTTTTTTCTTTCTGTTCTTTTCTTTTTCCCTCCCTTCCTTCCTTTTTCTTTCTTATCTCCCAGCTTTTTTCTGTGTTGCTTAAACGAACATCAATTTCAACACGGCGGTCTGTTAATTTTTAAGTTACAATTCTGTTTTCTTTTTTGTGAACCCAGGCGATGTCAATTTTTTCTTTTCTTGCCTATTTGTTTTTATTTTGTTTTATCTTTTTCTTTTTTTTTATTTCTTTTTCTTTTTTAATTTCTTTGCAAATCTATTTAAAAAGGAAAATTAGACTGATTTTTCTCCAGTTTCTGAAAGGATTTTTCGGTTGCTGAGGTGATGTGTTATCCCCGTGGGGATTTTCACATCGAAATGGTCATTCAACATCATTGAATTAATACTTTTTTAATTTATATATATATATATATATATATATATATATATATATATATATATATTCCATTTTAAAAAGAGTTATGACGTTTTTACTATGAGTGGTGCCTTCAGGCGATTTTGAATAACTGATTTTACCGTTTTTCTTTTTAAGAACACTCTTGTAACGGGCAGGGAATTTATGAACACGCAATTTTAAAATTAAAACGAATTAAGGCGTTTTAATCTAAGAGGTATTTCTTAGTGGGGATGCATTTAGTCATAATTTCCGTTCTTTCATTTAACAGTTAACATATATATATATATATATATATATATATATGCTCTGTGTAAGATTTAGCAGTGCTATATAAGCTAAAAAAATATAAAAACGATGTGTTTACTGTAAATTTCTCCCGCGTGTTGTACACACAAACACACTAAAGGCTGTGCGCGGGTTTGTGTTGAGCCATGTAAGCACGATGTTACTTTTGATATGGGCATTTAAATGAATTTCACGATCATTCTTCAACGAGGTGTGGTTGCAAATCACCAATAGATGCCTATTCTTTCTTTTCTGATCATGGTTCAACCTCATGACCTTTACCGATTAGATATAAAACAAACACCATACTTTCACTTTCAGTTTTTCCTTGTTTTCTGGTTTTATTTGTTTGTTTAAACACACACACACACACACACACACACACACACACACACACACACACACACACATATATATATATATATATATATATATATACATGTCTGTGTGTGTATCTATGCGCGTGCTAATATCTTTACCATGATTCGAAATGCACAAGGCAAAGTTGCTTTTATGCGTATGATGATTGATTTTTCAAGAAAACTTACGTATATTCGTATCTATGCAAAACAATCCATCTGTGTAATTTGGTGAATGTATTGATATGTATCTGTTGGGACGCCCGCGCCTATTCGGCTATAATTGACTATTCCATTACTATGTAAAGTAATGGTGGCATCTACGTAGGAGAGTGTGCCGAGCAGCCGATCGACAAGTCAGTCGTAGACTTCCGGTGACGACCCGGGAGTACCCATTGCTCATACTACGTCTTACGACGGTTGAGACGATTAACCTTTATTCTTGTATTGCATACTAATAACCTTTGTAAATACTATTTTCACGGAATACAACAATTAACCTATTCCTGTTGTTGAGTTATTTATTCTTACTCACGACATAACAGTATCGAACATTATCTTTTATATATTATATTGCCTTTATACATATAATTTTCACATGTACATTAGCAGATATGTACGGACTTACATTTACACACATACACACGCACAAACAATTACACAGAGCCTCTCACACACGCACACACACACACACACACACACACACACACACACACACACACACACACACACATATATATATATATATATATATATATATATATTGTAATAGTTGTTACAATGGTTTATAAAAGCATAATATCACTACACAAAATTTTCATGATTCATCCACTCATAGATTGTAGTCAAATAAAAAGTGTATTCTCATTTAAAGATTATAAGGTCCCACTATGCCAATAACCTAGACAAAACTAAAACGTGACCTGTCCCGAACTAAGATACGTCGCCCCCGACTCCTAACCAAAATCTGTATCTCTATGGTTACAAACTGCCAACGGACCTGCTTAGACATACTATATTTCCACATCACCTAATCTCACTCCCCCCAGGATCCCCCTACTTATAGAACCTCCTACCTCCACCAAAAAGCTGACTGGGATGCCTTTCGCGATTTCCTCTGTGACGTCCCTTGGGGAAAAGTGTTTGACCTATCAGTTGATGACTGTGCCTCTGAGGTCTCGTCATGGGTGAAAGCTGGCATTGATGCCTTCATACCCACCAGGAAGTATTGCTTAAAACCTCATTCCTCTCCGTGGTTCTCTCCGGCCTGCTCAGCCGCCATTGCCCACAGGAACCATTACTTCCGTCTATTCCGGAGACAGCCAACTGATCACAATAGGCGCCTGTTCACATCCGCTCGCAGTGAGTGCAAGAGAACCCTAAATGACGCCAAACAGTTGTTCGCTGAGAGAATGCGACAGCACATAGCTGACCGCATGTTCGGCTCCAAGGACTATTGGAGGATTTGTAAACGAGTGCTCAGCAATAGGAAATCCTCAATACCTCCTTTAATCCAAGGATTTGATGTTCTCACGTCATCTGCTGAGAAAGCTGAGTGCTTTGCCCGCAGATTCTCATCCAACTCCACACTCGACTCGTCCGGAGTGCACCCACCCGACTTCCCTATTAGAACTGAGGCCAAACTGCATGACATATATATTACCCCGACAATAGTATCCAGAGTAATTTCAAAACTCGACCCCCATAAGGCGTGTGGAGACGATGGAATCCCGGTGATAGTCCTTAAGAGGTGTGCCCCTGAACTTTCCCCTGTCCTCTCTAAACTGTTTAACTACTGCCTTTCTGCTTCCTGCTTTCCTGCATGCTGGAAATTCTCCTCAGTCGTTCCTGTCTTTAAGAACTGTGGTGAACACTCGGACCCATCCAACTATCGCCCTATCAGTCTTCTACCAATATTCGGGAAAGTGTTCGAGGCTATAATAAATGCTGAAATAGTTCATCATCTCACCGCCCACAAACTGTTCTCCGACAGGCAATATGGATTCCGATTTGACAGGTCCACAGCCGACCTGCTAACCACTGTAACGGAGTACATGCTACAGGCCCTTGATGAGTCTGACGAGGCTCGCGCGGTTGCTCTGGACATCTCCAAGGCTTTCGACAGGGTTTGGCACCCTGGCCTCCTATGCAAACTACGCGGTTATGGTATTACCGGTCGCCTGCTTGACCTAATCCAATCTTTCTTAAATAACCGCAAAATGAAGGTCGTTCTGAATGGGCGTGCCTCTTCGTCCTACAGCACGAATGCTGGTGTCCCACAAGGCTCTATCCTGGGCCCAACGCTCTTCCTTATTTTCATCAACGACCTCCCAGATGAGATCAAGTCCCAAGTAGGCATCTACGCAGATGACACTACAATATACTCCCGCTCCAGTAAGAAACCTGTCGTGGCGGACAGACATAATCTCGCTGCTGACCTTGAGCGGGATCTACACTCTGTGGTGAACTGGGGCAAGAAATGGCTTGTCAACTTCAATTCATCTAAGACCAAGCTGTTGTCTGTCAACCATTACAGGCAACCTCTTCTGCCTCCCATAAGCATGGACCAGATGATTCTCCCGGAGAGTAATACACTACGCCTCCTCGGACTTACCCTGTCCTCAGACCTCAAATGGAAGCACTATATTGAATCCATAGCAAAATCTACTGCTAAGAAGATTGGGTCACTATGTCGATCCAGGATGTTTTTTTCCACCTGAATCCATCCTGCATATATACAAGTCAACCATCCGTCCGTGCATGGAGTACTGCTGCCATTTATGGTCAGGTGCCCCTGCCGTTCTCCTCAGTGTTCTTGACAAGCTCCAAAGGAGAGTCTGTAATGTGATAGGTACTGATCTGGCGACTCGTCTGCAGCCACTTTCCCATCGTCGAAATGTGGCCTCCCTCTGTCTCTTCTATAAATACTTTCATGGATTCTGCTCGGATGAGCTTAAGTCACTGATGCCTCCTCAACAGGTGTTTACCCGTTCAACCAGACTGGCAACTGGGTCCCACCCATTCACACTCAGGTTAGCCAAACGCAGACGACAATTCTACTCCTGCAGCTTCCTCTCTCGCACTTCCCGCCTGTGGAACTCTCTCCCGTATTCTTGCTTTCCTGACGGCTACGACCTCCAGAAATTTAAGAGCAAAGTTAATACTCACCTACTAACCACTGGCCTCTAGCTCTCTCCCCTCCCCTGTATAACCTTCCCTTTCTCTCCGCCCATGTACCTGTCATTGCACCTGCTTTCTCAGCTTTCTATTGTTCCTTTCTAACTAGCTTGTACTCCTCACTCTTTTCTAATTAATCTCCTTACATTTATGTAACCCCCTGCACATCAGTGGCGTTTCTGCCTTGCTCGGGGTGAGATGATTAAAAAAAAAAAATATCACATTCCCAAATCTAAATCGTTTCCACCATTTATTTTCAGTTCCACAAATCACCCGAGGAGGAGCGGATGTGCTGCGAAACATGAGAATTTTTGTGTAGTGATACTATGCTTTTATAAACCATTGTAAAAACTATGACAATATAAAGCTTCACTCTGTATCGAGCACTCTTTATAAAAAAAATTCTTGCCCCCCACGTCTTTCACACTAGACTCACGTCTCTTCACACTCCACCCACGACTTTCACACTCCACCCACGTCTTTTTCACACTCCACCCACGTCTATTGAACAGGTTAAGAGGCTCATCCCTTGTTCCCTGTTTAGGATGTGGTTTCCGGTTTTCTCTTTTCCAGTCTTTTCACTATTACGTAGCCCCCTGCACATCAGTGGCGTTACCGCCTTGCTCGGGGTGATACGATTTTTTAAAAAAAGTGGATTTTTAAAATCTACGTATTCTGTGACTTTGTTACTCTCGATATATATATATATATATATATATATATATATATATATGTGTGTGTGTGTGTGTGTGTGTGTGTGGGTGGGTGGGTGGAAAAAGATACTGATGAAAAGTTCTAGTCAAAACTAAAATGGAATATTCCAAAAAATCGATTCGTTGATGCGATTTCGAAACCTGTCGAGTGATAATTTATTGTTAATTTATTGTTTTAATTCGTTGTGTTAAAAAACAGACTGTTTGAATAACCAACTGAAAGTAAGACAACAAATATTCTTCACTGTCTTATTCGGATAACCTTTCAGCAACTACATTCTGGCATCTTATGGTATACTTTTGTTATGTAATGAGGTCGGGAAACGTTTACACTTACCGTCAACTTCATTTTACACGCACGCGCGCGCACACACACACACACACACACACGCACACACACACACACACACACATAGATATATATATATAACATTTGTGTTACCATTTTATGCAGGTTTCATTAAAAATGACAAACAAAATGTTATCATTCATTTTATCTATATTTCTTTAATATATTTATATTTATATATTTAAAACCTGCATAAAAAAACATTGTTTGCCAAATACACAATTTTCAAATTACAAGACCCGTCAGCCAACCAAAAATGTAATACTACAACATTTTCGAAAAAACATATATATCCATACATATTGTGTATTTGGGCAACAATCTTTCTTGTAAAAATGACAGACAAGGTATTAAAATTATTTTTTATATGATTTTTCATGTGTTCGAATATTTTTTGTCTTTTTAAAACTTAAATTATATAAGAATTGTCCAAAGCTTTTTTAACTTCAAGCACTTTCGGATATACTTTTAGTCATTATCAAGAATTAATTTTGTTTTAAATGTAAATAAACATGTTGAAAGTTTATTCATATAGAGTCTTGTGTATGTTAAGTTCTGAACATGGTAAGCACATTGTTTCCGTGTTCAAAACTGATGTTATTAAGTGTAGGATTTCTCTTTATTAGTAATGACACCATTATTTTTAATCTTCTTTTGCATGTGGATGATGCTATTATCAACGAGTATATCAGGGATAGATCCTGGAAAATCTCGATGTGTTTAAATGAAATAGAATGGAACTGTTGTTGGTCAAATTTGTAAGGTCAATCTTCTCGTCAATTTTGTGGTGGTGTAGCCAATGGAATTGTTTATAGATTTGGATGGTTGAAGAACACAGTTCTTCAAAGGACATGTAAATTCGTAAACGACACTGGTTGTCTGCAGTTTAGATTTTGCAGGTGAATTATTGTTATTGATAATGAAGTTTTCAGTTTTTGATTTTTTATAATAGATAATTTAATTTTCTTGTTTGAACTGTCCGGTGTTACATAATCTCGGATGATATTGCGAAGTGATATATATATATATATATATATATATATATATATATATATATATATATATATATATATATATATATCATAATAATAACTATAGTAATTATAGTTATATACCAATAGTAACAGAACTAACTCTGCCGAAACTAGTACTAATTAAGCAAAAATTTAAATCGTCTTGTACAACCCACCGAGAACGAACTCGGAGGGAAAAGAAGGGGAAGTAAAAGAAGAAACAAACGAAGTACATGAACAAAAAGTCAAGTACCCGTAAGAAAGAAAAAAATCCAAGACGAAAACCTTAACAAAAAACACTACGAAAGTAGAATAAAAAGACAATTTACCCTGAGCCTAGGTAGGTTTGTTGGCTCTTGCTTAGATTTTCTGTATATATATATATATATATATATATATATATATTGAACCCTTTTGGTTGGATAAGTTTTAGTATTTGATTTTACACAATTAATATTCATTTGAATTTCATGGGAATATTACCAACATGCCGCTTTCTTTTGTATTTATATATATATATACATATATATATATATATATATATGTGTGTGTGTGTGTGTGTGTGTGTGTGTGTGTGTTAAGACAGCATAGCTTCATTTAACCATGTTACTAAATTTTTCCTACTATTCAACTGATAACTGGAGTGATAATCGACGGATAAATACCGTTCTCAAGTGTATTTGCGTGTAAGTCAATGCAACGGTTTCAACTCGAGTTCGAACTCCGCTCTCAGTTTTCTCGATCGGCTAGGAAATGTCTTCTTCAATAAGTTATATTTTTATGGATTGTTTAGCATCAAAATTTTAATAATTTCCTTACAATTAGCGCTGTAGACTATTTCCGTATTCTCCGTTATTTGTCTTATATTGATAGCTACATTTTGGTCGTTTCATGTTGTGTTGGTCAATATGTACACGAATTGCAGCTCACAGATTATTCTGCGAGAGGGTTTGGTTCATTTGCACCCTATGTAAGATGTTGATTCATGGACATTCTTCTTCTTCTATGAGCCCTGTCCTTTCAAGACCGAGACGATCATGGCTTTTCACGTCTCCATATCCCTGGTGTCTCTTAGTAACCCTTCTCCTGTTACACCCTGCAATTCTCGTTCCATCATCCACCTGCTCAGACCCTTCAAATATATTATCTGCTGCTTTCTCCTGTCTCTTTTTCTGGCCTGTTAGTATCAAATTCTCCAAGTTCTCCTTCCTCATTGCATGTCCCAGGAACTTCAGCTGTCACTTCCTGATGCTCAATATTAATTTCCCTTTCGTCTCCATCATTTCCAAAACCTCATCATTGCTCACATGCTCGGTCAACGATATCCGCAGTATCCATCTGTAGAACCACATTTCAGTTGCTTAAATTTTTTCCATCATCTTTGATGATATTGTCCACCATTCACTGCCATATTGAAGAACTGACATCACATAACAATCCAGTACTCTCTTCTTTGTTTCAAGCGAAATTGTCTTGTTTCTTAATACTTTACTCAACTTCTGGAATGCTTCCTTCGCCATGCCAATTCGCCTTCGGATCTCTGTATCGTACTTTCCGTCTTCTGTTATAACACTTCCCAGATATTTAAATTTTTGTACCTGCTTGATTTTAATATCCCCGCCTGTATTTGGCATATTAGGCTACCCTTTTTGTTGATGACCATGCATTCGGTTTTCTTACAGTTTATTTGTAGTACTTTCTTGTCATTCTCTTCAACTACCCTGTTTAGGGAGTATTGTAATGGTTGCTATCAGCACTGTATCATCTGCGGTCCTTAGGTTGTTTAAATTGTGGCCTCCGATGACGAATCCAGGCATAACTTCTAGGGTCCCCAAAATATTTTTGCTGTACAAGTTGAACAGATCTGATGAAATAACACATCTTTGTCTTCCCCCTTTTTCTATCTTTGTATATCTGTTGAATTCGTTACCTGTCCTTATACAAGCGGTTTAATGTTTGAAAATGTTTCTGGCGGAGAATAAATTGACGGTGGATTTATAATCATTTAGGGATATGTGTAAGCGTTTTCAACTGGATGTTTTGGTTTTATAGGTTACGATAATTTAATACGTTTTCAATACTTTCTGCGGTAGACTGGTTGCAATCAAGGCTATACAGTGAAACCTCTACTTACAAAAGTCTATACATAATGAAATTTTCAGGTTACGAATAATTCTCGATAATGCCCCTGCCCACCCGCCTGGCTTCGAAGGTGATATCCTGGAGGAGTTCTCGTTTATTAAGGTGCTTAACCTCCCACCTAATGAAATTTTCAGGTTACGAAAACTATTTCCTCTTGTTACGAAAGAAATTTCAGGATACGAAGGTCAAACATTTAAAAATACGCGCTGCTACTCGCAGCTCCCAGAGTCCACCTCATTTCATCCCCTAGTGCCTCCTAATTCTCGATAATGCCCCTGCCCACCCGCCTGGCTTCGAAGGTGATATCCTGGAGGAGTTCTCGTTTATTAAGGTGCTGAACCTCCCACCTAACACCACCTCTATCTTCCAGCCCATGGACCAACAAGTTATTTCGAACTTCAACAAACTCTACACGAAACACCTGTTCAAGAGGTGTTTCGACATCACTGAAAATACCCAGCTTACCTTTCGTGAATGTTGGAAGCAGCACTTCGATATTGTTGTTTGCCTCAAGATAATCGACACGGCTTGGTAGGAGGTGACCAGAAGTACCCTTAATGCGGCTTGGAGAAACTGTGGCCCGATGATGTTGACTCACGAAATTTTGAGTGCTTCGAGGTGGTGGCTTGTAACCGATTAGAGCATTTATAGGGTAAAAAGCGTCTCTACTTACAAAATTTTCACGTTACGAAACTAATTCTAGAACGAAATAATTTCTTAAGTAGAGGTTCTACTGTAGAACATAATCTGTCTTGCTATTTAACCCAAACATAGAGTGAGATGTGACGAATTAAAAACTTTCTCAATTGTATGTTCGCTTACGTGAAAATACCTTTGGGTAAGTTATTAAATCGTCATTTTTGAGCATGAACGTCTCAAATTATGGAATAATAATGCTTTAATGTTTACGCATGCGCGTCTGACCGAACAGAATATGGCGGCTGATAGATACAAAACAGAAGCAGAATTTTCGTGCTCGGCGAACTCATTTTCTGTTTCATCTAATTAAAGAATTTTAAGCAAGTCTTGAATCTTTATCAAGATAATACTAAGAAAAATCTAGAAACGCTTTCAAGTGCACGGATTGTAGCATTATATTTTTCTTCGGTCGTCATCAAGGGAGATTAGAATGATGAAACATGTTTGGCGTGTCCGTGGAGATATATTGTTAACAGATCCATTCAGAGCGGTCAAAATATTTTTGGTAACAAACATTGCTTTGTTATTGACGTCTATAAGGAATTTATTTTCCTAAACAATTTGTTTTTATAAGCACTGAGATTTTACGCAGTGAAGTTTCATCCATTTGTTAATAATGCCTAAATTAAATAAAACATTTGTATAAGGATTTTTATTACTATTTATTGTATGTAGTCAAGATATATGTGTTGTGGTGTAATGGATAACGGCTCAGAACGGGAAATAGGAGAGCCGAGTTCGAATTCCAGTTGAATTCGTTGCATTCACTTCCGCACAAATACCCTTAGAAAAGATATTAACCCATTTTGTAGGTCCTGGGTATTACGGTAAACTCCATCCAGCAGCAAGGTCTCTGATTGAGAGCTTGTGAGGATCATGGAACCACCTCTTAATTGCTGTTGTTTCCAGGTCCACTCTGACCCAGAGTGCTAGTACCTGTTAGGGTCTCAGCTATGGGCAAATAGTTAACCCCCAAACTGGGGTCAAAATACTATGAAATTATGAAAATATTTTTTTTAGGAAAATAAGAATTTTTGAATAAATTTTATTATCATAACACATTGTTGAAGGAAAAAATTATTTCCATAAAACATTTTTAATACAAAACTAGAAGATATTTTCAGTTTTCTAAAATAAAAATAAATTCTTCATTAAAATCTAAATCAATCACTATAACTGAATATTAAAAACACTTTAAAACCCTATCTTTTTGGCATTAAATAATCTGTAGAGGTTGATACGCCATTAAACTCACTTGTAACACCCCAGTGGAGGTCCGAAGAATTTCTCCGGCGGCCGTTCTCCACGCTGTGATGTTGCCGGGGGTTGATTGTAAAAGTTGAAATCTCGAGCTGGGAGTACACGATAAACTATAAGGAACGAACTTCCACAACTTGGATGAGTTAAATCGATGCTTTATTACGTTCAGAGTTAGTCTTGCAGTTGGGGTAGGCGATGTGACACTCAGCTCTAACTTTAATTAATGGAGATCAAATGCCGAATCGACCGACTCAGACGAACGGAGCTTCCCCTCCTCGGCGCGTCTGACACACGCAGCTACTTCGAGCACACACCCAGCTGAACTGAACTCAGCTGAACTGATCGGCTCTGAAAAATCACTTGTATTTATATTGAAATAATCGGAAGTCCACTAGACCACTGGCTTAAAACAAAAGATAAGCATTGGTGACTGTAAGTCCAAAATTTCAAGGTACTTCAATTTTGCTTCCTTTGATGTGTAAACATCCCGTCTGCAGTCAGCCTTCAGAATTTTTTTTATCTTTTTATCTTAATAAAGCTTTGTGTGAAGGCAGTCGGATGTTTTTATAGCCATGACACTTTACCCGTAACCAGGAGTCTTTTTATTGCCTGGAGAAAGGGAAAATTCTATTATATTTTCTTTATTTTCTTAATGTGTGGTCAAGATACAGTAAAGACAGTTGTTTGTCTTAGTCACTCAAAAATTGATTTCCTAAACTTTATCTTTTATCACATCAAATCACTTAGTCAAATATTTATTGGAAGACTGGTAGGATTTAGCAGTAATCTGATACCCTTTTTCTCTTCCACAAATTTACTTATAAAAGAAAAAGCGTTTATTTCTTTTCTCTTAGTACTTTTGTTAAAGGTTTTTAAACTATTTTTCTATTCTTTAACCATTTTCTATTCTTAATCTATTAAAATAAAATCCATATTTTACAAATCCACCTTAATATACGCCTAGTTATCGTGTCACACACTTAAATATAAATTAAATATGAAAAAACCATTTCTGATCCCTCCTGCTATAGGTTAAATAGCGAAACAGATTGGGTTCTATCACCTTCGCTGGCAACCAGTCTACCGCAGAAAGTAATGGCAACCTAATGTGGAAAAATCTGCCAAACCAGTCATGTTCTATTTGAGACATGATCCCCTAAGTATGTAAAACGTACTGCGTTTAACTGATATGTAGTTAGGTAATTTAACCTGATCTCTCACCCATTTGATATCTTTTTTTTGCATGAAATATCAAAGAATTCTAAGGATAGCTTTTATTTAACGCCTGACTTGATGCACGTAAATACACTCAGCCACGCTAATCTCGTTAATATTCGATCAGTGGAAAAATGAACTCCCAAATTTAAAGAAGTTAACAAAGGCTTATTTGTTAACTTCCTGTTTCGTTCATTTTCTTTTTAGGGGATATTGGTATTCTTGATTTTTAATATTCTTTGCGCAAATAATATTTATACGAATTGTGTTACGTATTTCATTAATTATTCTTCATTCTAAGTACATTAACTTGCACCAGGAAAAATTGCCGCATTTAAAATATTTTGTAGTCATATAAGATTTCAGGGTTAACTGTCTTTGTATTTCTGTGTTTCTCTCCCCCACCATATATATATATATATATATATATATATATATATATATATATACTGTTAAATAGAAGAGACAATGAATGTCTATTATGTTTAATCATGAGCCGTTCTAAACGTCGTATTTTGGCTTTAATTTCAGTTGAAAATAAAGACAAAAATTCTCCAACATTTGGTTAATTTTTATTAAGTTGGTTCTAAGCTTTCGACTCACATGAGCCATCTTCAGTAAAAGGAACCTTCAGATATTGGAGGCCATGTAGATTAAATCCAAACAACCCACACTTAATAAAATCACTTTTAAATCTGGCTATAACACATTACATTGCATTTGAATACATGGTTCGGTTGTCATTTCCCGCTATCACATGGTGTGACGTCATAGAACTGCATTGCAAATATGAGAACTGCGTTTGTTATTTTTGGTAACTATTGCCGATGCCTATAGAGGTTTTATGTCAAGACAAAATAAAATCGTCGGTGATGGTGGATGTTATTGTTTTACCATCATTATAACGTCTGTGAAGACATTCATTGTCTCATGTTTAGAAAATTATTTGCTGCCTCGATACACTATATATATATATATATATATATATATATATATATATATATATATATGTATGTATATATATACTAGTGTACCTGCGCCGTAAAAAATGACTTCATTTGTTTACATGTTGCATATCGATATTCATCGCAAGTTGAAAGGTTTTGGCATGTCCGGAAGTATTCTTGATCTGATAGAATCTTTCTTATCCTAATCCCAAAATAAATGTAGTCCTGAACGGCCACTCCTCCAGATCTTTTTGTACTAACTGAAGTATCATCCACGGCTCTATTCTTAGATCTACCCTGTTCTTAATATTTATAATATCCTTCCTGATGACCTCAATTCTAAACTTGGTAACTATGCTGATGTCACAACCATTTACTCCCCTCTTGATATTAAATCTGATCAATAGTATGAGGTCAAATTGGAACTGATCTAAAAACTGTCCTATAATCTATCGTTAAATGGAGTAAAGAATGAGATACTCATTTTAACACCTCAAAATCCAAACTTGTTTGAACGTCTTAATAGGGAGATGAAAGAAAACATTATCTTGAAACAATGAACTGAAATTCAATAAAGATGCAGAATTCAAAACTAAAACAGAAGCCAATGAACAGTTTAATTAATCAGTTCTTTCTATATTTCTAGAGGTTTATTTGGATTTACAGTATAACTTGGATATAAGAGACCCGGATATAAGAGAAATATAAGATTTTCTCTGGTCCCAAATTAGAGCCTGTAGTAATGTATATCAAATAGACCTAACCCGGATATAAGAGAACATTTATCCGGTCCCGATTACTGTCTTATATCCGGGTCACACTGTACATGAATCGTTTTTTGCTAAATATTTTTGGATGTTAAAAGTTTTATGTTGTTAATATAAAAGTAAAAGGAAAATATATCTCGGAAGAAAGAAAATTAGCAACAGAACAATAAAAACGTCCACTTCAAGTTCACAGAATTAGGTTCTCCCAGCAGACCAACTCTTGACCCAGGGTAGCACTACCTTTTCAAGGTACTTGATGTCGGTCTCAGTTTAAGTCTGAGTCATTGTGGGATGAAAAACGGAGGCATAAATTCGCCATCACGAGCGTTCACTTCAAACATCTAGATGTTGACTGGATATATCATCCAATTCTTTCCGAATTCTCTGCACTGTCCCCAGATTGACACATGAATACTCAGAAATTTTTTTATTGGAGCTTCCGGCTCAAATGCCAAGCAGTACAGCATGCAGATTACAAATTTTTGGCTGAATGAATTTTGTCATGGTAATCTTTTTCTCATAGAGGGGGCACAAATGACACTACTATAGTGTGCAGTGCGCAAATAAAAGGAAAAACAAATAACACGGACGAGATAAAAATATGAAATGGCGACATTTAACAATGCGCTCTACATATACACAATCTGGTTTAATCATTATATGTATATATAGTACTGTGCAAAAGTATGAGTACAATAATTATTTATCTTTTATGAGGCATCAAAATAAAGTTAAAAATCACCCCAGTCCTAACACTTTTGCACAAAATTTTTTTGCGCAAAATTTTTAGGACAGGGGTAATTTTTTAAAAAACCTCACTGAAATTCAAATACAGGGGTAAAAGCTAATTAAAATGCTAATAAATATTAATTAGTTAAAACTTATTAAAACTTATTAAAACTTATTAAAACTTGGTGTAAAAGAAATGTATTAAAAAATTATATTTAATTTTTCCTATTTTCCATTAAATTTTTGAAACTACTCATGATTCTGTTATCCTTGGATATGACAGACCTTTTTCTTATTTCCTCATCTCGAACTGATAAATCTAATATTAATTCGCAAGACCAACTTTGGGAACAAATAGAAGTTGCTTTGTAGGAGATACCATTAGATACATTCTAAAAATTTGTGATTTCAATGCCTGACAGAATGAAGGCTCTGATCAAAGCAAAGGGCTATTATTCTAAACATGAAATTTATTTTGTAAAGTATTTTTTCTTGTTAAAGCATTTGTTGAGTAAATCAAATAAAATTATTTCAATTGAATTTTTATTTTCTGTCAATATCTAAACTTATTTATAAATGGAACGTTGTCTGAGTGAGTGTGTGTCCGTTACCTATAGACCCCGAAACGGACTTTACACAGTTGTACTATAAGCATCTGCGAGTGTTCTTAGCTAGGCTTTGTGCCGAGGTACCCCCCGATAAATATCAAAAATCGATAATCAAAGAAATCGGGTTATAGAAGGAGTGGTCCGATTTTAATCATATTTGATACACTCATAGACAAAGACATAAGAAAGGATATTTAGAAGTTTCACGGTTGCAGTTCTTACAATAGTGCAGAATGTCAATAATATATATATATATATATATATATATATATATATATATATATATATAGAAGGAAAGATGTTTTTGTGCGTGTCTGTTTATCTGCCTGTATGTCTGGATATTTTCTGCCCTTTTATTTTAGTTTTTGCTTCGGGTTTGGCTCTAAGTAGGTATAATTGTATTTCTTTGTCTCAGCCATGATACCATTTACTCAGAGGACTTATTTAGCCTTCAAAATTCGGTTTACGACGAAAAATCGTATTTGATATCACTACCAGGAACTCAAAATTTGACTTACATCCATTCATTTTTCTTTCAGTCTACGGCTTCGCTTTAACTGGAAACAACTATTGCTTTTTAGTCTTTCGTGCCAACGTCCGAAGAGTGTGAGCTCCAGGACCATGGAGTAGTTTTAAAGCTTTCAGTACACCAGAGCAACTCCGGGCTATACTGCTAATGCCTCATAAAATATAAAATAGTTCTTGTCTTAATACTTTTGTACATTACTGTATATATATATATATATATATATATATATATATATATATATATATTATTATTATTATTATTATTATTATTATTAATATTAGGCCACCCCAGTTTATAAAAGAAATTATGTATTTCATACTATTTTTAGTATTCATTGCAAGTGGATAATTCTAAATGAAAATAGAATATTTTTTATTATTATTTTGCAAAATTTTACAACGCATCCTGTAAACCTTTGCTTCGGCCAGCCAATAATAAGAAGAAACTCTGGGGTTGCATCATAATGATGGCCGGTAGGGTATATATATATATATATATATATATATAAGTTGAATATATAGATCATACTTCGACAAGATGAATAGAATAAGTAAAGAATAAGTAGAAAAAAGTGTCTTTAATCTAACGTTTCATTTTAACAAGCTCCCTCAGAGGTTCATTAAAGACGTATGATTGAAAAATTATTACTTGTTCTTTACTTTATCTCTCTCTCTCTCCCTCTCTCTCTCTCTCTCTCTCTCTCTCTATATATATATATATATATATATATATATATATTGAGAAATAGAAAGAGATCTATCTATCCGTTTATAACTTATCACTCTATCTATGCAGCTATATATCAGTCTAACTATATCGGATTCTTCAGATCTCTCAATGTATATCAGTCTCTCCGAATCTAACTATCGATAATATTCGTTCATTTCTATCTCTTTCTCTATCTATCTATCTATCTATCTATCAATCTATCTATCTATCTATCTATCTATCTATCTATCTATCTATCTATCTATCTATCAATGTTTCATTTCTATATATATATATTATTATATAAATAATATAATATATATATATATATATATTATAATATATACATATATATATATTATTATAATATATACATATATATATATATATATATATATATATTATAAAATATACACACTCACACAGACTCATATATATATATATATATATATATATATATATATATATATATATATGAAGTTTTTATATCAATATGTCTCTGATTCTCATGCTCACACTTATATATATTTACGCATTTATTTATATATATATATGTGTATGTGTGTTTATATATACATATATGCATATATATGTATATATATATGTGTGTGTGTGTGTGTGTGTGTGTGTGTGTAATCTTTTTCTAAGCTTGTCAAAATCTAAGTTTTGCAATATCACGTGGTCTTTGATACGATGCTCACCGAATTCTAACTGTGCTTATCTTTTTTTTTATTGAAATTTCTTTACGTTCGATTACATTCATTTTTTTTCTTTTACATTTAAAATTCCTTTTTTCCCCTTAATTTGAATATAGCTGTTTGTTTCCAAATCTAAACATATGGGTCGATAATGTCCCCTCACACCCATCATTTTTCTTCTTATCGAAATATCTATACAGTTATGTCCCCACTAAATCTAAAATGATATGTCACAGAATCTTCTTAATTCAACATCGTTATACAGCGAAACATCGACGTGGGTATTTATTTATTTATTTATTTTTCTGAAGTTTTAGTGGGAATGTTAACCGGTTTACACTAAGTGCCTCGAAGCTATAAATATTTCTAATACATTTAGTGATTTCAAATTACACATTTACCGATTACTTGGATTTCTCTCTCATTCTCATCCCCACTGTTTCATTCTCACTCACTCACCCACTCACTCACTCACTCACTCACTCACTCACTCACAATTTCTTCTTTCTTTTTTCTTTCTTTCTTTCTTTCTTTCAATCTGAGTTTATTCTTATCTAAATATCTGTTACAGTTTTCTATATCTATCTATCTATCTATCTATCTATCTATCTATCTATCTATCTATCTATCTTTCTCAGTTTCTTCAAAGTCTCAAATCTATCTATCTATCTATCTATCTATCTATCTATCTATCTATCTATCTATCATTTCTCAGTCTTTTCAAATTTATCTGTTATTTCTCTTTATTTTGAAATCTATCTATCGATCTATCTATCTATCTATCATTTCTCAGTCTTTTCAAATTTATCTGTTATTTCTCATTATTTTGAAATCTATCTATCTATCTATCTATAGTTATTCATATCTACCTCAATTTTTCTTCTATATCTACCTCTCCTCCATCTCTCTTTCTATCTCTCTCTCTCTCTATATATATATATAAATATATATATATATATTATATATGTCAGTTTTCCATATCTAACTCAGTCTTTTCATATCTATCTATCTATCTATCTATCTATCTATCTATCTATCTATCTATCTATCTAAAATGAGAGAATCAGTTATGAATGCATGTGTTGAGAGAAATCATGTGTGAATTTGTGCGTTTATGAGTCAGTAAAGAGGTATGCACGTGTCAAATGATGGAATGATTTTCTATTCTAAATAACGTGAGACAATCATGTATGAATGTATTTTTGTGAAAGGATCATATATGAATGTGTGCTTATATAAGTATGAATCGTAAACGAAATATATTTCCGTTTAAGATTCTTATGAAAATAATGCATAAAATAGCATTAAGCGAACTTTTTATAGATATTTTTTTTTAAATTATGTTAACGGTTAGAATCTTACAATGAAATAATAAAATGTTAAATATCTATGTCTTAAAATTATTACAATAACATAATTAAGTAACAATACATAAATAATAAACATATATATTGTGGTGATACCGAGCAAAAGCGATGGACCTGATGTTTGCTCTATAACGACCAGAAAGCAAATGACCAAAATTTGTCTGTGCGCATCCGGGTTCGCGCAAATGTTCCGGTTAAAAAGCAAAAAATTAATTAAATATTAAATTGCCATTTCGCGAGCCTACGCGAATTTTATTTATCAGCCAATGGGAAGCCCGGAATCAAATAAAAGTGTAAAATCCCAAACGAGCTGCTGGGATCCAAAAAGCAGATATAAAAAGCCGAGACAAAAAGCACCCAGCAGACAGCCGACGGAGACAGACGAGCGTGATTAGTATCTCCCTTGACCAAGTCAAGTGGCTACTACGTTCGCCTCCCTTCAATTCTTCTTACCTTCTTCCCTGTCTCAAAACTACTTACTGACCTAAGGAGCGACTACATCAAAAATATTCTTCTCTTAAACGCTCCCCACATTCTTAAGCATTGATTCTCTTTCAGCATATTATTTGCCATGAACATTTAACCTTCGTTGAACCTATATTCAAGTATTATTTTAATTGTAAAAACATTCATTGGTATGAGTATAAATAAAATTGTTATTTTCAACTCAATTTGCTTTTCTTGATTTTATAATCATTTTATGACTTATAGTGGGCTATCTACCACAAGGCTAAATTCTGTTAACCTGCAACAGTATACAACTACCGTTTACTAGAACGAACTTCCACTACAACTAGAAAAGGAATAGATACGCAACCCACTATAATATAAATTGCCATAATAAAACATTGAGATATTACAATTACACAGAATATATGATATGCCATAATAAATCATAGTAAATAATAAAACAAAAAATATTAAAAATTCATAATTGATTGTCTCATTTTATTTAAAAAGAAAATACATTCCATCACTTGACACATGTATAAAATACCTGTAACGTATTTGAACGGAAATGTATTTCGTCACTCTCATTCACACATACTAATGTTATCAACATATACACACACTTAATTCGTGTATGGTTTGGATGTGCTTAACACACATTATTTTTGCTTGCATATACTTACACATTAATAATAAGCATCTAATGTTTTTATTACGCGTTGGCACACAACCTAAAACGGACACAGGTTTTTTTCTTCTACATTTAATATTCATCCATTGCTTTATGACACGTGACACCTATTCGACCAATGAAACTATATCTCAATCAACATACTGTCTCTTGGATTTTGAAATCATTCGTCTTTAAAAAATCGCTTGTTAAAAGTGAAATATGTTAGATTAAAGAGAATTTTTCCTACTTGTTCTTTATTTATTTATTCATGTTGTCGGATTCCGATCCATATATTTAACTCATATATATATATACACTACCGGCCATAATTATTAGGCCACCCCAGTGTTTTAGTTTTTTGGTATTTATTGCTAAATGAATAATTGTAAATGAAAATAAAATGTTTTTTTTTTTGTTTTGTTTTTTTTTTTTGTTAATACTGGACGATAACATGTGCATCAAATGAATTTATAAATATTTAATAATTACCTATATTGCAGTTTCATCAATGAAAGTATAGCGGGTATCTCTTATTCCTTTTCTAGTTGTAGTAGGATCCCGTAGCAGGTGAACGGAATTTTGTCTTGTGGGAAGATAGTCCACTATAATTCATAAAATGATTATAAATTCAAGAAAGGCAATTTGAGTATAAAATAACATTTATATATATACATAGCAATTATGTTTTACAAATAAAATAATACGTGAAATAAAAGTCCAACGGAAGTTCCAGAGTTCATAGCTAAATAATAAGCTGAAAGGGATAAAAGAATGTTCATTTAGGAGTTGCCGTTTCTAAGGTCAGTAGGTTAGCAAGTTGGTATGTGGAATGTCTTTGAAAAGGTCGGTTAGTACTTTTGAGCAACAGGGAGAAAGTAAAAGGTCAGAATAGTACTTATGAGACAGGGAGGTGGAAAGAGGTCAGCATAGTAGCCGCTCGACTTAAGTCAAGGGGAGGCAGGTGACTCTATCCTATAATCCTTCTGTCTGGCTAAGCTTTTATGTCTTCGCTTTTTATATCGGCATTTTGGATCAAAACGTAGCTAATTTCGAATTTCATCCTTGTATTTGATTCCAGGCTTCCCATTGATTGGTAAATAAAATTCGCGAAGGCTCACGAAATTGTTATTTGATATTTGATTAATTTTTATTTTTCAACCGGAACATCTGCACGAACTCGGATGCGCACGACGATTTTTATTCATTTGCCTTTTAGTTGTGGGAGAGCACACATCCGTTTCATCGCTTTTGTTCGGCCGGTATCAACACAAAAGAATGAAGGAAATTTTGGGTGATTCGGACGAGTTCATCTTAGCTTCCTTGCTTTGTAAAATCTTTCAAAGTAATAATAACAAAAGAACCATTCTATTTTCATTTAGAATTATCCACTTGGCAATAAATACTAAAAATAGTATGAAATACATCATTTAGTTTAAAAATATGGGGTTGCCTAATAGTTATGGCCGGTAGCGTATATATAGATATATATAGCAAATCTAGAGGGTGCGATGGTTAAATTGTCGCTATTTGCCTTGTAAAATTTTGCAAAGTAATAATAACAAAAGAACCATTCTATTTTCATTTAGAATTGTCCATTTGGCAATAAATATTAAAATAGTATAAAATACATCATTTTTTTCAAAACTCGTGTGGCCTAATAAGTTTTTCCAGATCTATCTATACCTTTTTGCATGCTTATCTATCCCACTTTCCTCCCATATTTTTCTTTTAATAATATTTTTCTCGTATTTTTCTCAGCGTATCCAAAATGCATAAAACTTTTGACTGTGTGTATGCCACATCCCTTCAGGTCGCAGGCGATCCTATTACTGAACATATCTTAACGCTTTTTTATATTTCTCTATCGTGTTCTGTCATTCATTCTCTAAATTCATTTAAGTAATTAACGCTGATTCACCTGTGACACTATCTCCCGCTGATGTATATTTTTTGTTTGGTTTAATAAAACGGAGAGAGTGGAATTAATAGTAGTGGTATTATTATTTGTGTTTTATTGTAATTCGCGATGAGAGCTTATGTAAAACAACTACTTTTAATATTATCATGTACTTGTAAAATCCGGGGAATAGAAAAATTAGCCGACGGCTAGAAAGAAAGAGAAAAATATAATTATTCTTTTAGTTTTTCCTGTTCGAAATGGATTGTTTTTGACAAGTTAAAATTTGGCAATATGTAAGTAGCCATAACAACATGTCAGGATTTACTTGATGAGGCCAGGTAGCGTTAGAACTCCAACACTTGTTCCTGGGAACAAAGATTGTGGGATCGGAAGACCGATGATGTAATCAAAAGAAAGAAGACATAAGGACATTACGTCATGTGAGTTGTTGATATTACATGCGTCGAGACATGGCTCTCCGCAAATCGTGTGGGTGAAAAATAATCTCATTGGTCAGGAGCTTCTGTCGGCTAGATCCCCGAGAGGATTGGGTATGGTTATAAAAATAGAGACTCAGCGAGTAAAATCAGTTTTTGTGGGGAGAGTTTCAGGAATTGCAGTCGAAATGTAACGACTGTAGACAAAGGTTCCCAACTGGGGGAGCCATGACCCACGCCCGGTCGCCTACCATAGAACTTATGGTTAAAGAGTTAATGTCGAATGAAGCCTGCCGCCGATTTACTTAAAGAGTTAATGTTAAATAATGCGCCTCCAATAGGAATCCCGAAAGAACGTTATTGTTTTAAAAGTTATGGGGAGAAATGTAATTTCTGATTACTCGTTCACTCTATTTCGGTAAGTTCCGTTAAACTCCGATAGGAACCCGAAAGGACTTTGTTGTTTTAAAAGTTGCATAGAGAATTGACAGCTCTGATTATAGAGAATATGTGAAAAGACTTTAATGAAAATTTGAAGAGCTCTGATTACTTTAACGAAACTTAGAATAGACATTTTTATTTGGGGATTGAAGGCTCTGATATTTTGAAAACTCTCTCTCTCTCTCTCTCTCTCTCTCTCTCTCTCTCCGTTTTAAACTGGTATTCCGACATCTGCTCCTGTAACTCATAATTAATTTTTTATAAAGACATTCTTCGTAACTTTCCAGGCGTCTTCGACCTTATTCATTTTTTTTTTTTTTTTGGTGCGTGTTTATTTTTAACCATAAGTGTACACAAATGCCCGGTCTGGGTCTAGTGGGAAGACGGCTACTGGATTTGCACAACGCGACTTTCTGAGATCAATTCACAACGTTGGTAGTGGTCCGTTGTTGTATTAGACGTTTTGAGGACCAGCTTCTGTGACGAAATCATCACGACCAGCAACAGCGGCCAAAAGCGTCGACATAACCGATACCGTTTCGACATCATCGCAGCGGGATCCGTTCCCGAACCAGCGAGCGATCGAACCAACCAGCCAGCCGGGTGGCAGTACCACATTTGGTGTCGTCACGACCAGGATTTGACGCGAGGGTGGCCACAGGTAAAGTCGACAATAACAAGTGTCACAATTAGCCAGCCCGGGCAAAAGTGTTACACACTGTGTTTCTCTTACACTCATTATGACCTTATAACAATAAGATTTTCCAAGTCTTCTATCCAAACAAATATCCTAGATGATGGTATTCTACAATTTCTCTTTCTCGTTAGAATTTTTTAAACCATGTCATCGCTCTTCTTCTTCGTTCTGCTATTCATTCAATTTGAATGCCTACTGAGGCCCAAGTTCACTCCTAAGGAACATATATGCGATTTATCTCTAAAGATAATGGACAAATTGCTAACTACTTATACCATTCCAGAAGGTAAGTGGCACATTCTCTCTTGGAAAGAGTCAGATCAAATCAAAAATGGAACACTGCTGTCATATGTAGTTACGATGTTAAAAGTCATTTTTAAGTCCTGGTATGACGATGAACTACATCCGGCAGCAAGAACTTTGATTGAGAAAACTGGATTATATTTAGGTGCATGACACCATTTCTTAGTTGTTTTGCTCTCATCTTTACCCTGATCCAGTGTGGAAGAACCTGTTAAGGGCCCAGCTGTTAACATATAATGGTTAACATGCCACTAAAGAAAGTCAAATTCACAACAATACATGTTTGTAGTAACATTAACAACAATTTCATATTTTTTTTTAAATAACCAACAATACATATCGATAAGGAAATTACGAAAAATATATATTTATTGGAAGATCTTCGACCATACATATTTATAGTCAATTTGCCAACAATATATTTAAAACAATGACCAGAAATACATTTCATTTGTAGTTTAAGGATGATAATTAGCGATCAAAATATATTTAGCTTCAGCCTTAAAACTGTGTCCAAAATATTTAAATAACGTATAGAGACTAGTATACCATTAAACAAAATCAAACAACAATACATATTTATAGTAGAATTACGAACACTTCATATTATTATAAAATTACTGCCGATAGATATTGATAGTAAAATTACTTCGAATATATTTTAAAACTGTGTCCAAAATATTTAGATTCTGTCATTAAATAACGTATAGAGACTAGTATACCACGAAACAAAATCAAACAATAATACATATTTATAGTAGAATTACGAACACTTCATATTATTATAAAATTACTGCCGATAGATATTGACAGTAAAATTACTTCGAATATATTTTAAAACTGTGTCCAAAATATTTAGATTCTGTCATTAAATAACGTATAGAGACTAGTATACCACGAAACAAAATCAAACAATAATACATATTTATAGTAGAATTACGAACACTTCATATTATTATAAAATTACTGCCGATAGATATTGATAGTAAAATTACTTCGAATATATTTTAAAGAAAAACCTGAAATTCATTCGATCTGTATTTGAAAGCATGCCATTCCGATAAAAATATATTAAGTTCAAGCCATAAAATTGTGAAGAAATTAGATTGTTTTCTGTAAATAGTCCACAGTGGTTGCTACTAAATAAACTCAAACAATCAACCAAACAAGTCCTCACTTTCCAGAATTTAGAAGCGTTTCCCCGGCCTTTTTGGCGCGTAATTCTTTTCTTGATCTCACAGACAAAGCGTCGGAAAACTCTAGCTAGTCTATCGTCATTTCTATGGCAAATCGTTTACTCTTATCCTTCCCACATTTCCTCATAAAATACACTTCTAACGATTATTCTACAAATATAAACATATTTGTTGCCTCTTTGGACTTTCATTGAGTGAACAGTTAGTAAAAATTTGCTATGTGATAGTTAGATCGAGAAAAATCTCTTGCTATTTTTTTGCACATAGAAATTTGAAATTGTTGTGGAGTAGTTTTTGCACTGAAGGTTATAATCGTGCTATGTCGGTTGCTAATCGACTTAACGCACCCAAAATGTTAGGATCTTGGTAATCTTCTACTGAAAGCTGACTCCTTAGCATTCGGCTAACTGCCGACTAATATGAACTGCCTAAATAGTTCTACTGAACTTCAATAGAACTCTAAAGAACTCTTATGAACTTCCCAAGAACTCCTCAGAACTTCTGTTAACTCTTATTAATATAGGAGGGAGAGTCCATTATCTGAGGAATAGGTGTGTTTCTCCATAACAAAAATGTAATTATACGAATGTTGGTAGGAGGATATGGTAGTCAATTAGATTTGCATTTGTTCTGTTATATATTCAAACTACTGCTTTTTACTTCCACTTTTATCGCCTTGATTACAATGATAATCGGTAAATTCTATTTTCATTTACAATTATTCACTCGGCAATAAATACTAAAAATTAGTATAAAATAGATCATTTTCCAAAACCCTGGGATCGCCTATTAATTATGGCCGGTAGTGTATTTTGTAAATCATAAAATGCATTGCTTGCAATTTCATTACAAATATTTATTACTGGCAATTTTATCATAAAAATGTATTTTTATACGTTTTTGTGTTGTATTGATTGTCATTTGGCTACAAAAATTATTGTTGGTAATTATACTATCAAAATGTACTGTTGATTATTGTTTTAGAGTTAACTATTTACCTATAGCTAGGACGCTAATAATTGCTACCTTTCCGGGTTCTAATGGACCCAGGAACAACTGTAGTTAAAAGATCGTTTGACACTCAGCAAGGCTTCCAATCTATCGATCACAGGCCTTGCTACCGGATGTGTTATCCAGGTCTATGAAAAATATGAATATTTCTGGTTTTCCTTAGATATTAGTAACCTCAGAAAGCAATTACATTTTAAAAGAACGGATATAAAAACGAACGTAATCTAATTCTATCAAAATAGACTTTATCAAAAATGTAACCACTTACATTTTCAATTACCGCTGTCGAAAGGCAATTATCAGATTATACGTTTAAAGAAATATAGTTATTTTCTAAGAAAGAAATTTTGAATAACTGTTTTTGACTTCTTACTTGCTTGATATTTGGCCATCTATAAACTGTTCTAAAGAGCAGAACAAATGAAAATATATAGAGTCTAGGCCTGACGAATAAAGAGAGTGTTTTATACCTTCCATCTTAACAGACTTGAGCTCGTTTGGCATAATAGGTTTACAAAAGATAGATAATTTTTATTCGATATTCCGTTCACACGATTAATGTGCTTGCAACAAATGTCTACATCAAAGTTCCTTCCATGAACCGGTAGCTCGTAATGAACGACAAGTTTTAAATTCTACATCTTTCATATTTTAAAGATACAAAGCATGACATTCTGTCGACGGAGACCTGGTTTTAGCATTTTGCTGGCTTCTCTTCTTTCGATAACAACTCGTTTTTCCCCTTTTTCTATTTTATGCAAAAAAAAATTTCATTTCCAGTAACAATGCAAAATGGAAAAGTTTCAATTTCTGACTACAAAACTGCTGCGTATGTTGTGTTCAATTTTCAAGGCAATCCCATTAGGAACAAATTAATTCATAAAGTTCATTAATTCATAAAGTTCGTAAACACTTGCGAAATGAGTCTATCTGGTCCAGCACAATCGAGACAAGAAATGGGTTCAGAAAGGGCAAGAGACATCCAAAACAAGATCGATTTGGCAAGAAAGTCATGTTGTGCGTTTGGTGGAACTTTGAAGGAATCGTGCATTTTGAGTTGGTTCCAAATGATTGTGCCATCACTGCCGAACTTGAGCAACTTGAGCGGTTCTACGAAAGGTTGACGCAAAAGTACCCGGCTCTGATCAACCGAAAGCGCGCTTTGATGCAGCAGGACAATGCCAAGCCACACACCATCAGCAAGACCAAAGACAAGTTTGAAGAGCTGGACGATGTTGAGTTGTGCCACATCCAGCCTACAAACATAAACATATTTGTTGCCTCTTTGGACTTTCATTGAGTGAACAGTTAGTAAAAATTTGCTATGTGATAGTTAGATCGAGAAAACTCTCTTGCTATTTTTTTGCACATAGAAATTTGAAATTGTTGTGGAGTAGTTTTTGCACTGAAGGTTATAATCGTGCTATGTCGGTTGCTAATCGACTTAACGCACCCAAAATGTTAGGAACTTTGTAATCTTCGACTGAAAGATGACTCCTTAGCATTCGGCTAACTGCCGACTAATATGAACTGCCTAAATAGTTCTACTGAACTTCAATAGAACTCTAAAGAACTCTTATGAACTTCCCAAGAACTCCTCAGAACTTCAGCCTACAGTCCTGACTGTGCTCCATCAGATTACGGCCTTTTCCGCTCAATACAACACTTTCTATTTCGACTCGTTTGATGAAGTCGAGAAAGCGTGTCAAGAATTCTTTGATTCGAAGCCGGCTGACTGGTAATTTAACCAGATCCGAAAGCTTGCAGATTGATGGTAGAAATTCGTGGAAGATCATGGTCTTTATTTTGAGCAATAGTTTGTTTTTTTTTGCGAGTAAAATTTCAATTTTTTGCAAGTGTTTTCTGGTAACCTTAGATTACTTGGCGAGTAAAATTTCAATTTTTTGCAAGTGTTTACGAACATTTGGGACACCCTAAGAGTTGGCTCATAATGCTTAGTGATGAAATACGTAATTGCTTTCCAAACACATATATATTACTTTCATTCTAGGAGAGAAAACCAGAGACACTCATCTTAGAAAGATTCTTAACAAGCCTTCGTTAACAATTCTAAAGAATAAATGTGTTTAGATTAATTATGATAAGCTCACTTGAAATATAACACCATGAATATTATCATCTTTATATGCCTTACAGCATCTATACGTGTTTTGTATTACGATGTGTAATTTACACTGAACTTCTTTTGGATATATACGGTGTAGGACGTTTAATCGTGATAGATTATTTATAGAGATGGTCTTCGTTTTAAAATATAGAGTACGGTCCAATTCATCGTATATCGCTGAGGCTGAAAGGTTATGCTAGGGCTGAACTTTATAGTCATACACATGAAATTCGCTCTAAAAATTAGCCTTCACTAACGTATTTTGCAGCCATGCAACAAAAGGGTTATATTAAATTAATTGCTAATTAATTACCTGTTTAGAAGTCTACCCATCATTCATGCATTTCTGTCAGAACTTGTCTGGTACTTCTGCTCTTTATATTTAAAGATTCTTGATAAAACAAAAGATATATATATATATTTTTTTTTTAATCATTTCACCCCGAGCAAGGCGGAAACGCCACTGATGTGCAGGGGGTAACATAAATGTAACAGGATTAATTAGAAAAGATTGAGGAGTACAAACTAGTTAGAAAGGAACAATAGAAAGCTGAGAAAGCAGGTGCGATGACAGATACATAGGTGGAGAAAGGGAATGTTATACAGGGGAGGGGAGAGAGCTAGAGGCCAGTGGTTAATAGATGAGTATTGACTTTGCATTTAAATTTCTGGAGGTTGTAGCCATCAGGAAAGCAAGAATACAGGAGGTATAATTTGTTTGTAATTTTATTCATCTAGCCCTATCATCTTAGCTTCAGTCAATTTCCCACCGCCTAAAGATAACTCCCGTGGGCTATTTTCCCATAAATAACTTCATGATAATTGTTCTGATGAACTTTTCTCGATGTCATGAATACCTATGAAATCAAGCCTCAGATTAGACTGCCAGCAAGGTCTCTTTATTTTACAGTTGTATGTCCTTAAAAGTATTTTTCATGTACTCTCACACTCAACAACCCATTGCGTCTTAGTGACTTTATTCCCTTGCTTTAATGTCTCGCTGAAGATAACTAAAAATAAACATAAACTCTTTTATATAGCAAATGGTAAAGGAAAATCTGATAAAACTTGGTAGCCGTAAGTGTACCAGATAAATAAATTCTTCAAAATGAAGCATACCAAAACCGTTTCATCATCCCCCATCTAAGTACTGACCAGGCTCAACGTTGCTTAACTTAGGTGATCGAGTGAGAACTGGTGTATTCAACCTGATATGGCCGTAAGCCCTGATTCAGTTGAGAAGAACTTCTTGGCCCGTCACAGTGATCTAAACTTCCCAGTAGCAGATTAATTCGATGTAGTCGTTCCGCTTGAAATCGGCTGAGGCAGAGGATAAACAAAATATTGGCTTTCGGTGGTACCATAAAGAAAATGTTTTGTAAGGTCTCATGTCAGTACTAGAAAGGTCGATAGTAGTCTTGAGAAGATTATCTTCTTAAAATATAAAGGCGAAAATTTTAGAATTTTTCTCCGACAATAACGCCGACTATACGGTTAATTAATACCGAATGTTTCCTGTGTAAAATCGGTTAATACCATCATGCTGTTACCATAAATACAATTAAGTGCCATACCTGACACATACTTTGGCGATCATGTCTCTATGTACCTTGTCTATTCAGGACATAGTCGATTATGGCATTGCGTGGTGGTCCAGTGGATATCGGAACGAGAAATCGGAGAGCCGAGTTCGAATTCCAGTTGAATTCATTGCATTCACTTACGCGCAAGTACCCTTGGGAAAGGTATTAATCCGTCTCTTCCTTCCAGTTATGGGTTAAATAACAGGACAGATTGGGTTCTATAGCCTTGGCAGGCAACCAGTCTACCGCAGAAAGCAATGGCAACCTACTGCGGGATAACCTTCTGCCCAGTCAGTCATGTCTCTTTCTAGACATTATCGCCCAAGCGTGTTTCACGTATGGCACTTAACTGACTGACTTCTCCCTATAACTGGTGGCTCTTAAACGCTTTCCCCTGTTACACCATGCAACCGTGGAAAACCATGATCGCCTACGTCCTGAAAGGGCAGAGCACATAAAAGAAAAAGATGTTTGCTTAAATGATCTTTGTGTGTTTTCTTCGTTTTAGCCAATATGTATTTAAATATAGATGAAACATAAAGAATATTCAAGTCTCTGCATAGTTTTTGTTCCATCAATAAAACACAACACAAAATTTCTTCATATATTTATTGGTCTTCAGTCAAATGTTATAACTTATTGACCTTTTAATATAAAAAACAATCACAGTGTATATTAAAGGCATTCTTTCCTTGCTTAGAGCTTCGCACTGTTTTATTTCATTTTTACATTACTCTGAAAATATTTTTATTTTTCGTAATTATTATTTCATTTTATTGCCAGCAAGTTTACAATATTTTTTCTGTAGAACTTATGCCATATATAAAACCCGTATATATATATATATATATATATATATATATATATATATATATATATAAAGGAAAACTCAACACGCAAAACCTCTTTAATCTCTAAAGGGGTTTTGCTTGTTTTAACCTTTTAAAACCATTCAAGATAAATTAAACCATATCACTTGACAAGACACAAGAAATGTTGAAACAAAATAGCTACTTTTGTAGTGATATTATAAGATATCCATGTTATAATTTCTGAATAAATATTATTAGCTCTACTTTGTATTGAGTACATTTTTTAAGAATAGTGTTTCTTTGGACAAGGAATATTATTCCATCCATACGTACCCTATACTCTGGTATATATATATATATATATATATATAAACGTTTAGCCACTTTAAAGACTGCGTTCGAGATTGGATAGTTAACGTGGAAAATTATTCAAGCTACCGTAATAACCTACTGAAAACACAGCAATATACTCACTGAATTTATGCAATTAGTTCATTACAATACATTATAAAATGCTATTTGATGGGGATCGTCTTCTACGGAAAATACAGTTCTTAAACTACATTTTAACTTAAACGCCTAGTTCCCTTGTAAGCCAGTATATAAAGTATATATAAATACAATTGTCTTGTCTCCTATTGATATACGTAAAATTATATATTCACTTGAACAAAACTTCTGTAAATAATGTAATTAATATTTATGTAGAGAAATAATCATTTTATCAAAAGGAATTTAAATTTTACAATCTTTATCTGACATTGATCGAACTTTAATCATTCTTCACTTGTCCAGACATAGACACGCGTACACACACACACACACACACACACACACACACACACACACATATATATATATATATTATATATTATTATTGTTATATATAACAATAATATATATATATATATATATATATATATATATATATATATATATATTATTGTTATTATTATTATTATTATTATTATTATTTTTATTATTGACTCTCCCTTCGATTTCGACGTCTGAGTGTTTATCTCATTTAGACCGCCACACGCAGAATTGTTTAGAGCGGTGAAGGCTTGTGTAGCACCATCCAAAATTTTTGGAACTGCTGATAGCAAAGAATCGGTGCAAAAGTTCGCCATAGATCGCATGAACAGCAGACCTCAGTTATTTAACCCATAACTGGAGGGAAGGGTTGGATTAATACCTTTCCTAAGGGTACCAGTGCGTACGTGAATGCAGAGTGTTTGACCGAAATTAGAACGCGGCTCACCGATTTCCCTTTCGAAGCCGACATCCACCGCACCACAACGCACATCCGTCCATAAACGCTTACAGCACCTGGTATTCCCAAGCGATCACCCATCTAAGTACTGACCAGGCTCAACGTTGCTTGACTTCGGTGATCGAGCGGGAAACGGTGTATTCAACGTGATATCGACTGACACCAAATCGGTCGAGTTTCGATCCCGGCCAGAAGCAAGTGGATATGTCTAGCCACACTGATGAGCTGTGATACAGCGAAACAGGCTTGTATGTGAATGACTAATATATATATATATATATATATATATATATATATATATTATTATTATTATTATTAAGTAAATCATCGAGCTTTATATCAACAGAATGCAGAAAGCACTGGACGGCCGTTTTGTCCTTTATCAGCAGTGCACATCCACTACCAGGAAATATATATATATATATATATATATATATATATATATGAAACTTAGTGCAATTTGATATTTTTGTGTACGAGTGGCCCTACAGATGATTAATGCATTTTTTTTTATTGGTTTTGTTGTGATGACTACATTTGCAAGTGTTTGGTTTCCTTTTATTGATTTTTATTGGGTTAACTTTCTTTTAGTGCGCGTAAATGGGTGTCCACTTAATTGCTTTATAATTAATTGGTTTATTCGTGTCATTTTGGTTGACCTGTTTTTATTGTGTTCGGTTGACTTTTTTCTTTTTATTAGTCTATGTGACCGCTTAAAGGTTTTTAAAAAATAGTTTAGTGTTTTTGTTCTTGTGTGTATTTATGTTTGTGGACTTTATGCGTGATATTTTCTGTTTGTCATTTGTTATATTATCCTCTGTTTTTTTTTGTTATATTTTCTTTGATTACGTTTTTGTCTATTTATATTTATATGTGATAGCTGTGTTTATTTGTGTTTTTGTATTTGCATATCCAATTAAATATTAGTTAGATAAATATATATGCCCGACAACAAAATAAAATTATATACATATATGTTGGATGTACAACAACTACAATAACAAGACATCTTTCTTCAGTCATGTCTGACCATTTGCCAGTTTATAGACATCTATAACAACATCCTTCTCTACATTCACAATATAAAACTAATGATCGATAACACAACTATCCTACCTCAAGAAAACAACAAATCCTCGTGGCAATATTCATTAAAAAATTAAGCCATCGATTAATAGAATCAGCTATGAATACTGTAATAATTTTCTAAAATGTTTATAAAAAGAACAGTTCGTAATGTTTTAGCACGTGCATGACCATGACATTACACCATAAAAAAAATCATTTTTTGATAATTTTTATGTTCTAGTGAACGCTAAGCCTTTTTTCAACCGTTGTATCTTAAGCAAGAAGAAAATTTACAGTACTTTCTAGCAACACTGTTTTACGGTTATTTTTTGTTACCACAACTCACTCTCCTGAAAATGATTTTGGAAGGAGATTGAAAGTACTTGGAAACCTTAAGAAATAAATGATAACATCTGTCAATGTTACAGCTCATTCCTTAAATCTTTCAATTATAATAGGCGAAAGATTATCTGTGAGTATGAACAGATTACATTAAAAATAAGCAAAAAGTGTTTGCAAATTATTTCTTCTGACATGTCTAAAAGAAAACATGATATATATATATATATATATATATATATATATATATATATATATAACGCTGACACTTCATTTTAAGAGATATAAAGTGTGTGATGGATAAACTGCCGTCTAAATAACCCAGAAATGAGACTAACACTGACATTTCATTTTACGAGATATAATTACAAATGTAACACAAAAATATGTTGTAATACGAAAGAGAAAATTTATTCATTACATTCGCCAGTGGTCTCAGACAAAACCTGCAGACCACTTTGGAATCTCTTGGAAATATTCTGGTTGGTCTCCTTGTAATGCGGATAAATACTGCCATAATTCATGTCTTCATTTCAGCTTTGGTATTAGAAATAGTTTTGTTAGTCTTTCACTTTACTGAAAGCCACACATAATAATCAGGAGAGGTTTATGTCTTGGGAGTTAGCTGAGTAGATATAAGGACGAGTTGGTCGCAGAAATTGCCCGAAAGCTAAGACATAGTTCTTCTTCTTGTATAGTATGGCGAAGAGTCTTATTACCAGACATAATGTAGCCACCCTCTTGACCCAGGACAGAACTACTTCATCAGGACACTTGATGCAGGACTCCATGGTGAATCTGAGGCTTTGTGAGAAGATGAATGAAGGCTTAACGTCTCAATCACTAGAGATCCCTCTAAACACCAACGTAATCGTCATTAGACTCATCCATCTATTTCCGAAAGCACTACACTGTTATCAAATTGACATCCAGATACTCTGAAATGTTGGTATTGGTAAATTCCAAGCAGTGTAGCAGGCCGTTTCCAAATTACTGACAGATGTGAATTGCGTCATAGTGCTCTTTTTCTTAAAAAGGGTGCTCGGTCCTACTATAACAGTCAGTCAGTTAAGTGTCATACGTGATACACGCTTCGACGATCGGGTCTCGAAAGAGACATGACTAACTGTGCTGAAGATTTTCCCGCAGTAGTTTGCCATTACTTTTTGCGGTAGACTGGTTGCCAACAAAGTCTATAGAACACAATCTGTCCTGTTATTTGACTCATAGCTGGAGAGAAGGATTATAATCTTCCCAAGAGTACACTGCGCCTAAGTAAATGCAATGAATTTGACTATAATTCGAACTTGGCACTTCGATTTCTCGTTCCGAGTCGATATCCCCTGCACCACAACGCACATCCGATCCTACTATATACCGCGCAGAAAAAAAAATTGCGCACGCACAAAACTAAATATATAATATAGCGACAATTTACCCCTCGCTACCTGTGCATGAATTTGATCATCTACGGTGTATTGGCGTTTTAACCCAGAGCTGTTTTCATTTATTTTTTTTTTTAAATTTCTTGTTGTCCTTTATAAATTTTTGTGTCCCTTTTGTTTGCTTCAGTCAGATAAGTGCCATACGTGAAACACTCTTGGGCGATCATGTCTCGAAAGAGGCATCACTGACTGGGCAGAAGATTATCCCGCAGTAGGTTGCCATTGCTTTTTGTGGTCGACTGGTTGCCAGCCAAGGCTATAGAACCCAATCTGTTCTGTTATTTAACCCATAATTGGATGGAAGAGACAGATTAATACCTTTCCCAAGGGTATTTGAGCGTAAGTGAATGCATTGAATTTAACTGGAATTCGAACTCGGCTCCCCGATTTCACGTTCCAAGCCGATATCCATACTTTTCGATAAATATTATCGTTTTCAAGATAACGCACCATTTTTTTCTTGATAAACGATTACATTCGCAATTATAATTTCACCATTTTTTTTTCGGAAAAGCGTACATGCATGTTTTTGTTATTTCATATTTCCCCGCAGATTTACGAAAGCACCAAAAGAAATAGTTAGCAGGAGATGATAACACCCCAACTTAAGAGTGGAGATGAGGGATAGATGATTTATGATCATTCAACATACTATTATAGATCTGGTATCGTTTCAGGCTACACGGAGGCTTCATTTTGATAGCAAACACAGTTTATCCTTATTGAGGGCACGTTTGCAATTATTAGATTCAGAACAAGAGGCGTCTGTTGCAATCAAAACGATGGCTTTATACAACCAGAGAAGGATATTCCTGCGGGATACAGCGGCTGGAAAGCCAGGTGTGGTACAAGGAGAAGATTATGGTTTTCTAATATAGCCCAAAAGCATTGATGAGGGCTTTTACTCTCAAAAAGTTCTCATTTGGAACAATGCTCAAAAAAATGGTTAAACATCTCACTCGGAAGGATCTAGGGAGGAAAACTGTGAAACGAGTATTAACCGGTACGCTTGTAAATAAAAAAGTCATATAAATAGGAGATCCATGTCTAAGTCTTCTTCTTTTATGTGCCTTGTTCTTTCAGGGCGTAGGCGACTATGGCTTTCCACGTCTCCCTATCCCTGGTATCACTTAGCACGCTTTCTCCTGTTACAGCACTCAACCCCCGTTCTGTCATCCACCTACCCAGGCCCTTCAGATATTTTATCCGCTGCATCCTCCTGTCTTTTTTCCCTCTATCTTGCCAGTTAGTATCAGGTTCTCCAAGCCCTCTTTCCTCATTCCATGTCACAGGAACTTTACTTGTCTCGTCCTGATGCTCAGTATTAATTTCCTTTTCGTTTCCATCCTTTTCAAAACCTCATGTTTTCTCACATACTTGGTCCATGATATTCGCAGCATCCTTCCGTAAAACCACATTTCAGTTGCGCCAAGTTTTTTTTCATCTTTGATGATATTGTCCGGCATTCACTGTCATATTGAAGAACTGACATCACATAGCAATCCAGTACTCATTTCTTTGTGTCTATTGCAATTTTCCTGTCTCTTAATACTCAGCTCAGCTTCTGGAACGCGTTTTTGCCATGCCAATTCGCCTTCGAATCTCTTGGTTGCACTTTCCGTCTTCTGTTATAACACTTCCCAGATATTTAAATTTCTGTACCTGCTTGATTTTAGTATCCATTACCTGTATTTTGCATTTTAGGCTACTCTTTTTGCTGATGACCATGCATTCGGTTTTCTTTAAGTTTATTTGTAGACATGTTTGTCACTCTCTTCAGCTACCATCTGTAGGAGGTTTTGTAGTTTTCTTTCTGTGTCTGCTATCAGCGCTATATCATGTACGTACATTATGTTGTTCAACTTTTTGGCTTTCGTTGTCAAATCCTGGCACAACAATCTATTTGTCAATAGAAAAGAGTTTTGATGCCCGAGAGAAGTCATGAGAGTAAGTAAGAATCAAATCGACTCAAGAAGCCTGTTGATCAGAAATATCAGGCAACCTGTAGGGAAATCCAACATTTGAATGTGAGGCCGGGCAAAAAACAAAAAAAAAACGTCTGAATACCAGCAACAGCATAAGTATTAAAATGACTAAGCCCCTTGTCTTGAAGAGTTTGAAATAATTTCACCAAGTGGTAAGTTATATGTAAAAAGTTTCAAAATATTGGAGAAAGAATGGTTGGGAATGTAAGAAATATATTAGTTATTGGTTTAGTTGCAACTGTCATAAGAATAATGTTTTTATTTTCCGAGAAAAAATCCCTAATGATTGCTGACTGTATATGTTAATAATAAGCTGCAGGAAATACTAAAGCCTAACTTGGCCTAGGGTTAGCCACCAGCAGAAAGATGTTCTCGTACACCTATTCACCTGAGACGTAGCACTGCAACTACCACGGTATTATGCGAATATATATATATATATATATTTTAATTCAGATACTTCAATCCAAGGGAAAAAAGTAGGAAGGTAAATTCCAAAAACCCGATCCTAATTAATATTAAAAATTTTATTTTAATATTAAAAGATTATACAGGAAGAGAGCTCCATGTAAAAAAATATTACAGAGCAAATATATATTAAAAAAGGATTAATTCAAAGATGTTGAATGGCCATTTCGATATGAAGATCCCCACGGGGGATAACACATCACCTCAGCAACAGAAGAATCCTTTCAGAAACTGGAGATGAATTAGTCTACTTTTCCTTTTTAAATAGATTGCAAAGAAATTAAAAAAGAAAATGAAAATAAAAATAAAAAGGAAAAATAAAGGAAAAGAAAAAAAATAGAAAAAGAAAAAGATAAAATAAAATCAAATAAACAAGAAAAGAAAAAATTGACATCGTCTGGGTTCGCAAAGAAAAAAAAAAGGAAGAGAATTGTAAGTAAAATGTCTGTTAATTTTTAGTTACAATTCTCTTCCTATTTTTTTTTTACGAACCCAGACGAAGGCGAATTCGCATGGCGAAGGAAGCATTTCAGAAGTTGAGTAAGGTATTAAGAAACAGGACAATCTCGCTAGAAACAGGAGAGTACTGGATTGCTACTTGCTGTTCGTCCTTCAATATGGCAGTGAATGCTGGACAATTCCATCAAAGATGAAGGAAAAACTTGAAGCAACTGAAATATGGTTCTACAGATGGATATCATGGATCGAGCATGTGAGCAATGATGAGGTCTTGGAAATGATGGAAACAAAAAGGAAATTAATACTGAGCACCAGGAAGAGACAACTGAATTTCCTGGGACACGCAATGAGGAGGGAGGGCTTGGAGAACTGATACTAACAAGCCAGTAGAGGGAAAAAGAGACAGAGGAAAGCAACGGGTAACATATTTGAAGGACCTAATCAGGTGGTTGAGGGAACGAGGATTGCATGATGTAACAGGAGAAGGCGTTTCTCAGAGCCACCAGGGATAGGTAAACGTGGAAAGCCATGATCGCCTACATCCTGAAGGGACAGGGCACATAGAAGAAGAATATCTGGTGAATACGGCGTGTTGGGTAAGACTTCACATTTAGGCGTTTTCAAGTAGTTTTTCAACCGTTTGAAACATGTTGTCTACCGTTGTTATTTATCTCGTGTTATTTTCTCCAATCTTCGTCTCAAACACATCAGTCGTAGTCGATATCGACCACCCATGATGATTTCGGTTGGTTTGCGCAGCTCATAATATACTACACCCAGCTTATGCCGCCAAATGCAGTGCCGAAGAAACTTCAAACCATGGACATTCGGCTTTGCTGTCTATGTTGTTGTTTGACCGATTTTACCGCTTAGGGTAATTGTAGTGTACCCACTTTTCATCGTCGGTCATTCAACGGCGTCTTGTTCACGTGTGACAAGACGCCGTTGAATGTCTCTAGGCTTCACCTTGTACTGAACCAAGTCTTTGCTTTTGGATCATTCCTAATGCTTTTAAAGGTTTCTAAACTATTGAGTGATCAACTTGAAAGATTCACTTTAACGAGTGAATAAAGAACGAAGAAAATTTTTTACAACGTTCAAAATATTAATGTAAAAGAGTGCTCGATATATAATATATAGAGCTGTGAGTATTTATTCAAAATTATATATATATATATATATATATATATATATATACATATTATATATTATATATAACAAATCTTTGTACATGTTCTAAAATATAATTGAGAATATATATATATATATATATATATATAAGATAAATATGTCGCAATTATACTCATTTTGTCGACTGACTGAATTTAACAAGGCAAAGAAATGAAGTGAATTTTATTTTAGGTAAACTATCTATAAATCAAAAAATTATAACGAATGTCATACTTATCAAAAGAGAAAATAATTTACTAAGAAGGAACTTTTTCTAAAGTGCCGCCATTAAATATTACGAAAATATTAATCTGTGCTTCAGTTTTTTCCCCAATCTTACCATTCTTAATATAACCAGTACTTTTTCGAACCAACGTATACAACAAGCATAGCAACAAATTAAAAGAAAACAGTTAATTTCCATCTTTTTACTGCTACACATGAAAAAGAATCTCTTCGCGTATGAAATATGACGTTTTTAAATGCTTAATAATTCTAGTTGACCTTATGTATATTTTATGAGCATCTTTTTCTAGTAACCAGCAATGTTTTATTGAAAAGAGAATTTAATTTCTTTGCCATGATAAAGTTTGTCAGTGGAGGAAACGCGTAGGCAAAAATATACTTGTCGTCTTACTTTTTATCATACTCTTACTTTTATTATGAGCATAACTGAGAATTTTTACACACACACACACACACACACACACACACACACACACACACAGAGACATATATATATATATATATATATATATATAATTTCAGATATCGGCTAGGAACGAGAAACCGGGCAGCCGAGTTCGAATTCCAGTTGAATCCATTGTATTCACTTACGCGCAAATACCCTTGGGAAAGGTATTAATCCGTCTCTTCCCTCCAGTTATGGGTTAAATAACAGGACAGATTGGGTTCTATAGCCTTGGTCGGCAACCAGTCTACCTCAGAAAGTAATGGCAATCTACTGCGGGATAATCTTCTGCCCAGTCAGTCATGTCTCTTTCGAGACATGATCGCCCAAGCGTGTATCACGTATGGCACTTAACTGACTGACTGATTCCTATATTTTCTTCAGAAGTTAATTTTTTTTTCTTTTATATACCTAAAATTTGGCCTTTTATATCAACTATTTTTAAAGGCAGTATTATAAAAATTACTATGCTTATGAAACACATCTTCATTTGCTGAATTTCTACTAATTTTATAGCTTATGGATAAGGGTACGTTAAATAACAGATGGAGAATGGTTAGATTTTGGGTGGGTATATAAAGGATTTTTATTTGTTTTTATTATGTGGTATATACTTTTCTAAATCTAAAGTTACATCGAGGAAATTTACCTTTTAATATTTGTGTCAATAGTTAACTTTAAATTAAATTTTTGAAAATCTCTATACATTATCTTTCTAATTTTATCTCCTTTCAAATTTGGAGCATTCCTCACTATCATAAGATCATCCTCCCTGTATAATCCAATATCTGCAGTATTTATTTTCTGAAAGGATATAAGATTGTATAGTACAACTAAGCCAATCAGATCTGAAGACCTTAGCAGTGTCTAAAGAACCCACAGTCGTATCAAATTTATCTTCCATGGAATTAATTTCTCCCACTGTTCCATTTTATGAATGAGAACAGATTTTTTTGCATTCGTTATTATATTTCTCTCCTCCTCCGATAAATCCAAATAAACAGCTTCAAATTCCAATGCTATAATAAATAGTTCCTTTGATATCGATGGATAGTACTCCGCAAAATTGAATTGAATAAAAGAACAATTGTTGTTTTTTCTTTTATATTATAAAATCATTTTGTTACATCGGATGTATCCTTTCATGAATTTAATTAACATATCCCATAATTTGTTTATTTTCTCTTTCGAGCATGTTTTAACTAATTATCCCTATTTCAGGTCTTGTGGGATTTATCATCTTAGCATTAGAATTTGTATTAAATTTTTTTCTTTTAATCTTTTATGGTGATATAACATTCTTTTGTGCTGAGTTTTGCTACTCTGTCGCATTTTTTTCAGCTTGTCAGTGATTTTTTTTGACTGTAAGTATATTACCAACTAAATTATTTATGCTCATATCAACGTTTTTATTGTTATTTGTCAATTTTTTTTTCATAATCAGAGCATTGTATTCCTTTGAGGAAAAATGTCTATTAACTTGCTTATATCTAATAATTTGAGTTATTACAGTAATAATAAAAGAGATTTTAAAATAATTAAATATATATCTGGTGTGGGCGACAAAGCTAACCTTGCAGCTGAGCTTGGAAAGGACCTCCAATCCGTATTGGAATGGCTCGTATATTTTAATGCTTCTAATACGGAGCTACTATCAATTAAACATCATAGACAATCGCACCTACCTCCCATTAGCATGGACCAGGCTTGCCTCCCAGAGAGTAAAACATTACGCCTCCTTGGTCTCACACTTTCAGCGGACCTCAGATGGAATGACTATATCGAATCCATTGCTAAATCCGCTGCTATGGAAGTCGGTTCTCTGTGAAGGGCCCGGAAGTTTTTTCCGTCTGAATCTATCCTGCACATTTGTGAATCTACCATCCGCCCGTGCATTGAATACTGTTGCCATATCTGCTCGGGTGCTCCTGCTATTCTCCTTGGGCTTCTCGACAAGGTACAGCGGAGGGTCTGTAATATAATCGATACTGACTTGGCAGACAGCCTGCTGTCTATCTCTCACCGGCGCGACGTGGCTTCCCTGTGTCTTTTCTATAAATACTTTCATGGCTTTTGCTCCGAGGAACTTAGATCACTGGTGCCCCCTAGGTTCGAATTTGCACGAGATACTAGATTAGCAACTAGATCCCACCCTTTTATAGTGAAACCGATAAATGCAACCTCAACTTCTACTCCAACAGTTTCTCTTCTCGCACTTCCAGAGTGTTGAATTCCCTTCCACATGACTGTTTCCCCGACGGCTACAATCTCTAGGAGTTTAAATGTAAGGTCAATAGACACCTCCTAACACACTAACTCGCTTCCATTCTTTCAAACACTCTTCCCATCCTCCAAACTATCTATCACCCCTCTTCTGACATTTCCTATATCTAACCACTCTTCCTATTTACCTCTCCCTATGTAGCCCCCTGCGCAATAGTGGCAGTGGAATGCCTTGCTTGGGGTGAAACGATTAAAAGAAAAGTAAAAAAGTATTTAAAAAATTGTATTAGGATATTAAGAATTGTGATAGAATATAATAATAATATCATAGATTTTAAAAAGAGATTAAAACGAATTTAAGAAAAATATTTAATAAATAAATGGATATTAAAAAGAGTTGTTTATAAATTAAACATTTTGAAAAACTAGAATAAAATGCATTCTGAATATAAATAAAATAACATAATTATTCTTAAATGACCCTTTAAGTTAGATCAAAATATAAAATGTTTTCTTTCTTTCTTTTTTTCTATCTTTCTTTCTTTTTTGTTTTAGAAATTATTGAGATATAGAGAAAACTAAAGGAAAAGATTTTGTAACAATAATGGAATACATCAACGGACATTGAGTCTAAACAGGGGTTTGTAAAATAAACTGATACTTTGGCCGATTAGTCTGAAAGAAAAGATCATGTATTCCCAAAAATATAAGCCTTTCTTTTCAAATTTTCTGATTAGTAAAATACCACACATAATCTTTTTTTGTCTTCCCATATATATAAATAACAAACATTTATTTTTATAATTAAATGATAATCATTTTCACAAAAATGATATAACATTGCCTGCTGACGAAAATAGATATCTCGATGCATAGAAATTTCCGTGTGGCAATGTAATTTTAATTAAAAAACAAACATATATATATATATATATATATATATATATATATATATAGTATTGTCTTACTATATATATATATATATATATATATAGTATTGTCTTACTATACATATATATATATATAGTATTGCATTACTATATATATATATATATATATATATATATATAGTATTGCCTTACTATATATATATATATATATATATATATATATATATACTACCGACCATAATTATTAGGCTACCCTCATGTTTTTCAAAAAATATATATTTCATACTATTTTTTAGCATTTATAGCCAAGTGAATAATTGTAAATGAAAATGGAATGGTTCTTTTGTTAATACTGCACAATAACATGTGCATCAAAGGTATTCATAAATATTTAATATTTACCTATATTGCAGTTTCATCATTGATAAAAATGAAGAAAATTTAGTGTGATTGGATCGAGTTCATCTTTGCTTCCTTGGCTTGTACAATTTTACAAAGTAATAATAACAAAAAAAAAACATTCTATTTTTATTTATTATGAAATACATCATTTCTTAAAAAAAAACTGTGTAGCTTAATAATTATGGCCGATAGTGTATATATTCATTTGGAATATAGTTTGTATTGCCATCTATTGGTTACATTTGTGTCGTGAAATTTCCTTTCACACATAACTGAACTATATTAAATATATCCATATTCTGAACGGGAGTATGTCAACGCGACTTTCCATCCTATTCAGGGGTGAAGTAAGATTTTTAAATGATTTTATGTTAAAAGTGAAATGCGCTTGTTTCTAGGTTTTTTCATTAACAAGCCTGCACTTCATTATCAAATATATTTTTTCCTTCATTTTATATCTTCTTTATTTTATTCTTTCCTTAATTACTATCGCCTTTGTTATCACTTTCTTTTCTTTTTTTTCATTCTTTTTCCAAAATCGATTGTGTTCCTTCCTTCTTTGCTTGATTTCATAATCAACATCATTTTCATTGTTTCTTTCATTATTGTCATTGTTCAAATTCCTTTACCTTTCTCTCTTATTCTCAGCGTCATTGACATATCATTCCTTCTATATTTTTCTTTCTTTCTTTCTTTCTTTCTTTCTTTTTTCTTTCTTTCTTTCTTTAAATGTCTCTACCATCCTAATTATTAACAACAACTCCCTTAAGTTTCGTTTTCTTCACACACCAGCACTTTTACCGTTTCATAGACCTCTGATGAACGACACAATCAAACGCTTTTGTTGTTATTCTCATTTGGTCGACGCTTGAGGGTCATCGCCGGAACAATCCTCTACAGTTGAACTCGTACAATATCGTATGGATAAGCTTTTCTAAGGCAAAAACATTTTAACAGAATACTTATAAACAGTTTGACTGAATATTCATTCATTTGTACAGTTTGTCTACACTTATAAGTTATTTAAAGACAGAAAATATTTTTACATTGTATGATTTTTTCTTTTGTTTTAGATTGTAATGATTTAGATTATAATGATTTAGATTATAATGATTTAGATTATAATGATTTGTTGACAAATGTCTTAATAATTAACCCATAGCAGGGGGAGTAGAGGTGAATCCACACCTTTCCCATCGGTATTTGCGCGCAACTGAATATAACGAACTCAACAGGAATTGGAACTTAGCTCTCGGATTTACAATTCCACCTGATCAGGTTCTTAAAATATGTTATCCGCTTCTTTCCCCTGTCTCTTTTTCCCTCTATCTGGCCTGTTAGTATTAAATTCTCCAAGCCCTCCTTTCTCATTGCATGTCCCAGGAACTTTAGCTGTCTCTTTCGTTTCCATCTTTTCCAAAACATCATCATTGCTCACATGCTCGATCCATGATATTTGCAGCATCTTTCCGCTGCTTCAAATTTTTAGAAAACCGAAATAAAAAAACTAACCGAAAGTGAATAAGAAAAATCATTTTAAATTTTTACTCACTCAGGAAATTACGAGTACATTTTTTTTTTCGACAAACATGAATTCTCGTAGTTTAGCGGCTCGCGTTCAAGTTTAGCGTAAGCTAGTTACACTTTTTTTTTCGTTCGGTTTTCTTTTCTGGATTGCTAACTACTGTTGAATAGAACAAAGTGTGACAAAAAATAGTATTCCATGGGTCCAATGTTGAACCAATATTGACAAATTCAACGCAGTATTTTTGGGGTCCTCAAGAATCCTTAAGAGTCCTCGTTGCCAAGTTTGAGGCCAGAAATGAAGACACAAAGACGGTATAGAGTTAAACAAATATGTTAACAAAAGACAGTAGCATAAACAAAGAGAACATGAAAAATCACCAGCATGACTGTATTGGTCCATCTGTCAGAGCTGTCTGCAGGAATATACGTCTTTGTGTCTCAGCACAAAGCATAACTGCTGTCTATCTATAGTTTGAAAATGTTTATCTATGTAGGTAAATTACCAGAATAGATAGATAGATAGATAGATAGATAGATAGATAGATAGATAGATAGATAGATAGATAGATAGATAGATGAAAAGACGAAGAAAATTACGCTTTTAAACTAGTTCCAACTTTCTCTTCCGTAAATAATTTTCGTTTCGTGTCCTATCTATTATTAACAATAACGCCAACGAGCACTTTGATAATGTGTTGGGTCAAAGGATCCTAAGGTCTACATAATGGCGTCAATTTTATTTAAGTCTCTCTCTCTTTCTCTTTCTTTCTCTCTCTCTCTCTCTCTCTCTATATATATATATATATATGTGTGTGTGTGTGTGTGTGTGTGTGTGTGTGTGCAGGTTTTAATAATAGCATCATGCAGATGTAAAACATATTAAAAATAATGGAGGTATTATTAATAAAAAAGAGTAATCCTACACTTAATAATATCAATTATGAACAAGATGACAATATGCTGACATAACATGCACATACCTCTGTATAAATAAACTTTACACAGGTGTAGTTACAAGTAAAACAAAATTCAATCTTCATAATGGCTAAAGGTATAGTCGAAAGCGCTCTAAGACAGAAAAAAACTTTAGACAATTCTTCTATCATTTGATTCCTGATAAGAAAAACTTCCAAACATATGAAAATTAGATAAAAAAAATTAATATTATCCTGTCTCTCATTTACAAAAAACTTGCAAAAAAGAGAGATTCATTTTTGAAGACTGTCGTTTACGCAAACCTGGTTTATCTTTTCAAACGTACAACATGGATTTTCAGAAAGTACAACTGGAAATTTAAAATAATTGAAATTCCAAATAGAGAAGGAATTTATAAAGAATTATAAACACTTTCATCCGGATTAGTATGCTTCTAAAATATATTTTCTGATATGTTTACATCCGAACATTACTTATATTATTTCTTAAATTTCTCGTTATGGATATAATATTATGGCTAACTTCTCTTCTTGACATAATCTGCAGGCATCACCACTTTTGTAATGTCTGGCATTTATGTTATATCATGGTCTTGGCCGTTTTTTACTTTCAATTTCCTCACGTGGTTAGCCAGTTTGGTACAACATTTAAGACTTTCTATCTTGAATGTTGACCATTGATTATGCCAACGATTTTTATGGAAAGGAACAAATAGGAAACCTTTATCAATCTAATCTTTCAATTTTATTAAAATTTCTTTACAGACTGAGATGTGGAGACAATTTTTCTCTATATCTCACACGCTGACGAAGCTTTAATAAATGTGAGACGAATTTCTGCAATTTACAATTTAATTTGTGTTGCGATAGCCTTAGAGGAAAAGAGTGGATAATCTTGCGTGATGAACCAGGCGAGCCTGTTCAAATCCTAGATCACGATATGTGATCTCGTCAACGTTTCGTCTTTCCAAAATGACGGCGATCATAATTTAGTAGGCTAGGATTTACAGGTTCTTCCCAAACGGCTTCCGGGGCAGAGATTGTGTTCCGGAAGTCGATAAGCGCGTACTGTGAAACATCTCAACATTCGGGCATTAACAAAAGTCATAGCTTTTTCTTCCGGTATTTTAGCTAATTAAGTTAAACGCTATTACAAACCACTTTTGACTGTTATACAAAATATCGGCATCTAACAGATTGTGCATATATATATATATATATATATATGAATTTATTTTGTAAACATTATTTTTAATGGATACGCGTATTTGAGTTAGATACTCTTTTTTTTTTTAATCCTGTCACCCCAAGCAAAGCATTCCACTGCCACTATAGCGCAGGGGGTTATATTGAGGGATTGGGTATAGGAAATGTCAGATGGAGGGTGATAGACGACTTAGGATGTACATAGGGAGAGAGTTGGAGTGAGTGGGTGTGAGTTAGTGTGTTAGGAGGTGTCTATTGACCTTACATCTAAACTCCTGGAGGTTGTAGCCGTCGGGGAAGCAAGCATGCGTTAGGGAATTCCACAGGCGGGAAGTGCGAGGAAATAAACTGCTGGAGTAGAAATTGCGGTTACATTTCATCGGTTTCACTGTAAAAGGGTGGGACCTAGTTACCAATCTAGTATCTCGTGCAAATTCACATCTAGGGGGCACCAGTGATTTAAGTTCGTCAGAGCAGAAGTCATGAAAGTATTTATAGAAGAGGCACAGGGATGCCACGTCACGCCGGTGAGAGAGATACTGCAGGCGGTCAGCCAAGTTGGTATCAATCACATTACAGATTCTTCGCTGTATTTTGTCAAAAACTCCGAGGAGAATAGAAGGGGCACCCGACCAGATGTGGCAGCAGTACTCCATACACGGGCGGATGGTGGATTTACATAAATGCAGGCCAAGCAGGTGTAGTGATTTACTCTCTGGGGAGGCAAGCCTGTTTTTTATTTTATGTAATTAAAGTATATACATACTGGCCTGAATAATCGAGAAATCTTGTGAAGAAAATATGCATCCACTGGCAGGATTCAAAAGTGCGTCCGCTATAGGAAACCGTCATTAAATCTGATGTACCCTAGACCGCTCGACCACGTGGAACATATCATCAAGCAAAGCCCGAAATAGTGCTTTCTGATTTTTCGTTGTATTCATATCTGCTTTTTTTTTCTTATCCTAATGTAAACATGGATCTGAGTTGTAGTGCAGTGGCTATCGGCTGGGAAACAAGAAATCAGGGAGCCGAGTTTGAAGTCAAGTTGTATTGGTTGCATTCACTTACATGTAAATATCCCTAAGAAAGGTATTAAGTTGTTTTTTCCCTCGAGTTATGGGTTAAATAACTGGACTGATTGGGTTCGATAGCAATGGTTGGCAACCAGTCTACCGCAGAAAGTAATAGTAATATACTGCGTGATAACCTTCTGCCAAGGCAGTCAAATCTCTTTTGAGATATAATCACCCATGCGTGTATCATGTATGGCACTTAATTGACTGAATGTAAACAAAAACCATCTATTTACAAAATTTTACGAAACCCATTACGAAATGGATTTGAATATTTTGGAAAATCGGGAAGATATACTAAAAAATGCTGGTATTAATTCATTTTGTAAAGTTATATAAACATATATATATATATATATATATATATATATATATATATATATATATATATATATTTCAGATACTTCAATCCAAGGGAAAAAAGCAGGAAGGTAAATTCCAAAAAACCCGTTCCTAATTAATATTAAAAATTTATTTTAATATTAAAAAATGATACAGGAAGAGAGCTCCATGTAATAAAATATTACAGAGCAAATATATATTAAAAAAGGATTAATTCAAAGATGTTGAATGGCCATTTCGATATGAAGATCCCCACGGGGAACGACACATCACCTCAGCAACAGAAAAAAACCTTTCAGAAACTGGAGATAAATTAGTCTACTTTTCCTTTTTAAATAGATTGCAAAGAAATTAAAAAATAAATAATAAAATAAAATAAAAATAAAAATAAAGGGAAAGAAAAAGAAAAGGAAAAAGAAAAAGAAAAAGATAGAATAAAATCAAATAAATAAGAAAAGAAAAAATTGACATCGTCTGGGTTCGCAAAAAAAAAGGGGAGAATGTAACTAAAAATTAACAGACAGCCGTGTTAAATCGACGTCAGTTAAAGCAACACGGAAAAAAGGTGGTAAGAGAGATAAAAGAAGGAAGGGAGGGAAAAAGAAAGAAACTAAAGAAAAAATTTTTTTTAAATATTACAGACGCTGGACTAATTCAAAAACCTAATTTCCCCAAAACGTTGAAGTATTAGAAAAAGGCCTTTACTTAAAAAGGCATAATTATTAATAAAAGGGAATAAAAAGATATAGGATTTAAAATAAAATTATTTTTAAAAAAATTAGGTCATTTGAAATTAAACTAATAATTACAATTATTATATATACATACCTATAGAAGTACACACAGACATACATATATATAGGAATATTATTATAAAAAAAAACAATATAATATAAACAAACATACATGTACATACACGTATATATATATATAGTCACATATATACATATAAAACATATATCATCACACATCCAAAAACAGATATATCAATACCCCATATATATTTCTACTGGTCAGAGCACGTGTTTTGGGTTGGGAACAGCTTTTAAAGTAAGTCATGATTTTGCTTTGATTTTATTTTATTTGAATTTTTTTGTTGTGGCTAATTTTAAAAGTTTCATAGTTATTTGAACGAGTGCTTTTTTTTTTGTCTTTTTTTCAAAGAAATTTATTTTACTGGACTTTAACAAGTTAAAACTTAGTTAAGTCAACACCCCTACTTTTTTTTTCTTTATTTTTTATCAATTGAATTACATAGACTAAACTATCGCCCGGTTCACACTCCAGCCACGTTCCCTGTTTAGGATATCGTTTCCGGCTTTCCCTTTTCCAATGTTTTCACTTTTCTTTTCTTTTTTTTTCAGTTGGAGTAGATAGACTAAACAATTGCCCGGTTCACACTCCACCCACGTCTATTGTACAGGTGTAGAGTCTCATCCCCTGTTCCCTGTTTAGGATGTGGTTTCCGGTTTTCTCTTCTCCAAATCATTTCACTCGTACGTAGCCCCCTGCACATCAGTGGCGTTACCGTCTTGCTCGGTGTGATATGATTAAATATATATATATATATATATATATATATATATATATATACGCTAGCATCATAGCCCGGCGTTGCCCGAGTTTTTGTTGACTAAATGAATTTAACATAAAAATTAAAATTATTTATTTTGTTTGTGGTTTTTTTTTTTAATTATATTTTCTGAGTATGAAATATGGAATCTGAAAAAAAGACTTAAATAATTTAATTAATTATTGGCACTTTCTTTTTACATATTTTGTTTTTGTGTAAATAAAAAAAAAATTTGAATATTTCTTTTCTTTCAAAGTTACGGGAAAAATTATTCACATTTTTTGTTGACCAAATTAATTTTTAAAAACGTCTAAATAAATATTATATATAAAGGCTCCTTTTTTAATAAAAAAATATTTTAGTCGCGTTTGACCCGTGTGATTTGATTTCAGTGACGTAATTTAGCAACCATCTTAAATCTTAGATGTTTTATGGAGCAAATGTAAAGAATCAGCTCCATTTGCCAAAAAGTGCGAAAGGAAAAATTGTTGAACTTAAACTTAAAAAGTATGTGTCGGCCTGGCTTCCCTGTGGATATGTGTCCCTAGAATGTTTGAATGGCTTAGTTTTAAAAATGTGGGTGTGCATAGAGAAGAGTGACACACAGACTCACAGTTTCCCTTAGACAGACAGATAGATAGATAGATAGATAGATAGATAGATAGATAGATAGATAGATAGATAGATAGATATGAGCAGACTGGAACAAATATGTCGTCTCACAGCAGATTGAATTAACTCAAGCATTCTTACATTTTACACTGAAATGCTAATGAAGGTCCCCCATATGCTTCTTTACATGTTTTAATAATGCACAAACATTTATTCATATCCCTGTCTCCCTCTCTTTCCTCTTTTTTCTCTCTCTCTCTTTCTCTCTCTCTCTCTCTCTCTCTATATATATATATATATATATATATATATATATATTTATGGGAGAAATATAGATAGATTCCTTTATAGGTTTCATGCCATGCATATATTTCTTCTTTTATCTCCGTTTATTTTTTTCCGCTTTTCCTTCATTCAGTTTATTTAATTTGATTTTTTCTCATCTCATTTTCTTCATGTTTCTTTTATTGTTAATTGTCCTTCACCTGTGAAAAATCGCAGAAAAAATAGACATTAGCCCGACAGGCATTTCATTTTAGATTGCATTGTCATTCCTTCTTAATGATTTAGCAATACGCCTCGTTTTTCTTTCCTTTTTTTACTGTCTTGCTTTCTTTTATTTGTTTAAAAGCCCTTCTTTCTTTTTCTTTTCTTTCCTTTAAAGCTTTCTTCAATGAAAGAAAGAAAGAAAGAATAAAGAGACATATAAAATAAAATTATGTAAAATAAATTCCATTTAAATAAAAAAAAATTAAATATTTTCCACCTACTTTCGTTTTTCCGTTCTTTCTTTCTTTGTTTCTTTGTTTGTTTCTTTCTTTCTTTAAAGCTATTTTCAACGAAAGAAAGAAAAAATAGAGACGAAACATATAAAATAAAATTATTATATAAAATAAATTCCATTTAAATAAAAATAATTTTAAGTGTTTTCACCCAACTATCGTTTTTCAGTTTTTCTTTCTTTTTTCTTTCTTTCTTTTTTCTTTCTTTCTTTCTTTCTTTCATTTTTTAAAGCTTTCTTCAATGAAAGAAAGAAAGAAAAAATAGAGAAGTTAAGAGACATGTAAAATGAAATTATTATATAAAATAAATTCCATTTAAATAAAAAGAAAATTTTAAGTGTTTTTCCCCACCTATTTTCGTTAGCGGTGTTCATATTTTCCGTTTCTTTCTTTCTTTCTTTCAGGCTATTTCCTAAAATATTTATTTGTCTCCAATCAGTTCTTTCTTTCTTTTTTACCATTCATTTTTTAGATTCTTCTTCTTCTTCTATGTGCCCTGTCCTTTCAGGACGTAGGCGATCATGGCTTTCCACGTTTCCCTATAACTGGTGGCACTTAGTATGTTTCTCCTGTTACACCTCGCAAACTCGTTCCGTCATACACCTGATCAGTCCTTCAAATATGCTATCCGCTACCTTCCTCTGTCTCTTTTTTCTTCTATCTAGCCAGTGGGTATCAGGTTCTCTAAGCCTTCTTTCCTCATTGCATGTCCCAGGAACTTCAGTTGTCTCTTCCTGATGCTCACTATTAATTTTCTTTTTGTTGCCATTCTTTCCAACATCATTGTTCACATGCTCGGTCCATAATATCTGCAGCATCCTTCTGTAGAACCACATTGCCGCTGCTTCAATTTTTTCTTTATCTTTGATGATATTGTTTAGCATTCTCTGCCATATTGAAGAACTGACATCACATAGCAATCTCTCTTCTTTGATTTTAGTGAGATTTTCTGTGTCTTAGTATTTTACTCAGCTTTTGGAACGCGTCCTTATCTATGCCAATTCGCCTTCGCACTTTCCATCTCCTGTTAGAACACTTCCTAGGTATTTAAATTTCTGTACTTGCTTAATTTTAGTATCGCCCACCTGTAGTTGGCATTTTGCGTTGCTCTTTTTTGCTATTTTCGTCATCCATTTCTCATCCTGTTTGTTTTTTCTATTTCTTTAAATTGTTCTTTTATACTTTCTTTTTCTTCTTAGTTAATTAGAGAAATGTCATTGTTTCAATTGTGTTCTTTGTTTTTCTTGCTTTCTATCTTTCTTTTTCTTGCTTTCTTTATTTCAGTGTTTCTTTCTTGCTTCTTTCAAAAAAGTGTATTTCTCTCCAAACAGTATTTGTCTATGTTTCTGAGATTAGGTAGAATTTACAGTATTTATATTATTCGGACTATTGTCCTCATCTTTGTTGCTATTTGTACGACGTTTTGATCGCTGTACGCTCCGGCCTTCTTCAGGTGCGAGGAATTTCGAAGCGAACCATTTATTACAATCACTGGGGTATATGAACTCCATTCCTTGCTTAATGCCTCTTCTGGAAGTCATCAGTTGTCTCCCTCCAAACCTGTAAATAACATGTTCACCACTGCTGTAGTGGTTAGTTCCTTCCTGTGACTTGACCCAAAATGTTGTGAGTTCAATACCAGGCTACAGCAGTGGTGAACAAGTAAATTGCTGGGTTAGAGGGAGATAACTCATGACTTACAGAAGAGGCATCAGGCAAAGAATGGAGTTCATATACCCCAGTGATTGTTATAAATGGTTCGGTTCGAAATTCTTAGCACCTGAAGAACGCCTGAGCGTACAACGGCCGAAACGTCGTACAAATAGCAACAAAGATGAGGACACTATTTCGAATAATTTAAATACTGTTTTCTCCGATCAGTTGTTTGATTTTTTCATTCTTTGATGCTTTCTTTTTTCCTTCTTTCGTTAGATAAATTTATAATTTCTTTAGTTCTTTCTTTCTTTAATGGGTTATTTCATGCATTTTTTCTTTGTTCGATTTGTTCATCTCGAATCACTTCTTTATTTCTTTGTTTATTTCCTTCTTTCTTCCGACTGCCTCGTTTTCGTTTTACTTTTTCCTTCATTCTTTTTTTCCTCTAGTTCTATCTTAGCACAAACTCACTCATCTCTGTTGGTATTTTTTGCGATTATCTTCCACATATTATCCATTTTTTTAATTTTTTTTTTGCAAATACAGCAATTCTTTTTCTTGTTACATATTCTCGTCTTTATTACTGTTCCTTTCTACTCAGCGATTTTCGTTTTTCGATTTCATCCACTCAAAAGCTTCTTTTCTCGCACTTCCTGCCTGTGGAACCTTCTTCCATATAATTGATTTCCTGGCGGCTACAACTTCCAGGAATTTAAATGCAATGTCAATACCCATCTCTTAATCACTTGACTCTAGTTCTTTCTACATTACCCTGTATATCTTTTCCTTTCTCGCTACCTTTGTGATTGTCGTCACGCCTGTATTCTCGTCTTTCTATTGCTCTTTTCTCTGAAACCTTCTGTGGCTGGTTCGTCTTTGTTTTTTACTTTCTTCCTGTCTAATCTCTTTCTCTTATGTAGCCTCCTGAGCATCAGTGGTGTTAACGCCTTGCATGGGGTGAAACGATTTAAAAAATCTTTGACTATCTCTTTTATACATCCTAATATTCAAATCTTCATTCATTTTCATTTATGCTGGTCTTGATTAAACAACACCTGATTTTATTTAAAATATCAATTTTTCCTATTTCCCTCTTACTCTCTTTTATCAATTAGTATTTTTATTTCAGATTGGACATACATCTCCACCCCCTGTCATTAGTTATTATGCAATTCATTGATTTTATATTGTTTTTTTTTTGTTTTTTTTTTTGCTTTGTTTTTGTTAATAAAACTTACAATAACCAATCGATGCATGTAAATATATTCCGAATATAATTTTATTCATATCTGGAATATATTGTATATGTTTCAGTTTGTAATCTCAGGACGTAGGCGATTACGGCTCTCCACAATTTTCTGATATTTTTAGCTTTTAATACATTTTATCTTTCGTTACACATCCTGCTTTTCGTAATCCAAGCAGAAGAAGAAAATACTGAGCTACGTGCAAGATTTCGAACTACTATAGTCACTCCTGACATATCAAATGTTACTAAAGAAAGAATCAAAGATCAGTTCATACTTAGTTATTACAATATACCTTTGAGAATTATTAACACATGTTTCGTTTTGTGGCAACTTAATTTAACAGCCTAATGAGGCTTGCATTTATTTACACATGTCAACACTATGAATATGGATCCAAAGAGATCTTCCGGTATTTCGCCACTGTTATTTATTTCATTTATAATTTCGGTAATCTTATTCATCCTGACATCTTTGAAAGCTGATATTCCTTAAAAACCTATACAGTCTCTCTGATTTCTATCCTTTCTTTCTTTCTTTCTTTTTTCTTTCTTTCTTTCTTTCTTTCTTTTTATTTTGCCTGTTACGTTTTTCGTTCTTCTTTTCTTTCTTTCTTTTTCCTTTCTTTCTTTCTTTTTCTTTCTTTCTTTCTTTTTCCTTTCTTTCTAATTTTCTTAATTTGTTTCCTTCTTTTTTCCTATTCCGTTTTACTTTCTTTCTTTCTTTCTTTCTTTCTTTCTTAGCTCTTACTGCTTGTAAGAACCTGTGGCGGCCTCGACTATGCTTGTCAAATTGGCCTTGTGTCAAACACAACAGAACCTCCCACAATTTAAAATATCAGAAGGTTGTATGTTGAAATGTAGAATAATAAAATATTTCGTTTGTGAGTTAAAGTAATTTTTTATTAACGGAATAACAAATTCTAAGAAGAAAATAAAATGTTCATAGAGAAAATGCATGTAGTTAATTAATTCTTATGAGTGAAATGTTCAAATGGAAAAATGCACGTGGTTAAATGTTCTAGAAAAATAATAGTAAAGAATTAAAAGTCCAGAATTTAGAGTTGATAATAGCAGAATGTATGAATGTAAAAAGATTAAAAGGGTTGGTAATAAAGGGCTGTGTTCTTTTCTTTTTTATAGCTAGAGAAAAAGTGAGAAGAGAAGTCAAGGTACTGAAGGAGATTGTACTTATCGGTGTTCTTGAAGGATCCTGTTGTTTTTTGTTGTTTTCTTTGGCGACGTGGAGTAAAAATGAAGAAAGAAAAATTGGAAAAGTTAGAATGAATGTAGGTCAGCGAAACGTGAGCCAATCAGATTGAAGTTTCTTCCTTAGATTGTGACGAGATACTATCAGATACCACTCCTATTCGAACTCATTTGACTGGTCAAATAATGTGGTTTAAGTAGTAGATTTTAGGCATATGACCGGCTCCAGCAGCATACCCATTTTTTCATTTGATGTGGAAAAAAGTGACTGGCGTCATAGATCAATTTTCTATTTCTTATCCAGTCAGGATCCAGAATTTTACTTTCCAAAATGCTCAAAATTGTTTGGATCCGATTTTGCAGGTGTGCAATTTTACTTAGTGAGTTTAAGTTAACAGTTGGATGATACAGAATTTGTATCCTATAAACCAACTTCGTTTTAAACTTTTTCTTTGTTTGGTTGATTTTTTAACCTCTAATATTTTACGATATGCCTTTTTTCTGAGGTTCTATTTACTTCATTTTGTCTGCTTGTATATCTTTCGTTGTATTTTGCAGCTAATTTTATTTCGTTCCGTTTTAGTTTCAGTTAATTATTTTATCTCTTTTCATTTTTCATTCACAAAGTCTTCAAACTAATTTCTTTCTTTCTGTCTTTCATTGCTTTTAGCTTTTCTTCCTTACCCGATTTTTTTATCATTGTTTTTCTTCCAAGATGGAATTTTTTATTACATGTCACACATAATTTCCTTCCTACGTTTATTTTCTTTCTCCAATGGATTCAATATTCATTTCGCAAATATTAGATTGTATATCAGTTAAGTGCCATACGTGATACACGCTTTCGGCGATCATGTCTCGAAAGAGACATGACTGACGGGGCAGAATATTATCCCGCAGTAGGTTTCCATTGCTTTCTGCGGTAGACTGTTTGCCACCCATGGCTATCGAACCATATCTGTCCTGACATGTGACTCATAGGGAGAGGGAGAAGGGATTTATGATGTTATTGAGTAATAATTAATGGGGGAGCAGTTTATTACTTCATAACAGTTTAAAACCGCCCCCCACTTTCTGTCCATTAAAAGCCATATCATGCTTCCAACTATTATATTCAGTCAGTCAGTTAAGTACCGTACGTGAATGACTGGCAAAAGATTATCCCGCAGTAGGTTGCCATTGCTTTCTGCGGTTGACTGGTTGCCAGTCAAGACTATAGAACCCAATCTGTCCTTTTGAAATTTATATTTATTCTGTTATGCGAAGCTACTTTGGCCAAGTTATCAGCAGCCATTACAGCTCCATGCCATGTGTTCTTTGAATGGGAATTTACCTAGCAGGCTAACTCGCTGTTGATTTTTGGGAAAAGCAAGAATTGAAGAATGAATCTTTAATTCAAATTTCCTGTGTTAAACTGTGAGGTATTTTTCATTTGTTTTTTTTTATATATATATATATATATCTGTGTTTTGTTTTTTTTTTGTTGTTTTTTTTCCCCCCCTTTTTTGGAGTTCATGCTTCATTTGGGAGGAAAAAAAAAAGTTTGAAATTTATATTTATTGTTATGCAAAGCTACTTTGGCCAAGTTATCAGCAGCCATTACAGCTCCATGCCATGTGTTCTTTGAATGGGAATTTACCTAGCAGGCTAACTCGCTGTTGATTTTTGGGAAAAGCAAGAATTGAAGAATGAATCTTTAATTCAAATTTCCTGTGTTAAACTGTGAGGTATTTTTCGTTTGTTTTATATATATATATATATATATATATATATATATATCTGTGTTTTGTTTTTTTTTTGTTGTTTTTTTTTCCCCCCTTTTTTGGAGTTCATGCTTCATTTGGGAGGAAAAAAAAAAGTTTGAAATTTATATTTATTCTGTTATGCGAAGCTACTTTGGCCAAGTTATCAGCAGCCATTACAGCTCCATGCCATGTGTTCTTTGAATGGGAATTTACCTAGCAGGCTAACTCGCTGTTGATTTTTGGGAAAAGCAAGAATTGAAGAATGAATCTTTAATTCAAATTTCCTGTGTTAAACTGTGAGGTATTTTTCGTTTGTTTGTTTTTTTTTTATATATATATATATATATATCTGTGTTTTGTTTTTTTTGTTGTTTTTTTTTCCCCCTTTTTTGGAGTTCACTTGGACTTTAACTAAGTTAAAACTTAGTTAACTCCACTTTTGTAAGTTTGTTTGTTTTTTTTTTGTTTTTTGTTTTTTTTTCAAAGGATTGTTCGTGTTCGTTTGTTTTTTGTTTGTTTTTTTTTGTTTTTTTTTTTTTTTTAATAGGAGTAGATAGGTCACACTATCGCCCGGTCTATACTCCTCCCACGTCAATTGAACTGGAGTAGAGGCTCGTTCCTTGTTTCCTGTTTAGGATGTGGTTTCCGGTTTTCACTTCTCTCTCTTCAGACCTTGGTACTGGTGCTTCCGTGAGTTTCCTGCGATCTGGCCGGTTGGTGGCAATGGCTCATCACTGTGAGGGTACCGGGTTGGCAGTTTCCTGGTTGCTGCTTCCGACTGGTAGTTAGGAGCCCTAACTCTTGCGTAGCGTCAAGAGCGGCTGCTCTGATCAACAGTTGTATAATATCGGGGTTCTTGTAGTGCCATGTCGCGCATGGATAGGTGTCCCTGCAAGCGCTTTCGGTGGGCAACCCCGAGGCCACACCTTGTTGCAGCCCTAGCCAGTCTCCCTCCCAGCACAGATCGTGGGTAATGACCGCCTGTATCCTCTACCCTAGGTCCCTTTCTATAAACAATAAACATGACAAAACAAAACAGAAATGACCCTAAACCAGTTAAATCCAAACCACCTAAGCCCATTAACCTCTCCTTCACTAATATCCGAGGCATTCGTACTAACTTTGCTAGTGTAGAAGCGTTCCTGCATGAAAAGTCCCCTGACATCCTCGCGCTCTGCGAAACTAACCTCAACTCAGCTATTCCCTCGTCTGACCTCTTCATCCCTGGTTATCTTCCCCTTTTAAGGAAGGATTCTACTGTCCACATGCATGGGCTGGGTGTTTATGTCAGTGAACACCTCCCCATAACTAGGGTGACTTCACTCGAATCTACTGACCACCAATACATATGTCTCCGCCTTGTCTCTCCTCAGTTCGGTTAGCTACCTATTCTTCCTTTACCGTTCTCCCTCCTCTCCTGACTGCTCCCTACTAGATAGCATTGCCGACGACATAGATAGGGCTATTTCCTATCACCCATTTGCCCACATATTTGTATTTGGAGACCTCAATGCCCATCACTCTGAGTGGCTTGAAAACGCTGTTACTGATTCGGCGGGCATTCACGCCATGAACTTTGCTATTTCCCAATCCCTTACGCAAGTGGTGGACTTCCCCACTCGCTTCCCAAGCAGACCCTCGGGTCATTCCTCGCTGCTAGATATATGTTTCACCTCTGCGCCCGATGCCTGTCAAGTCTCGCAGCTTTGCCCTCTCGGCAACTCCGACCACGCTGTAGTCTCCCTCAGTATTTCTTTCCAATCTCACTCCCCCCAGAATCCCCCTACTTATAGAACCTCCTACCTCTACCAAAAAGCTGACTGGGATGCCTTTCGCGATTTCCTCTGCGACGTCCCTTGGGGAAAAGTGTTTGACCTATCAGTTGATGACTGTGCCTCTGAGGTCTCATCATGGGTGAAAGCTGGCATTGATGCCTTCATACCCACCAGAAAGTATTGCTTAAAACCTCATTTCTCTCCGTGGTTCTCTCCGGCCTGCTCAGCCGCCATTGCCCACAGGAACCATTACTTCCGTCTATTCCGGAGACAGCCAACTGATCACAATAGGCGCCTGTTCACATCCGCTCGCAGTGAGTGCAAGAGAACCCTAAATGACGCCAAACAGTTGTTTGCTGAGAGAATGCGACAGCACATAGCTGACCGCAAGTTCGGCTCCAAGGACTATTGGAGGATTTGTAAACGAGTGCTCAACAATAGGAAATCCTCAATACCTCCTTTAATCCATGGATTTGATGTTCTCACGTCATCTGCGGAGAAAGCTGAGTGCTTTGCCCGCAGATTCTCATCCAACTCCACACTCGACTCGTCCGGAGTGCACCCACCCGACTTCCCTATTAGAACTGAGGCCAAACTGCATGACGTATATATTACCCCGACAATAGTATCCAGAGTAATTTCAAAACTCGACCCCCATAAGGCGTGTGGTGACGATGGAATCCCGGTGATAGTCCTTAAGAGGTGTGCCCCTGAACTTTCCCCTGTCCTCTCTAAACTGTTTAACTACTGCCTTTCTGCTTCCTGCTTTCCTGCATGCTGGAAATTCTCCTCAGTCGTTCCTGTCTTTAAGAACTGTGGTGAACCCTCGGACCCATCCAACTATCGCCCTATCAGTCTTCTACCAATATTCGGGAAAATGTTCGAGGCTATAATAAATGCTGAAATAGTTCATCATCTCACCGCCCACAAACTGTTCTCCGACAGGCAATATGGATTCCGATTTGACAGGTCCACAGCCGACCTGCTAACTACTGTAACGGAGTACATGCTACAGGCCCTTGATGAGTCTGACGAGGCTCGCGCGGTTGCTCTGGACATCTCCAAGGCTTTCGACAGGGTTTGGCACCCTGGCCTCCTATGCAAACTACGCGGCTATGGTATTACCGGTCGCCTGCTTGACCTAATCCAATCTTTCTTAAATAACCGCAAAATGAAGGTCGTTCTGAATGGGCGTGCCTCTTCGTCCTACAGCACGAATGCTGGTGTCCCACAAGGCTCTATCCTGGGCTCAACGCTCTTTCTTATTTTCATCAACGACCTCCCAGATGAGATCAAGTCCCAAGTAGGCATCTACGCAGATGACACTACAATATACTCCCGCTCCAGTAAGAAACCTGTCGTGGCGGACAGACATAATCTCGCTGCTGACCTTGAGCGGGATCTACACTCTGTGGTGAACTGGGGCAAGAAGTGGCTTGTCAACTTCAATTCATCTAAGACCAAGCTGTTGTCTGTCAACCATTACAGGCAACCTCTTCTGCCTCCCATAAGCATGGACCAGATGATTCTCCCGGAGAGTAATACACTACGCCTCCTCGGACTTACCCTGTCCTCTGACCTCAAATGGAAGCACTATATTGAATCCATAGCAAAATCTACTGCTAAGAAGATTGGGTCACTATGTCGATCCAGGATGTTTTTTCCACCTGAATCCATCCTGCATATATACAAGTCAACCATCCGTCCGTGCATGGAGTACTGCTGCCATTTATGGTCAGGTGCCCCTGCCGTTCTCCTCAGTGTTCTTGACAAGCTCCAAAGGAGAGTCTGTAATGTGATAGGTACTGATCTGGCGACTCGTCTGCAGCCACTTTCCCATTGTCGAAATGTGGCCTCTCTCTGTCTCTTCTATAAATACTTGCATGGCTTCTGCTCGGATGAGCTTAAGTCATTGATGCCTCCTCAACAGGTGTTTACCCGTTCAACCAGACTGGCAACTGGGTCCCACCCATTCACAGTCAGGTTAGCCAAACGCAGACGACAATTCTACTCCTGCAGCTTCCTCTCTCGCACTTCCCGCCTGTGGAACTCACTCCCGTATTCTTGCTTTCCTGACGGCTACGACCTCCAGAAATTTAAAAGCAAAGTTAATACTCACCTACTAACCACTGGCCTCTAGCTCTCTCCCCTCCCCTGTATAACCTTCCCTTTCTCTCCGCCCATGTACCTGTCATTGCACCTGCTTTCTCAGCTTTCTATTGTTCCTTTCTAACTAGCTTGTACTCCTCACTCTTTTGTAATTAATCTCTTTACATTTATGTAACCCCCTGCACATCAGTGGCGTTTCTGCCTTGCTCGGGGTGAAATGATTAAAAAAAAAAAAAAAAAAATTTGTTAACTCATAACTGGAGGGAAAAGACGGATTAATACCTTTTCCAAGGGTATTTATGCGTAAGTAAATGCAAAGAATTCAAATGGAATTAGAACTCGGTTCCCCGAGTTGTCGTTCCGAGGCGATATCTACTGCACCGCATTGCACATCTGATTGTATATATCCTATCAAAAAAAATGCCTTTGGGATTAAATATGTATACTTTGCATTTGAAATTGTAAATACTTGAATAAAAAAGGAAACATGAATTAATAAATAATTTTTCCAAACATTCCATTGATTGAATAAATAGGAAACTGGAATCAATATATAATTTCTAGATATTTCATTGCTTAAATAAATCAGAAAATTTAATCAATAAATATTTTCCAGAAATTGTTTGAACAAATAAGAAATTTGAATCAATACATAACTTCTAAACATATTGCTTTTAACAAGCTTGAATTAATAAATACTTTCCAGATTTTACATTGCTTGAATATATGAAACTTGAATTAACAAATTCTTCCAAACAACTCATTGATTTAATAAATAAGAATCTAGAATCAATAAATAATTTCCTGACTTTACATTGTTTGTATATTACAAACTTGAATTACCAAATGATTTCTAAACATTTCATTGCTTTAATAAATAAGAATCTTGAATCAGCAAATACTTTCGAGAATTTACATTGCTTGAACATATAAAACTTGAATTAACAAATAATTTTCAAACATTTCATTGCTTTAATAAATAAGGATCTAGAATCAATAAATACGTTTCAGACTTTACATTGCTTGAATATATGAAACTTGAATTAACAAATAATTTCCGGACAGTTCATTGCTTTAATAAATAAGAATCTTGAATCAATAAATACTTTTCAGACGTTACATTGCTTGAACATATGAAACTTGAATTAATAAATAATTTTCAAACATTTCATTGCTTTAATAAATTGGAAACACAAACCGATAATTAAAATCTGGCATTCCACTGCTTGAATAAATAAGCCAAATTAATTAATAAATAATTTCTGATATTCCATTGCTTGTATAGATTGGAAACATGAATCAATAAATAATTTCCAGACATTTCATTGCATGAATAAGTAGCAACATGAATCTGTTGTATGAATGGTTCTAAGCTAGGCGTTATAATACTCTTGGGGCATCGCAACTACATTTATTAGTGATAAACATGCAAGAACAATGTAATGAGTAAATATGAACCCCGAAGTAAGAACTATATCAACGTTATTTATTTTTGACTCCAATATATATATATATATATATATATATATATATATATATATATATATCCAGGTAAATAGAACCAACGGTTTTTCAATTCCGAGTTTTCCAGCATTTACTTATTTTTTATGAAATTGCTCAATATAGTAAGTATTGTAAAGCATAATATAATTAATTAAATTTGTTTTTTAATTAAAATTATATTGCGAGAGGGAAATTTCTATGTTTCGAGATTTCTAACTGGTCATTTCAGTTTTATTTTTTATCATTGTTGTAAAAATTGTTTTTATTTAAATATAAAAAACAATATATTTTTTATTTATAGATATGGGAAGACAGAAAGCTTTATATGTGTGTTCTGTTTAACTTGTCAGAAAAGTGATTCACTTTAAATTTGAAAAAAATACATATTTTTGTGGAATACACGATTTCTTTTTCAATCTTAATATCCAAGGTGTTAGCTTATTTTATAACAACTGTCTAGACTCCATTACCGTTGATGTAGCTATTATTATTACTAAATTTTTCCTTTAGTTTTCCCTATATCTCAATAATTTTTAAACAAAACAACAACAAAAAAGACAAAAGAAAGGAGGCAGAAAAAAAGAACGAAAAAAAGAAAACATTGTCTATTACTGATCTAAATTCTAGGGAACTTTAATTATAATTATACTATTTTTATTTCGATTCAGAATGTAGTATTAGAATAATTATTGTTTTTTTCTTCTGGTTTCAAGTTTCACATACCTTTTTCTTTTATGTGCCATGTCCTTTCAGGATGTAGGCGATCATGGCTTTCTACATCTCCATGTCCCTGGTGGCTCTTAGCATGCTTTCTCCTGTTGCACCATGTGACCCTCGTTCCGTCATCCACCTGATCAGGTCCTATGTTATCCGCTGCTTTCCTCTATCTATTTTCACCTCTATCTGGCCTCTTAGTAACAGGTTCTCCAAGCCCTCCTTTCTCGTTGCATGTCCCAGAAACTTTAGTTTGTCTTCCTGATGCTCAGTATTAATTCCATTCGCGCCTCCATCCTTTCCAAAACCTCGTCATTGCTCACATGCTTGGTCCATGATATCCGCAGCACCCTTCTGTAGAAACACATTTCAGATGCTTCAATTTTTTCCTTCATCTTCGAAGATATTTTCCAACATTCATTACCATATTGAAGAACCGACATCACATAGCAATCTAGTACTCTCCTCTTTGTTTCTAAGGAAATTTTCCTGTTTCTTAATACTTTAATCCACTTCTGGAATGCTTCTTTCGCCATGTCATTTCGCTTTTGGATCTTAGTGTCGCACTTTCCGTATTCTGTTAGAAATTTTCCTAGTTATTTAAATTTCTGTACCTGCTTATTTTTAGAGTCATTGGCATTTTGGGGTGCCCTTTTTACTGATGACCACGCATTCGGTTTTCTTGCAATTTATTTGTAGTCCTTTCTTGTCACTCTTTTCAGTTACCTTCTGTAGGAGGTCTTGTAGTTTCCTTTCATTATCTGCTCTCAGCACTGTATCATCTGCGTAACTTATATTGTTTAAATTGTGGCCTCCGATGACGATCAGTTGTTTTAAATATCACAATCTAGTGTGTATGTGTTTGCTTCTTTTTTTTTTTTTTAATCATTTCACTCCGAGCAAGGCGGAAACGCCACTGATGTGCAGGGGGTTACATAAATGTAAAAAGATTAATTAGAAAAGAGTGAGGAGTACAAACTAGTTAGAAAGGAATAATAGAAAGCTGAGAAAGCAGGTGCGATGACAGATACATAGGTGGAGAGAAAAAGGGAAGGTTATACAGGGGAGGGGTGAGAGCTAGAGTCCAGAAGAATTAGAATTAGAAGATTAATGTTCTTGACCGTATGCATGTGTGTGCGGAAGAAGAATTGAATGTTCGTGACTTTGTTTCTCAGGTATTTTTGAGTTTTCTGATGATTGAGCTGTTACTTCGTTAATAATTAGCAAGACTTTCTTTTTGGGATTTTAACGAAAATTTATTCATCTGCTTACTTTACATATGATGATCATCTACTTTTAAATTAGATGTTGGCCGGAGGGACAAAAATTAGGTGATTTCAGATCACTTTATTACATTTACATGGCATGACTTCGTTGAGCGAATTTGTACAAGTTACTGTCCGGTTCATGTCAGTGTCTTTGGCTTCAGACCGGAAGAATAGAATCGGATGTAAAAAATAAAAAGATCAATAAAACACGTGAAACACAGAAAGAAAGAAAGAAAGAAAGAAAGAAAGAAAGAAAGAAAGAAGGAGAGTAACTCTTTCACTCTACAGCAGCGGTCGGCAACCCCCGGCCCGCAGGCCACATCCGGCCCTCGATTGAATCTTGTCCAGCCCGCTACCTTACTCTGGACAGGATATAAGTTAAAAGGCAAACCAAACCAAAGTTACAGTTGATAGTCTGAATATTTTGCGTCGAAATTTAAAAAAATATTTCTTTTTACCTGGAAAATAGGTTTTACTTTTATTTTTTATTTGCAGGGATCGCCAAAATTAGTGTACTGCCTCACTTTCCCTTTTTCTATGAAATTGCTTTCGTGAGCGAGCACTTTGAAATGAATATAAAATAGTGCTTTCAAACGATTTTAATAGATTTATGAAACATTTAAGATGTAATATTTTTAAAGAAAATTCCCGTCAGATATTAATTTATATTGAATTCTTGCTTTCTTCGAACGCATGGAAAATTTATTCACATATTTAAAACATGGTTTCAGAGCTGTTTGGCCCTCTTCCATGACTCTACATAGCTTTTTGGCCCTCACTCTCCAAAAGATTGCCGATCTCCACTCTACAGGAAGAAAAACAAGTTTATGTTGTGTCTGATTAACATTTACGTAACTACTCACCAAAAATTAATAAATATTTTCCACATATTCCCTTGTTTGTACAAATTGAAAACATCAATCAATACGTATTTCCATACATTCTATTGCTTGAATAAATAAGAAACATGAATCAATAATTCATTTCGAGACATTCCATTGACTGAATAAATAAGAAAAAGTATATATATATATATATATATATATATATATATATATAATTTCCAGACATTTCATTGCGTGTAAAAATAGGAAACATGAATCAGTAAGTTATTTCCAGATTTTCCATTTGTTGAATAAAAAGAAAGCATTAATCAATAAATAATTTCTAGACATACTAATGCCAGCTCAAATTACTGAAACATTATTATTTTTATCTACATGAATTCTCGATTCATCGTCAACAATTACATATTTATTGTTTACTATTAACCATGACAAGAATTAAGGCACAACACTATATTCTTTTGGATACATATTCTCTTAAAAATATCTTATTTTTAATTTCTGTTTACGCTTTTACGATTTTAATTAACATCTTAAAATTAGAGTCTTTTATCACGAATAAACAAGTCGATACACATGAGGGTCATTCAATAAATAAAGGGAATTTTTTGGTATAAGGACTTCTACAGGGGTCATTCAATAAATAAGGTGAATTTTTCTGTATAAGGACTTCTAGGGGGGGTCATTCAATAAATAAGGTGAATTTTTCGGTATAAGGACTTCTATAAGGGTCATTCAATAAATAAGGCGAATTTTTCGGTATAAGGACTTCTATAAGGGTCATTCAATAAATAAGGTGAATTTTTCGGTATAAGGACTTCTTGGGGTTCATTCAATAAATAAGGTGAATTTTTCGGTATAAGGACTTCTATAAGGGTCATTCAATAAATAAGGCGAATTTTTCGGTATAAGGACTTCTATAAGGGTCATTCAATAAATAAGGTGAATTTTTCGGTATAAGGACTTCTAGGGGGGGTCATTCAATAAATAAGGTGAATTTTTCTGTATAAGGACTTCTGTAAGGGTCATTCAATAAATAAGGCGAATTTTTCGGTATAAGGACTTCTATAAGGGTCATTCAATAAATAAGGCGAATTTTTCGGTATAAGGACTTCTAATACAGATAGAAGCTTACATTTTTAAATTTTTCCCTTTACTTCTTTTTCAAAGGGATTTAATTTTTTTGCAGATTGAAAAAAATCTTTGAGAGTTTTGGAGATTAACAAAGATGGCCGACCAAGAAACATGCTCAAAGATTGAACAGAGATCAGTTATCAAGTTTTTGGTTGCTGAAGGGTGCAAACCAGTTGAAATTTATAGGAGAATGTCAACTGTGTATGGTGCCACATGTTTCAATCAAAATTGTCTATACGTGGGCTAAATTGTTTAAAGAAGTTTGAAAGTGACGATGAAGTCAAAAGTGCTGTGAGCGATTGGCTGAGACATCAGTCCAAAGATTTTTAAGCTGTGAGAATACGGAAGCTTGTGCACAGATGGGAAAAGTGTGTGACACTGCTGGGAGACTAAGTTGAAAAATAAAAAATAATAAAAAAATGTAAGTTTCTATCTGTATTAGAAAATATCACCTTAGAAAAATTCACCTTATTTATTGAATGACCCTCATATATTAGTAAATGAATTAAGCATTATATTTTTTCAAAAATATTGCATTAACCAAGTTAAACAAAAAGACCATACAGGAGAGGCACAGGAGATTACAAAATCGCTTCGAGGTCGTGATTGAAGCCAAAGACGATTTCATTGAATAAATTAACTCTTCAGTATTTTAATAAATTTTCGTGTAATTTTGGTAAATATATCTGTTCAAACGAGATACCAGTGTTATTTCCATTTTTTGCGTAATTTGGACGATATTTTATCCATCGCACTATTTATGTGAGTGTATGTATATGCGTGTGTGTACTAATATGTGTGTGCGTGTAAAATAAGATGTTGAATGTTGACAAAGTTTTGAAAGAATATGACAAATAGAAGACGCTTACATTGAAACGAGATTTGAATACGTGTTTCTTCATTCTCGGCTTCATAAAAAAAAAAAGAAATAGTCGTGTCTATTTGAGCATGTGCTTAAATAATAAATCACAAGCTCTTTTTTTTCCGTTAAGCTGGCCTTTCGTTGAAAATCAATTCTTAAATAATATGAAACCGAATTTTAAACTGTATCTGATTAGTATCCGTATAAAAAAACTTATTTCATGTAGAGTGCTAAGATTAGCCTTATAGGGACATTAAATTACGGCAGACTATCCTCTTTTTTCCTATTTAAAGGATTTTCATCTATATCATTTTATAGCAATAATCTATTTTCTACAAAATGGATATTATTGAACGAAAGAAATGTAAAAAAAAAGATTTTAATATTATATATATATGAAGAGAAGGAAGGGAGAAAGGATGGAAGGAGGAAAGAGAGAGAATGACAAAGAATTGAACGCGGGAAATGTAAAAAAAGACCATTTTAATACATATATGTATATATATATATATATGAGAATGACAAAGAATTGAACGCGGGAAATGTAAAAAAAGACCATTTTAATACATATATATATATGAGAATGACAAAGAATTGAACGCGGGAAATGTAAAAAAAGACCATTTTAATACATATATATATATATATATATATATATATATATATATATATATATATATATATATATATATATATGTATGTATGTATATATATATATATAGATAAAGGGAAGGAAGGAAGGAAGGAATAAATTAAGGAAGGAAAAAGAAAGAAAGAAAGAACAAAAAAAGAAAGAAAGAAAGAGAGAGAAGGACAGAGAGAATTAAACACGAGAAATGTAAAAAATACGATTTTAATCAACATATCGATCATTCATTAATGGATTCGAGCACACTGGCTATTGGGCGTGTATAATGATAATATACATGCTAAAAAGTCTGCCTTCTTCTACCGAGCGCCCATAGTCCAGATGTAGAATAGCAGACTGACGCCAATTCGATCGGTTTTCAATCCTGGATAAAAGCAATCGGAGTCTAACCGTACGGATGTGCTGTGATACAGCGAAACAGATCTGTCTGCGGATGAGAATATATATATATATATATATATATATATATATATAAATATGAAGAGAAAGAAAGGAGGAAGGAAAGAAAGATAGAGAGAGAATGACATAGAGAATTAAACCCGTGAAATGTAAAAAAAAGAAGAACGATTTTAATATTTATTTAATTTATATATATATATATATATATACCAGCATCATAGCCTGGTGTTAACCGTGAAACTCAGAACATTGTAGTAGTAGAAAATGCCAGTTTTTATTTTACATATTTTGTTTTTGTTTGAAAAAACACTTTTTTAAAAATATTTCTTTTGTTTCAAAATTACGGGGAACATATTCACATTTTTTGTTGTTGACCAAATGAATTTTTAAAACGTCTAAATAATTAAATATAAAGGCTCATCAATTTTTTTTTAATTAAAAATTATTTTAGTCGCGTTCGACACGTTTGATTTGATTTCTGTGACGTAAAACGTCGAAATAAAAAATAAATATAAAGGCTCATTTTTTTTAATAAAAAATATTTTAGTTGCGTTTGACACGAGTGATTTGATTTCTGTGACGTAATTCAGCAACAATCTTGGATCTTAGATGTTTTACGGAGCAAATGTGAACAATCGTGTCCATTCGCCAAAAAGTGCGAGAGGGAAAATTGCTGAACTTCAACTCAAAAACTATGTCTCGACCTGGCTTCCCTGTAGATATATGTCCCTAGAAAGTTTGAATGGCGCAGCTTAAAAAATGTAGGTGTGCATAGGGAACAGTCAAACACAGACTCACAGATTGCCTTTTAAATATATAGATATAAAGATGAAGGGAAAGAAAGAAAGAAAGAAAGAGAGCATGGTGAAAAAATAATTTTCTTTTTGTGCCAATTCCTACTTTTTCTCTAATAGTTTTGCAGTTGTCAATTACGTATATTTCTGAATATATGTGAGCTGAATGTTTTCTTATGACTGAAATTTGGGGGGAAAGGAAGGACAGTTAGTATGACTAGTATCTTAGGTGGAAATACGTTTATGTTATAGGAAATAATTTGAAGAACGAATAAATGGGCCAAAGAAACAAAGATCTATATTAATAATGATAATATTCATTATAATAATTAATTTCATTAAAAAGACCATAAATAATACTAATTTTAATTATTAGGTTGTCCCAAAAGTTCGTAACCACTTGCGAAATGGGTCTATCTGGTCCAGCACAATCGAGACAAGCGGTGGTTTCAGAAAGGGCAAGAGACATCGTCGGTTCCAAAACAAGATCGATTCGGCAAGAAAGTCATGTTGTGCGTTTGGTGGAACTTTGAAGGAATCGTGCATTTTGAGCTGGTTCCGAATGATCGTGCTATCAGTGCCGAACTTTACTGTCAGCAACTTGAGCGGTTCTACGAAAACTTGAAATAAAATACCCGGCTCTGATCGATCGAAAGCGCGCTTTGAAGACCAAAGACAAGTTTGAAGAGCTGAACAGCGTTGACGTTCTGCCACATCCAGCCTAGAGTCCTGACTGTGCTCCATCAGATTAGGGCCTTTTCCGCTCAATGCAACAGTTTCTGAAGAGCCGCCGATTCGACTCGTTTTGATGAAGTCGAGGAAGTGTGTCAAGAATTCTTTGATTTGAAGCCGGCTGAAAAGTACTTTGAGGAGATCCGAAAGCTTGCAGATCGATGGCAAAAAGTCTTGGAAAATGATGGGCTTTATTTTGAGCATTAATTTTTGTAGTTTTTGTGAGTAAAATTTCAATTTTTTGCAAGTGTTTTCTGGTAACCTTAGATTACTTGGCGAGTAAAATTTCAATTTTTTTCAAGTGCTTACGAACTTTTGGGACAACCTAATACATAAGAAATAATTTGATTAACAAATGGAGAATCAAAAACAGTAAAAATACATACACAAAAATAAAAATCTTTTTTAATACTTATAAATATATATTGTACTATTTAAAGGCAGTACTTTAGTATAATAATGATTGGTTTGTTGAATATCTTCTTTTTCCAATGTCTTTCTGAAGTGTTTTTCTATCTGAACTCCAATTGTGCCTCTGTGTCTTGGCAGCCCATCTACAAGAAGGAAAACTTCTAATAACAACATGGTGTTAATTGCGAATGAATAGCTCATGCGTTATGAATTCGAGAATGATCCCAAAAAGACTTCGAACCCTGTCTGGAACAGACTGTTAGTGAATGTGTCGGGCAACTTTGGGTGAACTTTAGGACCCGTGCGTCACTCGTGGAAACGACATGTGAACTAAAATTTAAACCAACAAATCTACTGCAGTGGATAAACATGGAAGCCAAATCTCAGAAGGGAATCTGACTGAGATTTTTAAAAACATTTTGCCATAAGACCGGGGCGTACAACGTCCGAGTTTGAGTTTCAGTTTTGTTTAGCGGCATATCAACACCTCTGTGGGTTATTTAATCCCAAAAAGGTGGGGATTTAAGGTATTTTTTAATGTTCAGTGATAGTGAGAATGTTGATTTAGTCCAATTTCAATGAAACTTTTTTGCTTTTATTCATTTTTATTTTAGAAAACTGAAGATGTCTTCTAGTTTTGTATTCATATTTTTTTTTTCCTTCAAAAATGTGTTATGGCAATAATTTTTCTTCAAAAATGTATTGTTGGTATTATTTTTCCTTCAAAAATGTATTTTTCTATAAAAGTCTATTTTATGTATATATATATAATAGTATTAGTATAATATAGTATTATATAAGAGTCTTTCATAGTGTTTTGACCCCAGTTTGGGGGTTAACTATTTGCGCATAGATGGGACCCTAACAGTTGCTACTACTCCTGGTAAGATTGGACCTGAGAACAACAGCAAGAGGTGGTTCAATGCTTCTCACATCCTTCCAATCAGAGGACTTGCTGCCGGATACATTTTACGGTCATGCCCATGTCCACAACGTCCGAGTACGTTGTGAATATGACACTAAAAATAAAGACAACTGTCCAAAAAATGTAAATAGGGTAAATACACGCACCAAGGTACAGAGGATGTGCGTTGTGGTACAGTGGATATCGGCTCGGAAGGAGAAACCGGGGAGCCGAGTTCGAATTCCAGCTGAATCCATTGTATTCATTTACGCGCAAATACCCTTGGGAAAGGGATTAATCCGTCTCTTCCTTCCAGTTATAGGTTAAATAGCAGGACAGATTGGGTTCTATAGCCTTGGTCGGCAACCAGTCTACCGCAGAAAGCAATGGCAACCTACTGCGGGATAATCTTCTGCCCAGTCAGTTATGTCTTTTTCGAGACATGATCGCCCAAGCGTGTTTTGCGTAAGACACTTAACTAACTGACTGACCAAGACAGCAAATGTTAAAAAAAAATAATAGAAAAATGACAGAGACAGTAAATAACAGCTGAGTAAGAAAAAAACAACAAAAAAACAAAACAAAAGATTGTTCCAGAAGAAACATGATCGCCCAAGCGTGTATCACGTATGGCACTTAACTGACTGACACGCACCAAGTGCCCATGTCTAATCTTTCTAGTATTATTACTATTTTAACTTTATAGAGTAAAATCATTTGAATAGTTCGAGTTTTTTTTTGTTTTTTTTTGTTTTCCAGTCCCCACTATTTTTTGTTCGGGACTTTTACGACCGTTCTAAGTGCTCCACCTACAATATGCACAACTATCACCTTAACGATTGAATCTTTTTTTTTCTTTTTTACATTTCTCTTACATGTACGAGCTTTTTAACTTTTTTTTTTTTCATATTCTTTTTATTTTCATTCTATTAGCTTCTGCAATAGCAATAACAGATCGTTGCCTTTCTTGGGCATCTTTAATTAGAAACACCCAAGAACAGTGCGAGAGACACAGAGAAGAAGACAAAAACAAGAAAGGGAAAGGGAACGCCGAATATAGAGAGATGGACGACTAAGAGAGGAATAAATATGTCACGGCCGAACATGTGATATGTCAGAATGAAATGGCACGGACGCTTTCGATTATAAAGATTTCATGCTTGCATATATCATTTTTTTTTTCTGGTGGGCGAGAGATGATATTCTATTTGCGGACAGCACACTAATTAGGCTTAAATCGCTACTGGTGTAGGTGAAAGCTTGAAACGGCTTTTTGTGTATTGGAACATACATATGTAGCAGTTAACAACAGAGCAAGAAAAATTTCCTGACGGTTACAACCTCCAGAAATTTAAATGCAAAGTCAATACTCATCTACTAACCACTGGCCTCTAGTTCTTTCCCCTCCCCTTTCTCTCCACCTATGTATCTGTCATCGCACCTGCTTTCTCAGCTTTCTATTGTTCCTTTCTAACTAGCTTGTACTCTTCACTCTTTTCTAATCAATCTTCTTACTTTTATGTAACCCCCTGCACATCAGTGGCGTTTTCTCCTTGCTCGGGGTGAAATGATTAAATATATATATATATGTGTGTGTGTGTGTGTGTGTGTGTGTGTGTGTGTGTGTGTGTGTGTGTGTGTTTAAGCAGAAACATTTCTTTGAAATTTCAGTTTATTTATCATTTAGTTTTTCCAGCATTCTTATATTTGTTCGTTTGGTGGGAGTAAATGGTAAATGTGTGCTAAAATTGCCCATTATGGTGCAATGAACGATACGGACAAATTGTGCAACCGACTTATATATATATATATATATATATATATATATATATATATATATATATATATATACTCTAATAGCCGTAACCCCAAACTTTAAAAGAATATATTTCATATCATTTTTAGTATTTATTGCCAAGTAGAAAATTCTAAATGAAAATAGACTGGTTCCTTTGTTAATACTACACAATAACATGTGCATCAAATGAACTGTTTTGGTGTCCAGCTTTTGTGAAGACTTATTGGCTGGATTGGAAAATTTGGCAAAATAATAACAACAAAAGAACCATTTTATTTTCATTTAGAATTATGTCTGGGTGAAACGATTAAAAACAACAACAACAAAAAACCAGGCCCAATTTATGAGAATACTTTGAGAAGATAACGGTTGAATCTAGGTTAAGATGCTAGTAATGAGCGAAGGAATATTTTCATAGCCGGTTGCAAAAAGTAAGAGGTAAGGGCAAAATTAGAGTTGAAAAGATATCTTTAAAAAAAACTGTTAAAAAGGTTCAGATTGTCGTGATCGGTGAGAGAACTATTCAGGAGTCGGTTGCATAAAGTAATATTTAAGTGGTAAGAGGCACAGTCTATGAGGACACTTGGGGAAGATAACGTTTGAATCTAAGTTAAGATTGTAATGATCGGTTAAGAAAATGTTTGGGAGTGGGTTGCGCAAAGTAAAAGGTAACAGGCAACATTTAAGGATAGGTGGGTAAGATAACGGTTAACGCAAGGTTAAGATTATCGTGATCGGTTAAGAAACCTTTTAAAAGTCGGTTGCGCAAAGTAATAGATAACAGGTAAGTGGCAAATTTATGAGGACACGTGGGAAAGATAACGTTTGAATCTGGGTTACGATTGTAGTGATCTCCGAAACGTTTTGAAAGTCGGTTGCGCAAAGTAAGAGATAAGATGCTCAATTTGAGGATAGGTGGAGTTGATAACAGTTAACTCAAGGTTAAAATTGTCGTAATCAGTAAAGAAACGATTTAAAAATCAGTTGTGTAAAGTAACAGGTAAAAGGCACAATTTATTAGGGTACCTGGGGATGATAAAGGTTAATTCGAGGTTAAGATCTTATTGATCGGTGGAGAAAATCTTTGGAGGTGGATTGCTCAAAGTAAAATGTCACAGGCAAAATTTTAGGATAGTTGGTTAAGATAACGTTTTACGTAAGGTTAAGATTGTTGTGATTGGTGAAGAAACCTTTTAGGTGTAGGTTGCCCAAACTAATAAATAACAAGTAAGAGGCGCAATTTATGACGATACCTGAGAAAGATAACGATTAAATCTATCTTAAGATTGTAGTGTGATGCTGGGCATGACGGTGAACTGCATCCGACAGCAATGACTCTGATTGGGAGGTTGTGAGGAGCATGGAACCACCTCTTAATTGCTGTTGTTCCCAGGTTCACCATGACCCGGAGTGGTAGCACATTTTCGGGTCCCAGCCATGGGCAAATAGTTACCCCCCCAAACTGGTGTCAATGAAAGTATAAAAATACATTTTTATAGAAATATATAAATAAAAATAAACTTTCATAGAAAAATATACAATTTAGACAAATATTTTAGAAAAATATACATTTTTAGACAAAATTCTGATTATAATATTTTTTAATACAAAACTAGAAGACATTTTCAATTTTCTAGAAATAAAAAAGAATAAAAACAATAAATTCCTGGTTTTTCCAACCCAAGCGAGACTACCCTTCGGCGGGGCCTCGCTTGGGTCCCGCTCTTCTCGAACGTAGATAGGTGAACAACAGTGCTTGCTCAGGACTGATTGCTCAATCTATAAGCAAGTCTAGTGGCCAAAGCAAGTCACCTATAACGTAATAGTAAATATTGTATCGCTTAATCTACAAAAATATTCTGAGAATCCAAAAATATTCTTTAACATTAAATAACCATAAAATATTGATAATCCATAAAAAATGGCCGAATCAGATATATCATTTTTTATAGACATCTAATTCTAGGACGTTTTATCGATTATGCAAAGGCATTCGACAAAATACGCAACAAAGAATTGATGAAGATGTTCAGCAGCCTCGACATATTTGGGAAAGACATAAGCATAATCAAGAATCTCTACTCGCAGCAAACTGTTGTCATACGGACAGGTAACGAATTCAGCAGATATACAAAATAGAAAGGGGCGTAAAACAAAGATGTGTCTTTTCACCGGATCTATTCAACTTGTACAGCAAGACTATTCTAAGGGCCCTAGAGGTCATGCTAGGATTTGTAATCAGAGGCCAACAACATATGGTAGGCAGATGATACAGTGCTGATTAAAGACACGGAGAGGAATTTACAAGACAGAAGGTAGGTGAAGAGAGTGACAAAAAAGGACTACAACTAAACTGCAAAAAAAAAAAATGAATGCATAGTCATCAACAAAAAGAGCAGCCCAAAGTGACAAATACAGGTGGAGGATACTAAAATTAAGCAGGTACAAAAATTTAATTACCTGGGAAGTGTTCTAAAAGAATACAGCAAGTGCGACACAGAATCCGAAGGCGAATTGGCATGACAACGGACGAGTTCCAGAAGCTAAGAAAAGTATTAAGAGACAGGAAACTTTCACTAGAGACAAAGAAGAGAGTACTGGATTGTTATGTGATGTTAGTTCTTCAATGTGGCAGTGAATGCTGAACAATATCATCAAAGATGAAGGAAAAACTTGAAGCAAGTGAAATGTGGTTCTACAGAAGGATGCTGCGAATATCATGGATTGAGTATGTCAGCAAACATGAGGTTTTGGAAAGGATGAAAACGAAATGGAAATTAATATTCATGATCAAGAAGAGATAACTGGGAAATGAAATGAGGAAGTAGGGCTTAGAGAACCTGATACTAACAGGAAAAAGAGAAAGAGGAAAGCAGCGGATAACATATTTGAAGGGTCTGAGCAACTGAATGACAGAACGGGTGTTGTGTGGTGTTGCAGAAGAAAGCGTGCTAAGAGCTACCACGGATAGGGAGACATGGAAGGCTATGATCGCCTACGTCCTGAAAGGACAATGACCACTGAAAAAGAAGTATTTCTAATGGAGACAACTATGGTTGCCTTCAGGACAAATCTATTCTTGGCTTGATCTAACTCCTGTCATGGCAGCGAGTTATGTGCTTTCTGGCCAACCAGCCATTCTTTCAATACATTTTCCGATAGTACGAGGCTTACGGGCACATCCCGTTGAAACACCGCTTCCCGTACGATCACTGAATTTAAGCAGTGTCGAGTCTGGTCACTATCTAAATTGGTGATAGCTTAAAAAGATCACATAATGCAATGGATAAAGGCTGGGAATTGCTAATCAGAGAGCTGAGTTATATTCCAGTTTTTCTTCTTCTATGTGCCGTATCCATTCAGGACGTAGGCGAACATAGCTCCCTATCCCTAGTGGCTCTTAACTCGTTTTCCCATGTTTTCACACGCAAACCCCACTCTGTTATCCATTTACTCAAGCGCATCAAATATGTTACACATTGCCTTTTTTCTCTCTATCTGACCTGTGAGTATCAGATTCTCCAATCCATCCTTCCTCATTACATGTTCCAGGAACTTCAACCGTCTTTACCTGATGTTAAGTATTTGTTTTCCTTTCGTTTCCATCCTCTTCAAAACCTCGTCTTTGGATATATGTTCGGTTCATAGTATCCTCAGCATCTGTAGAACCACATTTCGGTTGCTCCAGGTCTCTCCTTCATCTTTGAGGAGATTCTCAAGCATACACTGCCATATTGAAGAACAGACATCATATAACACTCAAATACCCTCTTCTTTGTTTCCAGCGAAATTTTCCTGTCTCTCAATACTCTACTCAATTTCTGACATGCATCGTTAAATTCACTTACGAGCAAATACACATAAGAAAACGTATAAATCAGTTTTCTGCCCCTAGCTATGGGTTAATTAGTAAGTAGCACTAAACCAGTATTATCTCCAAAAAATAAAATAAAATTGCGTATAAAATATTTAGATTTCGGTATTAAATAACACATAAAAACTGATATGCCGCTAAACAAAAACAATCACCCAACTCTTTAGTGGTACGAATATGCATGTTACATTTGTGCAGCTCTGGAACGAGCTTTACTCCCAATAGACGTTTGAGGTAAGAAGCCTCACACCTGGATTGCAGTAAAATTATAGCCTGATCTGTTTACTGTATTTGATAAGTATCAGCGATCTTTTTTAAACATGCCGATCGTAAATCTAGACTATGAAAACGATGGCAATGCTTCTTTTTCTTCAACAGTAATCTCCAGCAGTTCCTTCAGGTCTTAGTAATTGTCTAACTCATGACTAACAAAAGAGACACTACTATGCAAAGAATTAAGTTGATATACTCCAGTGATTGTAATAAAGTGTTCGGTTCGAAATTCCTAGCACCTGAAGAATGCCGATCGTAAATCTAGACTATGAAAACGATGACAATGCTTCATTTTTTTTCAACAGTAATCTCCAGCAGTTCCTTCAGGTCTTAGTAATTGTCTAACTCATGACTAACAGAAGAGGCACTACTATGCAAAGAATTAAGTTGATATACTCCAGTGTTCGGTTCGAAATTCCTAGCACCTGAAGAAGGCCGAAGGGTACAACGGCCGAAACTTCGTACAAATGGCAACAAAGATGAGGACAATAGTCCGAATAATGTAAATACTGTCTTCAGGTCTTGTTTCAGATTTTACGGTAAAGAAATTATATAAACCTGCATTTTTTTATTTTATTTTATTTTTATTTTTTTGGAAGGGGGTTCAAAATGAATTATTGAGGAGCCATAAACCATGATCACTATGCCTACTCACATTTCACATTATTTTGGGCACTTGTCTCGCTAGGTCAATTACGACTGAGCAGTAAGTTCGGCTGTCACTGGGTGCTCATACAAGTGACTCAGTGCCGCGTCTAAGATGCTTAGAAAATCTCCGTAATCCATGCCATTTTTATTTCTTCCGGATTATTCTGTTTTTAGAATCAGTAGGTTTTGTGAGAAATCGCACAAAATAATGAACAACAAAAACAGATATTGAGATAGAAAAGTAGGTTATGTTGAACGTAATATACAACCTTGAACGCAGGTTAGTAACATCCAGGGTTACTATTAGTAAGAAATAAATGTATACAACTCTTAAAGAGAAGTCGTTGAAAATAGTATATACGTATATATTATTCTAGCTGAGTGCAGCTCAGAGCTAGTCTGACTTCTGATGCGGTAGTCTCTGTGTAACTTCGGTATCTCTCGGTAACTTACGTATCAGTTCCAGTACTCTCCGATAACTCTAACGGATCTCTACGATTACTCTCAAATCTCAACTGCTGTTCTCTCTATGGCAGGAGTATATGTACACTCAGTCGAGTCCATTATCATATACAAATGGGAGATCCCACAACAGCAGGTTTTTAAATTCTTAAACTTTTAATGCATCTTTGTATTTTAATTTTTTCTACTTTATTTATTTTTATTTTTATTTTATTTATGTTTCTTTTTTTTTTTCAAATCCATTTTACTTTTTATATATTTATTTCATCGTTTACGTATCTTTCCGCTTATTTTATTCCTTCTTCTAGTTGTTCATAGGATGTGCGTTGTGGAGCATTGGATATTGGCTCGGAACGAGAAATCGGCGGGCCGAGTTCGAATTCATTGCATTCACTTACGCGCAAATACCCTTAGGAAAGGTATTAATCCGTCTATTCCTTCCAGTTATGGGTTAAATAACAGGACAGATTGGGTTCTATAGCCTTGGTCGGCAACCAGTCTACCGCAGAAAGCAATGGCAACCTACTGCGGGATAATCTTCTGCCCAGTCAGTCATGTCTCTTTCCAGACATGATCGCCCAAGCGTGTATCACGTATGGCACTTAACTGACTGACTGAATATAATAGTTTAAATCATGGTTAAGATGTCTACTGGTCATAAAGTGGGGGGTCGGTTTTCTATTGTATTAAAGTATTAAACTGATCCCCCACTAACTAATACGTCATAATATAATACATCTCTTCTCCCTCTAGCTATGAGTCAAATACCAGGACATATTGGGTTCTATAGCCTTGGTCGACAACCAGTCTACCGCAGAAAGCAATGGCAACCTACTGAGGGATAATCTTCTGCCCAGTCAGTCATGTCTCTTTCCAGACATGGTCGCCCAAGCGTGTATCACGTATGGCACTTAACTGACTGACTAGTTGTTCATAGACAAAAGAGGTGCTTTGTTTATTTTTTATATCTTTTTTAATTTTTTATTCATTTTTCGTTCATTCTTTCACCATAGAATTTTTTTTTATTTTTATCCTCTTTCAACTTCTGTCATTTTTTTCAATTGAAGTAGATAGACTAACCTATCGCCCGGTTCACACTCCACCCAGGTCTATTGAACAGGTGAAGAGGCTCATCTCTTGTTTCCTGTTTAGTATGTGGTTTCCGGCTTTCTCTTTTCTCTTTTCCAATCTGTTCACTCTCACGTAGCCCCCTGCACATCAGTGTCGTTACCGCCTTGCTCGGGGTGATATGATTAAAAAAAAAAATTAAAAATCCCTTAAAACTCTACCTTTTTGTTGATATGCCGTTAAACAAAACTCACTCACACTGGCTCTTTTTTTTTTTTTTTTTTTTAATCATTTCATCCCAAGCAAGGCATTCCACTGCTACTATTGCTTTTGGGGCTACATAGAGGAAGGTAAATAGAAAGAGTGGTTAGATATAGGAAATGTCAGAAGTGGGGTGATAGATAGTTGGGTGGGTGGAAAGAGTGTTTTAAAGAATGGAAGCGAGTTAGTTTGTTAGAAGGTGTCTATTGACCTTACAATTAAACTCCTGGAGATTGTAGCCGTTTGTACGTGTTAAATACTTTCTCTTCTTTTGTGACAACTCCTCCTTTTTTTTTCCTTTTCCCCTTTCTCGCATTTGTCACCCTTTCTTTCTTTCTTTTTCTTTTAATTTTTTTCATCTTCTCATCTCATTTATGTATCGTTCTTTCTTTGTTTTCACTTTCATATTTTTCCCTTTTTATATCCATTCTACCTGACAGAGTTTTTATCATCTATTCCGTTACTTCTTGTCTCTTTTTTCCTCTTGTATCTTTTCATCGTCATCTCTTTAAACTTCAATCTCTTTTAACTTCTCACTTATTTCCTTATGTTATGTTCATTATCGTTCATTTTATTTTCTTTCTTCACTTTCTTTTACATATATCTTCGTTTTTCATCAGCACTTTTTTTAAATTTACTTGTGTTTAGTTGACTTTCTATTTACCGTTTTACCTGCACGTTTCGATGTTTTTTTTCTTTTTTCTCTATTTTCTTTATCACGTTGTCGTTTATTTCTTTTTTTGTTGTTTTTTCACATTTTGTCATTATCATTCATTCCAGTTTTCTTCTCTCTGATTTTTTTGTTTATTTTTTAAAATTCTCATTTTCTTATACCATCATTTCCTTCTTTCGTTTATATATTTTCCCCCATAGATTTCCCTCGCATTTTCTTCAATTTTCTTTTCGTATTCATTTGCTTACTCTTTCTTTTCAACTTCATAGTATTATTACACCTTCCTCCTTCATAATGATTTTTTTATTGTCTTCTTTCTTTCTTTCTTTCTTTTTTAATTTTCGTCTTCATATCGTTCTTCTCACTCATTCTTCATAGCATTATTCCAATTTCCTCTTTCATATAGATTTTTTATTGTCTTCTTTCTTTCTTTCTTTCTGTCTCCTTTTTTCTCTCTCTCTCTCTTTCTTTCTTTCGTTCTTTCTTTCTTTATTTATTTTCGTCTTCATATCATTCTTCTCATTCATTCTTCATAGCATTATTCCAATTTCCTCCTTCATATTGATTTTTTTCATTGTTTTCTTTCTTTATTTATCTATTTATTTATGTCTTCATATCATTCTTCTCACTCATTCTTCATAGCATTATTCCAACTTCCTCCTTCATATTGATTTTTTGTTGTCTTCTTTCTTTCTTTCTTTCTTTATTTATTTTCGTTTTCTCATCATTCTTCTCACTCATTCTTCATAGCATTATTCCAACTTCCTCCTTCGTACTGATTTTTTTATCGTCTTCTATCTTTCTTTTTTTCTTACTTTCATTCTTTCTTTCTTTCTTTCTTTCTTTCTTTATTTTCGTCTTCATATCATTCTTCTCAATCATTCTTCAGGGCATTATTCCAATTTCCTCCTTCATATTGATTTTTTATTGTTTTCTTTCTTTCTTTATTTATTTATTTATTTATTTTCGTCTTCATATCATTTTTCTCACTCATTCTTCATAGCATTATTCCAACTTACTCCTTCATATTGATTTTTTATTGTCTTTTTCTTTCTTTCTATATTTATTTATTTTCGTCTTCATATAATTCTTCTCACTCATTCTTCATAGCATTATTCCAACTTCCTCCTTCTTATTGATTTTTTATTGTTTCTTTCTTTCTTTCTTTCTTTCTTTATTTCTTTATTTCTTTATTTATTTATTTTCGTCTTAATATAATTCTTCTCACTCATTCTTCATAGCATTATTCCAACTGCCTCCTTCATATTGATATTTTATATTCTTCTTTCTTTATTTATTTATTTATTTATTTTCGTCTTCATATCGTTCTTCTGACTCATTCTTCATACCATTATTCCAACTTCCTCCTTCATATTAATTTTTTCATTGTCTTCTTTCTTTCTTTCTTTATTTATTTATTTATTTATTTATTTTCATCTTCATATCGTTCTTGTCACTCATTCTTTTATTCTAAATTGATTTGTTCTTCTATGTTTCTTTCTTTCTTTTAATTTTCACATTCTTTTTCACTTTCTTTCCTTCACTTCATCTTGATTTTTCTATATTTTTCTGTTTCGTATCCATCTTTCTCTCTTTTCTTTTGTTCTCTCTTTCTTTCTGTTTTTTTTTTTTACTGTCCTTTTCTTCATCGCTTTTTTTTTTTACTTTACTTCCTTCGTTCTTCATTTTTCTGCCTTTCTACATCGTTTGTCGATTCTCTATTCGTTTCCTTCTGAGTGAACTCGTATTTTCGCGCCAATAGACATTTCTTTCGCTAATTCTCCGAAATGGGGAGAGTTGGTTGGGGGCGTTTGAATACTCGCGGAGACATTGGTCGCTGTTTGCTCGTGGGTAGAACTGGGAGTGGGGAGTCGAGGACAAAATGAGGTAATATCAACTTCATAACAGAATTCGTCAGTACTAGTGGAAGAGTATTGTATGTGGCAAAAATCGGTTGAAGGATGAAGGGGAGGGCAATTGCTGCGGGGGTGGCAATGACTGTTGAAGACAGATACACAGAATCAGGAAAACAAAGTAGCTGATTACAAGAAAAAGAAAGAATAAAAATAATTTTATATATATATATATATATATATATATATATATATATATATATATAATAAGTATGTAATTAGGCTACTGAATCTTATTGAAGGATTAACGGCGGCAATTCGAATATATTGAAAAAGGATAAATTTTCATGATGTACCAAAGAACTTGGGTTATCTTTTTTTATTTGTCTAATTGTTAAAATTAAGTGAAAAACCAAAGAAACTACGCGAGTAAAACCTCGCATTAGCACCAATTTTTGTCTTTTATTGTAATTTGACTAATTTTTATACCATATGTATTACGTAATTTGCCTAACACACGTATTTCATATCATAATTAACATCAGAAGCAGAATGTACAGTCGTCGAATTTAATTTTCACGACGTAGCGAAAGTTTTCTGTTTAGAATAATAAGTATCCTTAATCCGACTCAAATCGTGATTGACAAGAAACTGCAAAATCAACAATACAATTAATAATAATTTCATTCGCTCCGTCGTATTAAAGTTGGGATTACATTTTTTTTTAAATGCAAAAATAGTGTTAAATATATATGATATAAAATTATTATATATTATTCACTGTCTGTTATATTTAACAGTATATGTTTAGAAAATTATCTTCTGCCTCGATACATTAAATCAGGTTCCAGTCATCATAATTGGTTTCAGTGACTGGGTCAACCAGCTAGCCAACCGGGAAACGTGTCCCATATATACAAATACAGGGTGAAGTTTTTATAATGTTTGCTGCTAATAATGCGGCTTTTTCAATAGTTTTACTGATAAAAATTATTCTGGCAAGCAGGATTTTATCGTAAATGGCTCGATATCAGGGTAGCAATAGAGCGTTGATGTTTTTTGTGTAATGTATTTTTCACTTAAAGCTATATATATATATATATATATATATATATATATATATATATATATATATATAAACTTATTTATAAATGGAACTTTATCTGTGTGTGTGTCTCTGTGTCTGTGTTTGTGTGTGTCCATTACCTATAGCCTCTGAAACAGCTGACCCGATTTTCTTGAAAATTTACACAGTTGTAATATAAGTGTCTGCGAGTGTTCTTAGCTCAGTTTTGTGTCGAGGTACCCACGTTAAATATCGAAAATCGATAATCGAAAAAATCAGGTTATAGAAGGAGTGGTCCGATTTTAATCAAATTTGATACACTCATAGACAAAGACATAAGAAACGATATTCACAAGTTTCAATGTTGTAGTCTTATAATAGTGCAGAAAATCGATAATATATATATATATATATATATATATATATATAAGGCAAGATGTGTGTGTGTGTGTGTTTGTCTGTATATCCGCCTGTATGTCTGTATTTTTTTTCATACCTTTTATTTAGTTTGGCTCTAAGTAGGTATAATTGTAGTTCTTAGTCTCAGCCATGATACCATTTACTCAGAGGACTTATTTAGCCTTCAAAATTCAGTTTACGACGAAAAACACTTGTTTGATATCGATACAAAGAAATCAAAATTTGACTTACATTCATTCATTTTTCGTTTAGTCTACGGTTTCGCTTTAACTGGAAACTTGCCTTTTAGTCTTATCGTGCCAACGTCTAAAGAGTCTGAGCTCCAGGACGATGGATTAGTTTTAAAGCTTTCATTACACCCAAGCAACGCCGGGCTATAATGCTCGTATATATATATATATATATATATATATAGAGAGAGAGAGAGAGAGAGAGAGAGGGAGAGGGAGAGAGAGAGAGAGAGAGAGAGAGAGAGAGGGAGAGAGAGAGTATTGTGCAAAAGTATTAGGACATGAACTATTTTATCTTTAATAAGGCATATTAACAGGAAAAATACTTGTTACAAAATGAATTTAATATTTAGTATAATAGTCTTTTGCTTTGATCACAGCCTTCATTTTGTCAAGCTTCTTCAATGTATCTAAGGGTATCTCCTGACAAGCAGCTTGTATTTGTTCCCAATTGTGTCTTACAAAATAACATTAGATTTATCAAGTCGAGATGGAGGAAGAAGAAAAATCTCTCTTATATCCAAGGATAATACAATAATGTGTACTTTAAAAATATCTTATTTAATAGAAATTAGGAAAAATTAAATATAAGTAGTTTTTAATACATTTCTTTTACACCTAGTTTTAGATAATCAATATTTATTACCAATTTACTTAGCTTTTCACCCTGTATTTGAATTTCAGAGAGGTTTTCAGGAAAATCACCCCTGTCCTAATACTTTTTTCCCACTACCGGTAGTGTCCAAAAGCGTTAGGATAGGAATGATTTTAAACTTTATTTTGATACCTCATAAAAGATAAAATAGTTCTCGTCCTAGTACTTCTGCACAATTTTCTAAACATATACTGTTAAATATAACAGACAATGAATATCTGTTATGTTTAATCATGAGCAATTCTAAAAATAGTATTCTTTTTTTTATTTTAGGTGAAAATAAAGACAGAAATTGTTCAACTTTTGAATTTTTTTATTATGCTGGTTCTAAGATTTCGGCTCACATGAGCCATCTTCAGAGAGGCTAGAGTTAATAAAATCACATTTCAATCTGGTCATAACACATTACATTGCATTTAGACATATGGTTTTGTTAACATTTCGGTCTCTCACGCGGACGAATGACATAGATTCGCATTACAAATTTACGAACTGCGTCTGCTATTCGGTAACTGCTATCGTTGCAAAGCAATGTCTTATGTTAACACAACATAAAATCACTTTCGATGGTGGATGTCTTTCTGTTAACGTCACTGTGACCTCTCTGAAGATGGCTCATGTGAGCCGAAAGCTTACAACCAGCATCATAAATAATATTCAAATGTTGGACAATTTTATCTTTATTTTTACCTGAAATTAAAGCCAAAATACGATGTTTAGAACAGCTCATGTTTAAACATAATTGGCATTCATTGTCTGTTATATTTAGCAGTATATGTTAAGAATATATATATATAAAAATATATAAAAATAATATTCAAACAAATCATATATATATATATATATAAAATAATGTTCAGCCAATCTTTATATATATATATATATATATATATATATATAGCGAGAGAGAAAGAGTATTGTGCAAAAGTATTTGGACAAGAAGCATTTTATCTTTTATGAGGCATATTGACAGAAAATAAACAATTTAATTAAAGTAATTTTATTTTATTTACTCAACAAATGTTTTAACAAGAATAATACTTTTTACAAAATAAATTTAATATTAAGTATAATAGCCTTTTGCCTTGATCACAACCTTTATTCTTTCAGGCATTGAAATCACAAGATTCTTTATTATATTTAATGGTATCTCCAGCTTGTATTTGTTCCCAAAATGTGTCTTGCGAAGTAACATTAGATTTATCATTTTTTTAATCCAAAATATCACAGATATATTCAATAAGATTGATATCAGATATTTGTCGGGGCAAATTCAAATTCCGAAGCCTTCTTTCCTCTTTCTTTTTTAGTTAAATAATTCTTGCAAAGATTTGGATTTTCACATTTCCCACAGTTCAAACATTTACAATTAAGACTCACCACTGCCAAGTATACAGCGTCAGATTCACCTCGGTCTCCTCGTATTCCATTGATAAGTGTTGGATCGTGGCTCGAACCATGTGACATTTGGTCGCCCGAATATATAAAAGAGAATGTGCGCTTCGCACGGGGAGTTGTCATTATTACGGACTTCGGAAAGAAACACTACTACTGCGAGAGACTGTAAATAATGTATATATATATATCTTGGTTTTACCACTCTGCTAATAAAGTACTTTAGCTACATTTCTCTGTGTATATATTCATTCCACGATACAACAGCTGGAGAGGAAGGATTCGAATCCATGGCGATCTACCAACAAAGCGTCTCTCAAGGGTTAAAAAAGAAGAAAATATGTATAAAATGGAGGACTTCAAGAGTTGCATCTTGGAATTCTTTAAACAACAAAAAACACAACAGAAAAATCAGGAAAAACAACGGCTAGAAAATTTGTAAAGTCTTCAATTGAACAAATGAGCAGCGAAAACAACGCATGTCCATCATTTATGACATGTTTGAGGTACCCAAGTCCTCACCAATACAAAAAAACCATACGAGCAAAGGAAAACGTACTCCGACGGGAACTATAGAGGCAAAACCCAAAATGCAAAATTATGATGCCCGACGGACATAAAAGCATTGAGGGAGTGAGACGTTGTGTCATGGCTTGAACCATGTGACGTACGGTCGACGGGATGAATAAAAGAAAATTTGCGTTTAGTTTTGGAGTTGCCATTATCACGGCCTTCGGAAAGTTACACCTACTACTGGGAGTGACTTAATACTCTATATACATCTTGGTTGTACCCCTCTGTTAATAAAGTATTTATCTACATTTCTCTGTGTATATATTCATTCCACGATACAACAGTTGGCGACGAAGGATTCGAATTCATGGCGATCTACCAACAAAGCGTCTTTGAAGGGTTAAAAAAAGAAAATATGTATAAAATGGAGGACTTCAAGAGTTGCATCTTGGAATTCTTTAAACAACAAGAAATACATCAAGAAAAGCAGGTAAAACAACGGCTAGAGAATTTGTAAAGTCTTCATTTGAACAAATGAGCAATGAAAACAACTCATGGCCATCATTTATGACATGTCCTCACCAATACAACAAAACCGTACGAGCAAACGTAAACCTACCTCGACGGGAAATATAGAGATAAATCCCAAAAGGCAAAATTATGATGCCTGATGGACATAAAAACATTGAGGTGGGTGAGATGTTGTGACGTTGCTCGTACCATGTGACATCCGGTCGCCCGGGTGTATAAAAGAGAATGAGCGCTAAGCACGGGGAGTTTTCATTATCACGGACTTCGGGAAGTTACACCTACTACTGCGAGAAACTGTAAATATATATATACATCTTGGTTGTAGCACTCTGTTAATAAAGTAGTTTAACTACGTTCTTCTATGTATCTCTTCATTCCACGATACAACAATATGAATGTACCATTTGGGCAACTTCTTCCTTTTGTTGGGTGAACCTTGGCGTAAAAATAGAATTTTCTTCGTACTCGCGCTTCCCGCCTGTGGAACTCCCTTCCACAAGTCTGCTTTCCCGACAGCTACAATCTCCAGGTGTTTAAATGTAGAGTCAATAGACACCTCCTATCACACTAACTCCCAATTATTCTCAGAACACTCTCATCTACCCAACCCTCATTCTCGGTATCCTTACCCGCCTATCACCCACCGTCTGACATTTCCTATATTTAATCATCCTTTCTCCACTCTATGTAGCCCCCTTGCAGTAGTGGCAGTGATATGCTTTGCTCGGGGTGAAACGCTTATAAAAAAAAAAAAAAAAACTTGTCCCCAATACAATGTGATTCTTTAAAAGTTCGGTCTGTAAATATTCAGAAATTATCGCGACAGAATGAAATCACAAATTGAGAAAAAAGAATATTTGGTGCTTACGTATTATCGGGAGGACCTTTAAAAAAACGACTCAAAAATTAAAGTAAATTATTTATTGAAACGGTTAAAACAATAAAATAACATTACATTTGTAATTCCGGAGGCCAGAACGTCGCAATTGCTTCCAAAAGTGACTCAAAGACATCAGTACAGGCAACATGCTTCCGCCACATGAATTCGGCCAAATACGACTCCAAATGGTGACGTGCAGTGCCACAGTGCTTCTTGTTTCGCCACTTTGTCGATCCCCATAGGCGTTCCACTGTCTGCGTATGAGCCCCGGTGTTCGAATCCACAAAGTTGTACTTGTGGTTGACGTTGAGGTGATGAAAGCCTGATTTTTCCAGTTCCTTGGTGTTATAAGCGGGGAAAAAAAGAAAAAGTAAAAATCAAAGGTCCTCCCGATAATACGTAAGGACCGAATATTTTCTAACACGTTCACATAGACAAAATCTTCACCCCAACTGACAGCTAGGACGCTTCGCCATCACTAAAATATTATCCTCTTCAATTTCAGCAAGAACAATTATCTATCCTACATGTCTTCGCAATCGGTATTTTTACTTCTCTTCTTGTGTTCATAAAATCGCAGAATCTTCTTTCGATTTGCCAAGAATCTAAAGATATATAACAGGCTTAGAAAACCGGATATGTTAGCAATATTAAACGCAGGGATCAATTATAGACTTATCACTGTGTGAAATGGATTCTTGCAAACATTACATTCCTAGTAAATCAAATTTTTACTGCATAATCTGACATTCTTCTACCAGGAAATATTATTCTTCCATGACTTTTATTATCCCCACTGTCTGTCTCTTCATATCTATCTATCTATCTATCTATCTATCTATCTATATATATATATATATATATATATATATATTTTAATCATCTCACCCTAAGCAAGGCATTCCACTGCCACTATTGCGCATGGGGCTACATAGGGAAAGGTAAAGAGAAGGAGTGGTTAGACATAGGGAATGTCAGGAGGAAGGTGACAGATGAGTAAGGATAGCGAGGATGAGGGTTGGGCAGGTGGGAAGAGTGTTTGATAGAATGGGAGCAGGTTAGTGTGTTAGGAGGTGTCTATTGACCTTACATTTAAAATCCTGGAGATTGTAGCCGTCGGGGAAGCCATCGTTTGGAAGAGAATTCCACAGTCGGGAAGTGCGAGGAAAGAAACTGTTGGAGTAGAAGTTACGGCTGCATTTTATCGGTTTCACTGTAAAAGGGTGGGATCTAGTTGCTAATCTATATATATATATACATATATATATATAGATTATATATATATATATATATATATATATATATATATATATATATATATAGTGTATCAGGGCAGCAACTGATTTTCTAAACATATACTGTTAAATATAAGAGACAATGAATGTCTATTATGTTTAATCATGAGCCGTTCTAAACTTTGTATTTTGGCTTTAATTTCACTTGAAAATAAAGACAAAAATTGTCCAACATTTGGATAATTTTTTATTAATTTGATTCTAAGCTTTCGGCTCACATGAGCCATCTTCAGAGAGGTCACCAAGACAATAACATCCACCATCACCGACGATTTTATTTTGTGTTGACATAATAGTTACCAAAAATAACAAACGCAGTTCGCAAATTTTCAATGCGGTTCTATGAAGTCACACCGCGTAATAGCGCGAAATGACAACAGAACCATTATTTTTGGTAACTGTTGCCGTTGCCTAGCTGAGTTTTATATCAACACAAAATAAAATCGTCGGTAATGGTGGATGTTATTGTGATACCGTCTTGGTGACCTCTCTGAAGATGGCTCCTGTGAGCCGAAAGCTTAGAAGCAAATTAATACAAAATTATCCAAATGTTGGAGAATTTTTGTTTTTATTTTCAACTGAAATTAAAGCCAAAATACAACGTTTAGAACGGCTCATGATTAAACATAATAGACATTCATTGTCTCTAATATTTAACAGTATATGTTTAGAAAAAAAATATATATAAGACTGTTCCTATATATCTATCTATTTTATCTTTCGCAGTCGGTATCATAGGGTCATTGTAAATTCCTTGAACTTTGGTTGCATAATATACACTACGCCAAGTCTATATACTATTTTTGTTATTCTAGACTTGTTACTGCCACGACTATAAAACTCATCCTCGACTGCCATTTAACCTTTATGTAGGAGGGGAAGGTAGAAATATCTTCATACTTTTCCTAATTTTATTTTGCGATTGTGAATGTAAAGAACTTGCCTGGGATTCGAAATCGTTTCACCGTTTTCGCGACCCGCAGAGTGTTAACAGTTACATTGCCAACATTTCCACCTACTCTTAAGTAAACATTCTCCATCACTAACATTTTTAAGTGTCTGTTGTATTTGTATCTAAATATTTTCAATGCCCTTTTCTGGAGGTAAATATAGAAAAATAAAATTAGTTGACGCTAGAAAAATAAGTTATTTTTGTATAAGTCAATTTTGTTTTCAGAAAAAAGAAAAAACATTCCAGTGGGATTAGAGCCTGGTTGATTATGTAACTCAATGAAAACTGAGTTATGAATCTTTAGATTACAATATTATTATCTCCCCCCCCCCCACCCCCAAAAAAATTCACTGTGTATTTGGCCGTATCACTAACTAAAATCTTTCGATTGAAGTCGTGTGGTTTGTCACCGAGTGAGCTCGATTGGCATTGACGCATGCGTGAATGAGCTTACAAACGAACTGTTCTCCAGGTTGAGGAGAGTTTAATATATTTCGTGTTTGACGCTTCACTGGAACAGACGGTTTGACTCGCTGTTCATCTTCTTTATTACTGAAAACACCGAGAGAGAACCCCGCGGCTAATCTCAATGAATACGACGCTGGACGATGGCAAAAGAAATGGTGCTGGTCATAGTGAGCGTTTGTTGTTGCTGCTGATGGTGATGATAGTGGTGTTGTGGTGGTGGGCTGTGATGTCTACACAAAAGTAAATTGCAAAGAAGATGGGGACGACTGGGATGTTAGAAGGAATGGTAAATTCGCTTGAATTCGCAGGAAGTTATAAGACTCTAGTTGAAAGAGCGGGAAGAATATGATTAATAAATGGTATGTTGACCAGAAGATTAGATAGAAAGCGATCGAACGGGAAGGAGAAGATTACAACGTCAGAATGGTTAGTGGGGGATTGAATGCTGGTAAAGTCATAATGTGCGAGAATATAAAAATGGCAAGAAAGTAGAAAATAAGTCATATATATATATATATATATATATTAGAAATGATAGTTTAGAACATGTAAAAATTACAGTTTACTACAAAAGTGTACATTTTGTTTCGACATGGAAAAAACAATTTCTCCTCAGGTAGTTTAATGATGGTATTAAATTAATGTTTTGAACGTTGTTAATATTTTTTTCGTTCTTTATTCACTTGGATATATAGTCATCCGCAGACAAATCTGTTTCGCTGTGTCACAGCTCATCAGTACGGTTTGACTCCGATTGCTTTTTAGCCTAGGATTGAAACCCGACCGAAGTGGTGTCAGTCGGCGATTCTACCTCTGGGCTATGGGCGCTCCGTAGGAGACGGCAGACTTTTTAGCGTGATAATTATCATTATACATGCCCAATAGCCAGAGTGCTCTAATTCATTATTGAATGACATATATATATATATATATATATATATAGAGAGAGAGAGAGAGAGGATAGAGGAAGAGACAGGGAGAATGTTTGAGGGTAAGAAAAAACAACAGAATAAGAATAATTCGGTTAACTGGCATACGTAATACACGCTTGGTCGATCATATCTCGAAAGAGACCTGACTGAACGGACAGACGATTTTTCCGCAGTAGGTTGCCATTACTTTCTGCGATATAGACTGGTTGTTAACCACGCCTATATAACCCAATTTGACCTGATATTTAACACATAATTAGAGGGGGAAGCGATGAATTAAAACAACTCCCAAGGGTATTTGAGCATAAGTGAATGCAAGGGATTCAACTGGAATTCGAACTCGACTCTCCGATTTCTTGTTCTGAGGCGATATCAACTGCACCACAACATGCATCTTCAGACTGATTACGATAGTGAAAAAACAAAAAAAAAGGAAAAAATAGGAAAGATGATTAGTGTTAATTAATGAGACACACAAAAAACTGTTGAAAATAAGGCTAAAAGTGTTGTGGCATCTCCCCCTTTGCATATGGTAAATGACTTGACTGAGTATACATATACTCCTGCATTAGAGAGAACAGCATTTGAGTTTAATCGTAGAGATCCGTTGAGTTATTGGAGAGTACCGGAACTGATACGTAAGTTACCGAGAGATACCGAAGTTACCCAGAGATTACCGCATCAGAAGTCAGACTAGCTCTGAGCTCCATTCAGCTAGAAAAATATACACGCATATACTATTTCCAACGACTTCACTTCAAGACTTGTATATATTTATTTTTTTTATATTTTTTTTTAATCATATCACCCCGGGCAAAGCGGTAAGGCCACTGGTGTGCAGTTGGCTACGTAAGAGTGAAAAGATTGGAAAAGAGAAAGCCGGAAACCACATCCTAAACAGGAAACAAGGGATGAGCCTCTTAACCTGTTCAATAGATGTGGGTGGAGTGTGAACCGGGCGATAGTTACATCTATCTACTCCAATTGAAAAAAAAAAGAAAAAGTGAGAAGATTGGAAAAGGGAAAGCTGGAAGCCACATCCTAAATAGGGAACAAGGGATGAGCCTCTACACCTGTTCAATAGACGTGGGTGGAGTGTGAACCGGGTGATAGTTCAGTCTATCTACTCCAATTCTGGATTCACTAACCTGCGTTCACCTTTTTATATTACGTTCAATATAACCTACTTTTCTATCTCAATATCTGTTTTTGTTATTCATTATTGTGTGCAGTTCCTCTCCCTGAATTCACAACAGAAAGTATAAGGCCCCAGTAAGAATCGAACTCAGTCAGTAATTTAAGTGCCAAACGTGATACATGTTTGGATGATCATGTCTCATTCTATACATAACTGACTAGAGAGAAGATTTTCCTGCAGTAGCTTGCCATTTTTTGCGGTAAATTGGTCGCCAACCAACGTTATGTAACCCTATCTATCCTGTTGTTTTACCCATAGCTGAAGGGAGAAGTGATGAATTCATATCTTAACCAAAGTTAGTTGAGCATATGTGAATTCAAAGAATTCAACTGGGATTCGAACTTGGCTTTCTGATTTCATATTTTATTACACCACAACACACAAAACTATTCGGCTGATGGCCATATCACTTTGAATACACCGGTTCTTGCTCGATCACCGAAGTTAAGCAACGTTGAGCCTGGTCAGTACTTAGATAGGTGACCGCTTGGGAATACCAGGTGCTGTAAGCGTTTAGTGACGGATGTGCGTTTTGGTGCAGTGGATATCAGCTCGGAAAGAGAAATCGGTGAGCCGAGTTTGAATTCCAGTTGAATACCCTGCATTCACTTAAGCACTGGTACCCTTGGGAAACGTATCCGTCCCTTCCCTCCAGTTATGGGTTAAATAACAAACTAGGACTTGGGGACCGTGCCCTTAAAAACAAATCTCAATGAATCTTGATACTCGAAAAGAAAAAAGTATTACTAGACACGAAACTTATATAAAAAACAACAATAAATTTTTGAAAGAAAAAGGTATTACCAGCAATAAATAATTAAAATTTAGCTGGCAATAAATAACCTGCCGAGGTTGATATGCCATAAAACAAAACAACCAACCTAAACATAACTATTTAACTGGAGTAGATAGATCTATCTATCGCCCGGTTCACACTCCACCCACGTCTATTGAACAGGTTAAGAGGCTCATCCCTTGTTCCCTGTTTAGGATGTGGTTTCCGGTTTTCTCCATTGCAATCTTTTCGCTATTATGTAGCCCCCTGCACATCAGTGGTGTTACCGCCTTGCTCGAGGTGATACAATTTAAAAAAAAACAAAATTCAATCATAATTGCTCCATTACACAACGTTGATGTTTCCTTGTTTGTTTCTAAGCGAAGCATACTTGTTCCACAAGGCCGAAATTGTGGAGCACCTAGTGTAGCGAAATCATTATGCCACATAGATGAAAAGAAAGAATGAAAGAAATGTGTAAGTAAAATCAAAAAGAAATGGAGAACGATAATACCATAAAGAGAAAGAAAGACAGAAAGAACGAAAAAAAGCAAAAAATAAAGAAGGCAAAGGTTGCAAGAGAGAAAAAGAAAGAAACAAATACAGAATGAAAATGTTTAAGTAAAAGAAAAGAAAATAGGAATTATTATATCAAGAAGACGAAGAAGTAAAAGAAGAAAAAATAAAAGTGTTTACATAAAAGAAAGAAAAATGAGAGAAATGAAATGAGCAGAAAGGAAAAAGAAAAGAGGCAAAGAGAGACATAAAGAAAGAAAGGAAGAAAGAAAAATGAAAGCGAAAGAACGGAATCCAGTAAGAATTATTAATATAAAATTACAGAAAGAAATTGAGATTGAGAATATAATAAAAGAATAAAGAAATTATTTAATTGAAAGTATAAAAAAGGAGAGGTAAGTTGATATCAGCCAAAAAAAAAAAAAAATGAAAAGCTACCAACGAGTGATCGGGGAGCCGAGTTCAAATTCCAGTTAAATTCATTGAATTCACTTACGCGCAAATACCCTTGGGAAAGGTATTAATCCATCTCTTCCTTCCAGTTATGGGTTAAATAACAGGACAGATTGGGTTCTATAGCCTTGGTCGGCAACCAGTCTACCGCAGAAAGCAATGGCAACCTACTGCGGGATAATCTTCTGCCCAGTCAGTTATATCTTTTTCGAGACATGATCGCCCAAGCGTGTTTTGCGTAAGACACTTAACTAACTGACTGACCAAGACAGCAAATGTTAAAAAAAATAATCGAAAAATGACAGAGACAGTAAATAACAGCTGAGTAAGAAAAAAAACAACAAAAAAAAAAAAAAAAAAAAGATTGTTCCAGAAGAATGCTCATAAATAAGTAATGTAAATGCGACATAATACAACCCCCAATTACTGCTAATTCTTTCTATAATATAATTTCTATAATATAATTTCTATAATATAATTTTAAATAGAAAATTAAATGAAAGAAAACAAGCAAAAACTAACTAGAAATAAAGAAAGACCGAAAGAAATTAAAAGTTGTATGAATTCAAAAACAAATAAAGCAAAAAAACGTGCATATATTGTGATTGGTTAATTTTAAATAGTCAGTCAGTTAAGTGCCATGCGCGATACACGCTTTGGGCGATCATGTCTCGAAAGAGCCATGACTGACTGGGCAGAAGATTATCCCGCAGTAGGTTGCCATTACTTTCTGCGGTAGACTGATTGCCGACCAAGGCTATAGAACCCAATCTGTCCTATTATTTAACCCATAACAGGAGGGAAGAGATGGATTAATACCTTTCCCAAGGGTATTTGCTCGTAAGTGGATGCAAGGAATTCAGCTGGAATTCGAACTCGGTTCCCCGATCTCTCGTTCCGAGCCGATATCCACTGCGCCACAACGCACATATTAAAATCTATCGGTCATTTAATGCCGTCATCTAAATATTCAGAACACTGTTCTATACCTTCAACTAAAAATATAACTTACTGTTGGTCATTTTACAATAAACTATTGTCGGTAACTCTTCTGATAGAAAAATGTTTCTAGTATTTTTACTATAAAATTGATTTGTATACTTTCTTAGTGTGTGTGTGTGTTTTTCGTTTTTTTTTTTTTGTTTTTTGTCTTTGTTTGTTTTTTTGTTTTGCTTTTTTTTTTTTTTTGTTTTTGTTTTTATTGTTTTGCAGGGTTCAATATTTGGCCTTAACTGGCATCCTAAGAAGTCTTACAAACCCAAATCATTAAAAGACCTGGGAACAATTAAGAATTATTTCAACGCTTCTCAAAACGGCCAGTCATCTAACCTGCGGGCTGCTGCTGGATACAGTTTATCGTCATACCCAGGATTATACAGACAAATAGTAATCTGAATTATAATACATAAAAATGAACACAGGACTGTTGAGGAGTAAAGAAAACAGACGGTATCACAAATAAAATGGCAAGACGCCTTAAATACAGAACTCAAAAGTTCCACCCCTTCAGACTCTCTACCTCCGGACAGAGAAGAACCCAGACGAGGTTCTGTCGAAGAGCACAGTCTTGTCTTGGGAAAAACAGACAGGTGCCACCTCTGCATTGTGCAAAAACTACAGGAAGGTTTTTTTTTTCCGGGCAGAAGTGCTCGATGTTCTAACAATAAAATGGCCTTGTGCTGCATTCCGCTTCAGTGTGGAGGCAGAAAAATAACGAGAGTTCTGACAGAATGTTCGTTAGAGAACCGTTGGAGTCAGTCGAAGAATAATAATATACAGTTACTGGGTTATAACAGTGGCGAGGAGAAACTGAAACTTCTAAGAAGTTGGAAAAATAATTCTTTGCTTTGGCGTACATAACAATGACAACAAAAAATTTGAACCATCTTTGTATATTTTTGCTTTGCTGTGCGTAAAGAAAAAAAACAGACATTCTTAAATATTGAAGAATTATTATTCCAAGTTGGGGACATACAACAACAGAAGCAGCAAAAGCAGCTGTTGTTTGAACTCCAGGATTAACAAGAAAAATTAATTGAAGGAATTTAAAATAAAATGGAAAATTCTCCATTTTCCTTCGCACTCCACGCAGTGGAAAATGCCATAGCTGAATTCACGTACAATTCAGATGATGGAATTAGATGCCCTACTTTTTTAGAATATACAAGCAAACGATGAGTGAAAAATCTTAGCAAAAAATGTTCATTATTCAATACTCGTTGGAAGTATTGAACACTTCTATTGAACAGGTTAAGAGGCTCATCCCTTGTTCCCTGGTTAGGATGTGGTTTCCGACTTTCCCTTTTCCAATCTTCTCACTTTGGTTTCTTTTTTTTTTCAATTGGAAAAGATAGATCTATCTATCGCACGGTTCACATTCCACCCACGTCTATTGAACAGGTTAAGAGGCTCATCCCTGGTTCCCTATTTAGGATGTGGCTTCCGGCTTTCCCTTTTCCAATCTTCTCACTTTTTCTTTTTTTTCAATTGGAGTTGATAGATGTAACTATCGCCCGGTTCACACTCCACCCACATCTATTGAACAGATTAAGAGGCTCATCCCTTGTTTCCTGTTTAGGATGTGGTTTCCGGCTTTCTCTTTTCCAATCTTTTCACTATTACGTAGCCCCCTGCACATCAGTGTCGTTACCGCCTTGTTCGGGGTGATACGATTAAAAAACAAAAAAGTGAATGAATCTGCTGAAAAAAGATGAAATTTTTGTAAAATATGCTGGAATCGTTAACAAAGAATATGAAATAGTCAAATTAAACAAGCTAACTTTGGATATTTTTAAAAGATTATTTTGTGTTCAGGGGTTAACTGCCAAAAAGTAAAGAATAAATGCATGGTAGACTCTTAATACTGGAACAAAATTAAAAAAAATAAAACTACCAGATGAATCCTAAATCTGAGACCCGATATATTGGAAAATGAAGAAAAAGAATGTGCACATGTTTATGCTAAAGAAACTCGTACAAAAAAGGAAAGTTAATTCATGTTTCAGATGTTAAAATTTACATCTCGAGACGACATTCCCGTTAAGAATTTTAAGTAATATAAGTATAGATAGTTAGGACATAAAAGGTCAAACCATAAAATTAAACCAAGGAAAAGTTCTCAGAAAAACTATTCGTACACAGAGCTGAGACAGAAAAATAGTTATAGAAAACCAAAGAAAATGTGTTTACGTCAAAATTAATAACGTGAATGTAAACATGCTATTGGACACTGGTAGTGTAATATCACAATAATCAACAAAGCCTCATGGAGAGAAACGGAAAACCTATATTGAAAATAACTTCGAAAATACGTGTCGTTTTGAGCGAAAATTATTTGCTATTTTTGAAATGACTTGCAACGTTTAATTTCAATCCAGTTTTTACGTACAAATCTCATAATGAAGGTAGTATTGAATGAGAATTTTTCTCCATTCCAGATACTATCATACGAACGAAGGTGCCCCTCAAGGCTTTATTCTAGGTCCTACGCTTTTTCTGATCCTCATCAACGATTTCACTTATTTTTTTTATAAGCGTTTCACCCCGAGCAAGGCATGTCACTGCCACTACTGCGCAGGGGGCTACATAGATTGGAGAAAGGATGGTTAAATATAGGAAATGTCAGAGGGTGGGTGATAGGCGGGTAAGGATACCGAGAATGGTTAAATATAGGAAATGTCAGAGGGTGGGTGATAGGCGGGTAAGGATACCGAGAATGGTTAAATATAGGAAATGTCAGAGGGTGGGTGATAGGCGGGTAAGGATACCGAGAATGGTTAAATATAGGAAATGTCAGAGGGTGGGTGATAGGCGGGTAGGGATACCGAGAATGGTTAAATATAGGAAATGTCAGAGGGTGGGTGATAGGCGGGTAAGGATACCGAGAATGGTTAAATATAGGAAATGTCAGAGGGTGGGTGATAGGCGGGTAGGGATACCGAGAATGGTTAAATATAGGAAATGTTAGAGGGTGGGTGATAGGCGGGTAAGGATACCGAGAATGAGGGTTGGGTAGATGAGAGTGTTCTGAGAATAATCAGATCACAAGTAGGCATTTATACTGACGACACAACAATTTTCTCCCACCTCGATAAGAAATCTGCCTGAGCTGCTGAGCTTGAAAAAAACCTCCAGTCTGTAGTAGACTGCAGTAAGAAATGGCTCGTAAATTTTAACGCTTCCAAAACTAAGCTGCTATTATTTAACCACCATAGACAACCACTTCTCCCACCATCATAATGAATCAAGCAAGACACTGCGCCTCCTAGGTCTAAATCTACCAGCTGACTTCAAATCAAATGACTACGTTAATCCATAGCTAAATCCGCTGCTCTGAAGATTCTAATATTATAGAAATCGGGGAGCCGAGTTCGAATTCCAGTTGAATTCATGGTATTCACTTGCGCACAAATATTCTTGGGAAATGTATTAATCCGTATCTTCACCTCCAGTTGTGGGTTAAATAATAGAACAGATTGGCTTCTATAGCCTTGGCTGGCAACCAGTCTACCGCAGAAAGCAATGGCAACATAGTGCGGGATAATCTTCTACCCAGTCAGTCATGTCTCTTTCGAGACATGATCGCCCAAAGCGTGTATCACGTATGGCACTTAACTGATTGACTATATTTGTGGTTAAGTTAAAGAGAACCACACGAAAAACGCAGAAAAGAAAAGCGACTGCGATGGAAATGGAATCTAAAAAACATCGGCCTAGAAAAGAAAACTGAGAAAAAGATATTTCATGAAGAAAAAAAGTAAAAAAGAACCCATTCGAAATGTTCAGATATATATATATATATGTGTGTGTGAGGGAAAGGGTTAGAGATAGAATACTGTATTATTAACAAATAAAAATGATCTCTTGTGGAAGTAATCTTTTAACCGTTGTTTGAAATCAAAATTATCTTCTTCGTTGAACACGGAAGTTGAAACATCAGGTCTTGAGAATGGCCGCCTTCTGTTCGAGCTGGAGAGGCAATCTAGCGAGCTTCTCGATTGGTTATTTTATTCATCGGGGGTTTTATTGCAACCAGACTGTTAGTCGCCCAATCAAATAATACAAAATAATATAAAACTGATGTAAAAGAAATAACGTAAAAATAACGTACTTACGAGGCATACGTAAATATTATTATGACTGCCATTAAAAAAAAAGATAAATTATTTGTTTCAAATGTATTTTTCATCTTTTATTTTTACATATTTTGTACCGATAATGCATACCGCCACATGTGTTTGTCATTTTTTGTAATAGTTACACAGTGTGAACTGGGAAATAATTAGTGAAAACAATGAAGTACATATAGTTGTTTATTAAATATGTTCGATATATTTTTATACTGTTCATAGATCTCCACTGTTTCCTCATTCTTTAATATATTTTGATATGACACGATATTTTATGAAAGTCTCTAGCGTTGACTTAATTTAAATTTTCTCATGGTATGGAACTTAGGATTGTTCTTCTCCGAAAGTTTTCGCCTTGTCAATACATTTATCCACTGCAAATATTTTATCTAAAGGAATATATATAAAAAAGTATATAAAGAATAAAGAATAAAAAAAATATATAAAAAAAAAGAAAAATGACGAGAAATAAAGAAAGGGAAGAAGGTAAGCAAAAATGATAAAAAATTAAAAAGTAAGAAATATTAAATGAATTGAAAAAAAAAAGATAAAGCTTAAGTAAAAGAAAAAAGATATGCAAAGAAAGAAAGAAAGAAAGAAAGAAAGAAAGAAAGAAAGAAAAAAGAAAGAAAGAAAGAAAGAAAGAAAGAAAGAATGCAAGAAAAAAGAAAGAAAGACAGACAGAAAAGGTGAGGGAAATAACAAAAGAGAAATAAATAAAAATGACTGAAATACTGCAAAGAAAGCAAAAGAAAGAAATATATAAAGAAAGAAAAACAGATAGCCAGAAAGAAAGAAAGAAAGAAAGAAAGAAAGAAAGAAAGAAAGAAAGAAAGAATGAAAGAAAACATGATGAAATTATTGCAAGGGAAATAAAAGAAAGAAAGAAAGAAAGAAAGAAAGAAAGATAAATAAATAAGAAAGAAGAAAAAAGAAAAGAATAATAAATAAAAAAAAGAAAGAAAGGAAATATGATGGAAATATTACAAAGAAAGTAAAATAAAGAAAGCTGTAAAGAACGAAAAAAAAAGAAAAAATAAATAATAAAAGAAAGAAACAAAGAAAGAAAAACGAAAGGAAAATTAAATGGGAAAAAAAGGAAAATGATGAAGGAAATTATTGCAAAGAAAGTAAAAGAAAGAAAAATACAAAGAGAGAAAATAGAAAGAATAAAAGAAAGGAAAGATGATGGAAATATTGCAGGAAAAAAAAACAAAGAAAGAAAGAAGACAAAAATGAATAAGAAAACAGAAAGAAAGACAAGAAGAGTGAAATATTGCAAAGAAAGAAAACCGAAAGAAAGAAAAAAATAACAAAATTAAAATTAATATTTAAATGAAAAAAGAATGATAAAGTTATATCAAAGAAAGATAAAATGGTGATGTAAAAAAATGACAAAGAATAAAAACAAGAATAAAGATAGAAAGCAAGAAAAATAATGTTTAAATTGAAGATTAAAGAAATATAAGAAAGAAAGAAAGAAAGAAAGAAAGAATATTAAGAATATGTAGCAAAGAAAGAGAGAAAAATAAAGCATAACAGACAATACATGGAGTAAAAAAATCAAAGAATGAAAGAAAGAAGTGAAGAAAGAAACAAAAACAAAGAAAAAAAGAAAGAAAGAATAAGAAAGAAAAAATATTAAGAAAATATAGCAAAGAAAGAGAGAAAGATAAAGCTTATATGACAAAATATGGAGTAAAGAAAAAAGAAAGAATGAAAGAAACAAAGAAAGAAAGATAAAAGAAATAAAGAAATAAAAAAGAAAGAAAGAAAGAAAAAGAAAGAAAGAATATTAAGAAAATGTAGCAAAAAAAAAGAAAAAAATAAAAGTTAAAAGACAATCGATGGAGTAAAAAAAGAAAGAAAGAATAAAACAAGCAGCGAATAAAACAAAAAAGAAAAAGAAAGAAAGAAATAAAGAAGGAAAGAAAAAGAAAGAAAAAATAATTATTAAGAAAATGTAGCAAAGAATGAAAAAAGATAAAGCTTATGAGACAAATTATGGAGTAAAGAAAGAAAGAAAGAAAGAAACGAAAGAAAGAAACGTAAAATGAAAGAAAAAAGAATTAAAAAAGAAAGAAACGAAAGAAATAATATTAAGAAAATGTAGGAAAGAAAGAAAGATAAAGCTTAAATGACAAAAGGATGGAGTAAAGAAAGAAAGAAAGAAAGAAAGAAACGAAAGAAAGAAACGTAAAATGAAAGAAAAAAGAATTAAAAAAGAAAGAAACGAAAGAAATAATATTAAGAAAATGTAGGAAAGAAAGAAAGAAAGAAAGAAAGATAAAGCTTAAATGACAGAAGATGGAGTAAAGTAAGAAAGAAAGAGAGAAAGAATGAAAGAAACAAAGAAAGAAACATAAAAGAAAGAAAAAAGAAAGAAATAAAAAGGAAGAAACGAAATAAATAATATTAAGAAAATGTAGCAAAGAAAGATAGAAAGATAAAGCTTAAAGAAAAAAGTAAGAATGAAAGAAATAGTGAAAGAAAAAAGAAAGAAGAATATTAAGAAAATGTAGCAAAGAAAGAAAGATAAAGCTTAAATGACAAAAGTTGGAGCAAAGAAAGAAAGAAAGAAAGAAAGTAAGAAAGAATGAAAGAAAACAAAAAAGAAAGAAAGTACAAAGGAAATTGTTTAATTGAAAGAGCACATAATAGAGATTGGATCTTGATAAAGACAGACATAGAGAATTGTTTTTCCCAAGGACATCCTCAGAAATCGAACGAGAAATTTCATCCATAATTTGCGCACGGCCTCTATATTCCCTTCGTTGCACTGATAACCAGTATACCACCCTCACAGCCAAGGGTGCAAGCGTTGAGATTAATCACAATGATAATGAATTTCTTTTATATGCCATATACTTTCAGGACGTAGGCTCTCCAAAACCTCCTGTCTGTCATGCTATAATTAACATCTAAGATATCTTTGAGGCACCACGTCATACATTTCATGGGGCTCGTTTTCTTTACCTATAATTACTGAGAAGTGACTTCGGGCCTCGATCTGTGCACATTGTACATTTCGATATTAAATGAGCCTTCAAGAGTTGAAATGTAAAATCATCTAGCTAACATCACTCTTGATACTTGTTCTCCAATCTGTTCCCGCAGATATATTACTCGTTGATTATCACCTATATTTTCCTTCAGTATGACCTGTGAGTGTTACATACTGTATACCCACTTTCCTCACTTGGAGTCCCCAAAATTATATATTCCTTTATGAGGTTGTTAACAGAAGTTTCCATGTTCTTCCCATTTCACTTAAAAATTTCAAGGTGGGTCACGTACTTTGATCACGTAATTAACGGTGCGAAAATCTATATTGTTTAAAGTTTCTTCTTTATCTGTGAATAATAATAATAATAATAATAATAATAATAATAATAATAATAATAATGGAATTACACCATCTACACAGACAGAAAAATTGAAGCAAACAGGCCAGACATTATTGTTAAAAACCAGAAGGAGAAAACTTGTCTATTAATTGATATGGCTTGTCCAGCGGATTGTAACATAGCAACCAAGGAATCTGAAAAACTGTCAAAATATAAAGACCTGGAAATTGAAATAGAAAAAATCTGGAAATTGAAAACAAGAGTTGTGCCAGTGATAGTAGGAGCACTTGGAATGATAAAAAATGGAACAAAACAACACATTAAAAGAATCCCTGGAAACCCCAGCTTAAGAGATATACAAAAAATTGTCTTATTAAGTACAGCCCACACACTAAGGAAAAGTTTATCTATGTAATGCTAGGGACGATAGGGAAGATAGAAAAACATGAAATGGAGTCATAACAACACGCAACTACCTGCCTTAGGTCTCCCCGTAGACTTGGTTGGTAGTGTGACCAAAGCTGAAATCGAAATATGATGAAAAATGACATAATAATAATAATAATAATAAGTCTGAGACTGAAGGTTTTATTCTTGCAGCGCAAGACCAAAGTCTTTTCACTAGAAACTTTAAGGCAAATATTATACATAATAATATGGATCCAAAATGCAGGTTCTGTGATAAACACCAAGAAACAATAGACCATCTAATCACAGGCTGTTCTGTACTTGCCCGAAATGAATATAAAAATCGACAGGATAGAGTGGGGCAATATTTACATTGGACAATGAGCAAACGCTACGGAAAATCTGTAAACAAATACTGGTATGAACATCACCCAGCAGCGGTTACAGAAATAGAAGATGTCACCATTCTATGGGATTACGCCATCTACACAGACGGAAAAACTGAAGCAAATAGGCCAGACATTATTGTTAAAAACCAGAAAGAAAAGACTTGTCTATTAATTGATATGGCTTGTCCAGCGGATTGTAACATAGAGACCAAGGAATCTGAAAAACTGTCAAAATATAAAGACCTGGAAATTGAAATAGAAAAAATGTGGAAATTGAAAACAAGAATCGTGCCAGTGATAGTAAGTGCACTTGGAATGATAAAAAATGGAAGAAAACCACACACTGAAAGAATCCCTGGAAATCCAAGTTTAAGAGATATACAAAAAATTGTCTTATTAAGTACAGTCTATTTAACGCAAGGAATGATAGGGGAGATAAAAAAAAAATGAAATGGGGCCATAACAACACGCCACGACCTGTCTTAGGTCTTCCCGCAGACTTGGTAGGTAGTGCGACCATAGCAGAAATAGAAATATGATGAAAAATGACATAATAATAATAGATATACAAAAGATTGGCACTATGAAGAATTTTGTACAGATAAGGCTCGTGATGTTATGGGATTCAGAAAAAAACAAATGAATTGTAGACATAACGACACACCACTACCTTCTTTATCTTTCTGAATGGCAAAGTAGGTAGTGTAATCATAGTAGAATCGAAATATGAAGAAAATGATATGATAATAATAATTATAATAATGCATGAATATTTATAATACAAAGACCAATTATAATAAGAATACTGATGAGACTACTATTACTACTACTAATAATAATAATAATAGAGACCTATTATAATAATACTGAGACTACAATTATTAATAATAGTATGGTAACTAATAATAATAATAATAATAATGAGAGTGAAAAAATTCACCATAAAAAATGGAAGAAATAGTGCGTAAAGAGTACTATAGAAGGCTACGACTGATATTAAAAACTGAATTGAAATCTCAGAACAGTATTATGACCATTAATAGCCTTGCCATCCTGGTGGTCTAATATAGTTTCAACATCTTAAACTGGACTCTAAACGACATCAGATGAATGGATTCTAAAAGAGGAAGGCTTTTTTTCTAAGCATTAGATGCATCATCCAATGGTTGATGTAGTCGGTCTATACATACCCCGTAAAGAAGGTGGAAGAGGTTTTATTCAGCTAGATTTGTCATACAAGACAACAACTATTGGCTTACTAACATACATAGAAACAACAAAGAACTGGATGATACAACTAGTCAAACAACATGAAAACAGAAAGAAAAATTATTCAATAATGAAAGAAGGCAGGAAATACAAACAAGTTTAATAGATTCTGTAGAAAAGCAAAACAGAAATCAAGAACCAAGTATTGCGGCAAAAATATGAAAATGAAAGCCAGGGATAAAGCTCTTGAACAGTTGAAACAACGCTGGCAAGACAAACCTCTGCATGGCCAATATCCAAAACGTACCAATAAATGCAATGTTGATAAATTTAATACTCATCGATGGTTACGTGCATCTGGATTAAAGTCTGAAACTGAAGGTTTGATTCTTGCAGCGCAAGTTCACCTGGAACTTTCAGGCAAATATTCTACATAATAATGTGGATCCAATATGCAGGTTCTGTGATAATTACCAAGAAACAATATACCATCTAATCTCAGGATATTCTGTACTTCCCCCAAATAAATATGAAAATCGACACGATAGAGTGGGGCAATATTTACATTGGACAATGTGCAAACTCTATGGAAAATATGTAAACCAACACTCATATGAACATCACACAGTAACGGTTACAGAAATAATAGATGTCAACATTCTATAAGTTTACACCATCTACACAGAAAAATTGAAGCAAATAGACCGGACATTATTGTTAAAGACCAGAAAGAAAAAACTTGCCTAATAATTTGTATGGCTTGTCAGCGGATTGTAACATAGCAACCAAGAAATTCGAAAAACTGTCAAAATATAAAGACCTGGAAATTGAAATAGAAAAAAAATGGGGAAATTGAAAACAAGAGTTGTGCCAGTGATAGTAGATGCACTTGGAATAATAAAAAAAAATGGAACAAAACAGCACATTGAAAGAATCCCTGTTTAACACGTCGTTCGCCCTGAGCTGGTAACCCTCGGGTCAAATCCTGGTCGAGACGGCACCAATTGTGACGCATTATGTCCGGGGCTGACCGTCTAATGTCACGCTCGTTCTCGTTGACGTTCGTAACGATCACAGTTGTGACACTGCCACCCGGCTGGACGGTTGGTATCGTCGCTGTTGCTGGTTCTGACGTTCTCATCCGATGATGTCGCCACAAAAGCTGGTTTACAAGACGTCTCTTGCAACAACACGCCACTGTCCCACGTTGTGAATTAATCCCAGAGGTCGCGTCGTGCAATTTTAATAGTCGCCTTTTAGAGCCAGTCCGGACACACTTGTGGTTAAAAAAAAATAAATACGGCCCTAAAAAAAAAATTTAATAAAATAAATGAACAAGGTCGAACACGCCTGGAGAGTTACGATGAATGTCTTTATATAAAAAAAAACAACAATGTTTTTCCTTTTACAGGAGCAGATAATACAGTTGTCGGTAGGTTGGTTACAAAAGAGAGAGAGAGTTTAAAAATCGTTGAACTTTCAATCCTTAAATAGAAATGTCTTTTCTAAATTTCGTTAAAGAAGACAGAGCTCTTCAAATTTTTGCTAAAATCTTTTCCGTATTCTCTAAAATGGGAGCTGTCCGTTTTCTAGGTGATGTTAAATAAAATAATAAGTTCTTTCGGCTTCTTGTCGGAACTTGACGAGATTTGCCGAATCAGAGACGGTCAATGGCGGCGATGGCGGTGATGTGGCGGTGATGGCGGCGGTGTGGGTTTGTTTTCCCTGTCTTCTGGAGGCTTGCTCCCAGCTAATCTCTTAAAGATTATTTTCATAGCAGTGCGGGCTTTTTTTCGTGAGCAATCAGAAACTTTACTTCTCCCAATTAAGTTTTAAAACAATAACGTTCTTTCTGGATTCCTATCGGAGGCGCATTGGGTTAAGGCTGGCATCGATGCTTTTATCCCTGCCAGAAAATTCCAACTAAAACCAAATTCGTCCCCCTGGTTCTCACCCGCTTGCTCGGCCGCTATTGCCCACCGGAACCATTTCTTCCGGCTCTATCGAAGCTGCTCGTCGAACCAAAACAGGCGCCTTTTCACCTCAGCACGGAACAAGTGTAAAAAAGTACTGAACGAAGCCAAGAGGGCGTTTGCTACCAGAATTAGGCAACGCATAGCATCCTCTAAGTTTGGCTCCAAAGATTACTGGCGTCTCTGCAAAAGCGTGCTCAGCAGGAACAAGACTTCAATACCCCCACTAATCAATGAATTTGAAATTCTCACCTCCCCAGCCGACAAGGCTGAATGCTTTGCCCGTAGATTCTCAACCAATTCGACACTGGACTCGTTAGGAATACCTACACCAGACTTCCCACCCAGAACTAAGGCTCAACTAAATAACGTCCAGATTACACCCTCGCTGGTCGCCAAGATAATTGCGCAACTTGACCCACACAAAGCGAGCGGCGGTGACGGAATCCCAGTCATAGTACTGAAGAAATGTGCCCCAGAACTCTCCTCTGTCCTCTCTAAACTCTATAACCTCTGCCTATCTGCTTCCTGCTTTCCTGCCTGTTGGAAGTCCTCCTGCGTAGTTCCTATATTTAAGAATTCTGGCGAACCCTCAGACCCCGCCAATTACCGTCCTATTAGTCTCCTTCCAATCTTTGGCAAAGTTTTCGAAGCCATTATCAACGCCGAGGTGATTCAGCATCTTATGGCCAACGGGCTTCTCTCTGACAAACAGTATGGGTTTCGCTTCACCAGGTCTACTGCTGATATGCTAACGACCATTACCGAGTACATATACCAGGCACTCGACAAGAATGGTGAAGCCCGAATCGTTGCCTTGGATATCTCCAAAGCATTCGACAGGGTCTGGCATGCTGGCCTCTTGTGTAAACTGCGGAGCTATGGAATAACTGGAATTCTGTTTGACCTCATCCAGCCTTTCCTCTCTAACCGCACATTGAAGGTGGTATTAAATGGGCATGCCTCCCAAAACTACCATACGAACGCGGGCGTCCCTCAAGGTTCTATCCTAGGTCCCACGCTCTTTCTGATCTACATTAATGATCTCCCCGATGCCATTAGATCCCAAGTAGGCATGTACGCCAATGACACCACAATCTGCTCTCGCCTCGATCAAAAACCCGGAGTGGGCGACAAAGCGAGCCTTGCTGCCAAACTTGAAAAGGACCTCGAATCTGTGGTGGCCTGGAGTAGGAAATGGCTAGTAAATTTCAATGCTTCTAAAACGAAGCTGTTGTCAACTAACCGCCACAGACAATCGCATCTACCTCCCATTAGCATGGAACAGGCTTGCCTCCCAGAGAGTAAAACACTACGCCTCCTTGGCCTTACACTTTTGGCGGACCTCAAATGGAATGACTATATTGAATCCATTGCCAAATCTGCTGCTATGAAAGTCAGCTCTCTGTGCAGGGCCCGGAAGTTTTTCCCGCCTGATTCTATCCTGCACATATACAAATCTACCATCCGCCCGTGTATTGAATATTGCTGCCATATCTGGTCGGGTGCCCCTGCTGCTCTCCTTGGGCTTCTTGACAAAATACAAAGGAGGATCTGTAACGTGGTTGATACTGACTTGGCAGACCGGCTGCAGCCGCTCTCTCACCGGCGTGATGTGGCTTCCCTGTGCCTCTTCTACAAGTACTTTCATGGCTTCTGCTCCGATGAGCTTAGATCACTGGTGCCGCCTAAGCACGAATTTACACGAGATACTAGATTGGCAACTAGGTCCCACCCTTTTACAGTTAAACAAATAAGATGTAACAGTAAATTCTACTCCAACAGCTTCTTTTCTCGCGCTTCCCGCCTGTGGAACTCCCTTCCACAACTCTGCTTTCCCGAAGGTTACAATCTCCAGGTGTTTAAATGTAGGGTCAATAGACACCTCCTATCACACTAACTCAGAACTATTCTCACAACACTCTCATCTACCCAACCCTCATTCTCGGTGTCCTTACCCGCCTATCACCCACCCTCTGTCATTTCCTATATTTAATCAGCCTTTCTCCATTCTACGTAGCCCCCTGCACAGTAGTGGTAGTGACATGCCTTGCTCGGGGTGAAACGCTTATAAAAAAAAAAATTAATTGGCGGCAGGCTTCCTTCGACATTAACTCTTTGTACATATCTTATCTGCTTTGTATCCTAACTTGAGCGAAGATATTTTTTAGGATTAAATCCGACATACGATTTTATTATATATTTAAGGTCGGTTCTCTGTGTAGAGCCAGGAAGTTTTTTTTTTTCGTCTGAAAACATCCTGCAAATATATCAATTTACCATCCGCCCGTGCATTTAATACTGCTGCTATATATGGTCGATTGCCTCTGCTATCCACCTACGGGACCCTGACAATATCAAACGGAGAATCTGTAACGTGATCAATCCCGACTTGGCAGCTCATATACAGTCACTTTTTTTACCTGCGTAATGTGGCTTCAGGATGTGCGTTGTGGTCCAGTGGATATCGACTCGAAACGACAAATCGGGGAACCGAGTTCGAATTTCAGTTGAATTCCTTGTATTCACTTGCGCACAAATCTCCTTAGGTAAGGTATTAATCCGTCATTTCCCTCCAGTTATGAGTTAAATAATAGGACGTATTTGGTTCTATAGCCTTGATTGGCAACCAGTCTACCGCAGAAAGCAATAGCAACCTACTGTGGGATAATCTCCTGCCCAGTCAGTGATGTCGCTCAAGCGTGTATCACGTATGGCACTTAATTGAATGTGGCTTCTCTGTGTTTTTTTTTTACAAATATTTAATGGCTTCTGCTCCGATAAACTTAGCTCAATGTTGCCCCTTATGTATGAATTTACTCGAGCCACAAGATTAGCAACTCGATCCCAACCTTTTCTTGTGAAACGAATTAAATGTAATAGCAACTTCTATTCTAATAGCTTCTTTTCTCGCATGTCCCGCCTGTGGGTTTACCATCCGTTTACTTGCTTCCCCGACAGCTACAATCTCCAAGAATTTAAATGTAAAGTCAGTAGTCATCTGCTATCTCACTGACTCGCATTCTTTCTCTCATGCTCTTTTCTCCTTCCACTAAACTCTCATCACATCAGTATTCTCATCCTTTTCTTGCCCACTTCCTGACACCCCGTATAACCTGTCCCTCTTTTTCATCATTTTCCTCCCATGTAACCACTGCACACCAGTGGCAGTAAACTGGCTTGCTTCAGGCGATATAATTATTAAAAATGCTCATAAAATGCTTATAAATACTGTGTTTTTTTATTAGTAGTAAACAATAATTATTTTTTTTTAATATCTAACAGCGTGAATATTAGAGATATCTTGTTAAAAGTATAAGTCCTACGAATATATATTTGTGTTTATGTGTGTGTGTTAAAGAATTTATTGCATTTAATCGAGAGCATGTTTCATCACTACATATGCTATATGTACGAATGCAAGTGTTTCAATAAATATTTCTGTTTTGAAAACAGCATATTTTTCCCTAACACTCTGTATTTTCAAAATTTTTATTTAATGACACATGACAAATCCCGGTGTTAAGACAAATTTATACGCTTTATAAACAGAATGAAACGACTGAAACACATACCCTTGTGCAAATTAATTGAAACAAAACGAATTATGTCCTCCTATGATTTTTTACCCTTTCCCTGATCACGTATACATCATCGGTTGCCTAGTTTATTTGTTTTTTTGTTGTTTTTTTTTTCGTTCAGCATCATTTTCTTTTAATTTTTGAACTGATGTATCCACTTTGTTTCTCCGCTTTGATAAGACGACTGACAGTTGAAAGGTTGACGTCAACAATATCCACGATGAGGCTTGCCAGTGTGTTCATGCAGCGTTGCACTTTTTGTACGCTTCAGTGGAGTAACATTTATTGCAGACAAGGGCCGTAGTACAACGAATCTACAGTCAAGACAATAGAGTCTGGACATGTTAAGAACCTGATGCTATCACGGATGATGCAATATTCAAGGTCCAAAAAATTCATCATACCCCCCGAAAAATAGATTCATATTACTGGAAACCACTGCAAATGCATTGGAAACAATCCCTTCCTCCCATTTCTTAATCTGCTTCTTCTTCATGTGCCGTTTCCCTTCAGGACGTAGGCGATCATGTACTTTTACTTGGCTCTCTCTGTCTCCCTCTCTCTTTCTCTCTTGTCGCTCTCAATAATTTTTCTCTTGGTATGTCTTCTAAGCCCCGCTCCGTCAACCATTTGCTCAGACCTAACAACTATGTTTCGTGCTGCTTTTCCCTGTCTCTTCTTCCATTTATCCGACCTGTGAGTATCAAGTTCTCCAGGCCTTCCTTCCTCATTACGCGTCCCATGAACCTCATTTGTCTCTTCCTGATATAGCCTCTCGCAAGTTCGGCTCCAAAGACTACTGGCGGCTCTGTAAAATGTGTTAAATAACAATAAGCCCACAATCCCACCTTTAACCAATGAATTTGAGGTCCTTACATCTTCAACGGACAAGACTGAATGCTTTGCTAGCAGATTCTCTACCAAATCCACATTTGATTCATTTTGGGTATCCACACCCGACTTCCCAACTAGAACTGAGGCTCAAATAAGTGACTAGTGCTCCTGCTATTCATCTTGAGGTTCTCGTTAGAATCCATCTTACACATTTATAAATGTACTATTCGCTCTGCATTAAATTCTATTGCCATATCTGATCGGGTGCTCCTACTATTCATCTGAAGGTTCGCGACAAAATTCAAACAATATTTCGCAAAGAGATCTGTCCTGACTTGGCATCTCGACTTCAGTCACTTTCTCACCGACGTGATGTGGCTTCCCTCTGTCTTTTATCCAAGTATTTTCAAGGCAATTGCTATGAGGGCTTTTTTTCTTGGTGCTAAGAATTTAAGCGAGCTACTAGACTGTGCGTTGTGGTACAGTGGATATCGGCTCGGAACGAGAAGCCGGAGAGCCGAGTTCGAATTCCAGCTGAATTCCTTTCATTCACTTACGCGCAAATACCTTTGGGAAAGGTATTAATCAGTCTCTTTCTTCCAGTTATGGGTTAAATAGCAGGACAGATTGGGTTCTATAGCCTTGGTCAGCAACCAGTCTACCGCAGAAAGCAATGGCAACCTACTGCGGGATAATCTTCTGCCCAGTCAGTCATGTCGTTTTCGAGAGTGGTTCGCCCAAGCGTGTATCACGTATGACACTTAACTGACTGACTAGACTGGTATCTAGGTCCCACCCTTTTACCGCTGAAATAGTGAAATGGTACCGCCTCTTCTATTTGAATAGTTTCTTTCCTCGCACTTTCCCTCTGTGGAAATCACTTCAGTTAACGTGCTTATGTGATAGCTCCTAAAATTTAAATGCAACATCAATCGCCATCATATACATTCTTGAGTACCATTCCTATTTTATATTTTCTTGGGTAGCCACTGTACCCATTTTTTACTTCGTGTAATTTTCTGCGCACTAGTGGCGGTCTCGCTTTGCTTGGGCTGAAATGTTTAAATAAAAAAATGTTTTAATATACGAAGTAAAATACCGTTTCACTAATAAAAAGAAAAAATGAGTTTGCAGAGAAAGAAAGGGTGCAGAGGAAGGATGAAAGGACCGACCCAAATGAGAAATAAATGAGAAATAAAATATTCAAATAAAGAGAAAGAAAAATGAAGGAAAAAATATATAATCTACAACAGAGAATAAAATAAAAAAGAAGGACAGTAATAATAAAAGGAAAGAAATTCGAAAGAAGAGAAGAAAAAAAGAAAATCTAAAATAAAAAGAATTATTAAAGAAAGAAAGAAAGAAAGAAAGAAAGAAAGAAAGAAGAGAAAGGGAACGAGAGAAAGAAATAATAAAATAAATAAATTTATAAATAAATAAATAAAGAAAGAAAGAAAGACAAAGAGAAAGAATGAAGTAAAACAAAGGAAATAAAGAGGGAAAAAGAAAAACAAAACTGAGAGAAATAAATAAAGATAGCGAAAGAGAAGGAAAGAAATGCAGAAATAAAGAGAGAAAGAGAAAATGAAAGAAAGAAAACAAGGAAGAGAGAAAAAGAGAGAATGAAAAAAATATGGAAAACAAAGAGAGAAAGAAAGAGAAAAGAAAGAAAGAGAAAGAAAAAGATTGAAAGAGAGAAAGAAAAAGAAAGAAAGAAAGAAAGAAAATAGAGAGAAATAGTAAGAAAGAAAGAAAGAAAGAAAGAAAGTGTTGTGAGTCCGGGTGAGGTACCATACAAAATAATGAACAACAAAAGAGCTATTTGAGATAGAAATATAAGTTATATTGAACGTAAATATACAAACTGGAACGCAGGTTAGTAATGCAGGAATGCGATTAGAAAGGATATATATATATATATATATATATATATATATATATATATATATATATATATATATATATAAGTCTTTAAAGTGAAGCCGTGTTAGAAATAGTATATCCATATAATAATTCTGGCTGATTGGAGCTCAGAGGTACTATACCTACTGACACGGTATTCTCTGCATAACTTCGGTATCGTTCGGTAACTTACGGATTAGTCTTGATGTCTCTAACGGATCTCTACGGTTCTATCTATGGCAGAAGTTTATATATACTCAAGTTGAGTCCATTGTTATAGAAAAAGGGGAGGTCCCACAACAGAAAGAAAGAAAGAAAAGGAGGAATAGAAATTATTATGACTTTATACAAAAGCGAATTTTCTTTTTAATCAAGTTCGACTTAAGCAAGGATGTAAAGCGACTAATACACAAAAGGTCACTGAGTGTAAAGGAATTAGGAAACAAAAACATTACTAAGGTGCGAGAACATTGGAAGAGTTATCGGGACGAAAATAGATAACGATTAACATTGCATTTAATTTTTTGAAGATTAAAGTTGATTGGAAAGAAAATGATAGCATTAAACTTACGGTTACACATTGAATACTGCTGCTATATCTGGCCGGGTGCCCCTTCTATGCATCTAGGGGTCCTTGACAAAATCCAACGGAGAAGCTGTAATGTGATCCATCCCGACTTGGCAGCTCAGATACAATCACTTTCTCACCGGCGCAATGTGTTTTTCCTATGTCTCTTCTACAAATATTTTCACGGCTTCTGCTCCGATGAACTTCAACAAATAGAAAATGCAAGATTAGAGCTATCAGGGAAGCAGCTATACAGAAGGGAGTTCCACAGACGGGAAGTGCGAGAAAAAAAATTGATGGAGTAGAAGTGAGGGTTACATATGACTGCATGTAACTGTAAATGGGCGGAATCTAGATGCCAATCTAGTGGCATGAGAAAATTCGTGCAGACGAGGCACTGGAAGATAAGATCGTCAGAGTCCAAGATTTGAAAACAATTGTAGAGAGAGGTAAGCCATATCCTGAAGATGAGAAAGTGACTGAAGTTGTGTTCGCAAATTGGCATAGGTTACATTACAAATCCTACTTTGGATTTTGTCTACAATCCAGAGATGAATGGCAGGAACACAGGACCAAATTTAGTAAAAGTATTCAATGCACGAACAAATGATAGATTTGTATATATATATATATATATATATATACCTAAGTGTCCTAGACAAATTCCAACGGACAATCTGTCATGTGATCGATCACGACTTGGCAGCTCAGATACAATCACTTTGTCACCAGAAAGTTAAATATAGATACGCGAAGAAAGAAAGAAAAAGAAAGAAAGAAAGAAAAAAAGAAAGAAAGAAAAAGAAAGAAAGAAAGAAAAAATGAAAGAAAGAAAGAAAGAAAGAAATCGGAATATATATAACAGAAAGTTAAATATAGATACGTGAAAAAGAAAGAAAGAAAGAAAAAGTGAAAGAAAGAAAGAAAGAAAAAGAAAGGAAAAGAAAGAAATAGGAAATGGGAATATATATAACAGAAAGTTAAATTCAGATACGTGAAAAAGAAAGAAAGAATGAAAGAAAGAAAAGGTGAAAGAAAGAAAGAAGGAAAAAGAAGAAAGGGAATCAGATAATAATATGACAGAACATAAAAACTAGAAAATTGAAAAAAGAAAGTAAAAAAAGAAAGAACGAATAAATGAATGAAGAAATGAAGGTAAGAAAGAAAATAAAAGCAAAAAGACACACTCAAAGAAATATAAAAGTTTCAATAAAAATAAATATGAAATAAATAAATAAATAAATAAATAAACATATAAATAAATAAATAAGTAAATAAATAAATAAATAAATAAAGACGAATTGCCGGAAAGAAAATCAAAATTAAATAAAAAATTCACGTACCTTAAATCAATAAAGAAGAATGGGAATAAATGAGAGCTGCCAAAAGAAAGAAAAAATAAATAAATAAAATAAACGAACACACGAAAAAGAAAGAAAATTAAAAAAAAAAAAGGTCTTTTCCAAAAAATAACTCATTGAAAACGGAAATACCTTAACCGAAGTTGCCGCTTCGGAAAAAGAGGAAACACAAAAGAATCGCAACAGAAAATTTAAAACCACTTGTTAACATACAATAATGAAAGAACTACAAAAACACACATGCGAGACGTCAAGGAAATAGAATTAAAAATGACAAAAGCGCGGGAAGCGGGTGGCGCGAAAACCATTACCTAATTTCAATATGGCGAAGCTGACTTAATTAAGGGTGAATAGAAACATTAATTTAATTAATTAATTAACATACACAGAAATAAGATGGACAGTATCGAAAAACGAAGAGGTGTCTGCTGTGTGAAACTATTTTATATTAGAGAAAGCAATTGGCATGTCTTACGCAGAAATTTTTACTTGCTTTGTATCTTGGCTGAGGTAGCTACAGCTTCGAAAATGGAACCACGAGTGTCTGCTAGAGGAAATATAAAAATTGTGTTTGCGGAAACAGATCTTCACTACTGAAAGTTGCAAAAATTAACAGAAGAAAAAAAAATCGTATTGTCCAAAACACACACACGATATATATATATATATATATATATATATATATATCCTAAACATATACTGTTAAATATAAGAGAAAATGAATGTATTATTATGTTTAAGCATGAGCCGTTCTAAACGTCGTATTTTGGCTTTAATTTCAGTTGAAAATAAAGACAAAAATTCTCCAACATTTCGATAATATTTTATTAATGTGATTCTAAGCTTTCGGCTCACATGAGCCATATCAGAGAGGTTATTAAGACGGTAATACTCTCTGATGATGGCTCATGCGAGCCGAAAGCTTAGAACCAGAATCATAAAAATTATCGAAATGTTGGATAATTTTTGTCTTTATTTCAACTGAAATTGAAGCCAAAATACGACGTTTAGAACGGCTCATGATTAAACCAAATAGACATTAATTGTCGCTTATATTTAACAATTATATGTTTAGAAAATTAGTTGCTGCCTCGCTACACTATATATATATATATACACACATTTGTCTATACTTCGGAGATGAGGCAGTATACACATTGTTCGAACTTTTATCGTCATGCCTAAGTAAACCCTTTATTTTGATCATTGGAGTATATCATTCTCATTCCAGGTGCCATGCCACCTCTGGTAGCCATGTAGTTATCTCCCTTTAACTCAACTTCGTAAGTTATTCATTCTCCCTGCTGTAGCCTACTATTGAACTCAAAGAACTGGGCCATATGTCCTTTACGAAACGTCGTAGTAAACATGGCAATAAACATTAGGACAACAGTCCGAACAATTTATATATATATATATATATATATATATATATATATATATATATATAATGTTTGTCCCTCGCAGGTGAGAAAGACCACGACTTCTAGACTTGCGCTTTAATTGGATTTAAACGTGGGAGAGTTGTGCATGATCGTCAGCCTCACTCTCTCTTCCCATTCCATCTGGGTCCGGTGACACATCATAGGCGAGACTTACCAGGGATGCAGTGGATGGCCAACAGTGATATTATTTTTTTCACTGTGCCCTGAATGCGCTCCACAGGGCTTAGGTAGGCATTTTTTTATTATCCCGCAACAGGTTGCCACTACCTGCTCTGGTAGACTGGTTGCAGCCAAGACTATAGAACCGAATCTGTCCTGTTAGTTAACCCAATGACTGGAGGAAAGGGACGGATTAATACCGTTTTCAAGGGTATTAGCGATTAAGTGACAGCAGAGCATTCAACCGGAATTCGAACTCAGCTCCCCAATTTCTTGTTTCGAGAAATCAACTACACCTCAACGCACATCCATCAATTTTATATATTGTCTAATTTACTGACACTATAAAATTATAATATAGTAATTATAGTTTTCCAATCCTTCATAAATTCACACGGCCGATTCGCTGTGCTAATAACTCTGAAATTATGGACTGTTCCGTTTTGATCGCGGGGGGGGGGAAATATGATATATCAGAGACAAAAAAATAATTAAATAAAAGAAAGAACGATAGAAGGTGTTTAACATTTCCTGTTATTTTTTTATATAAAGTCCAAAATGATACCTAAGACTGCAATATTTTACTACGGTAGCCCCACTAGCATTTCTCGATACTGGAGTCGCATTAAACACGAGCTACATAAAAACTGTTGTTTTTAACATTAACGAGCCTTTTACATGAGTATATCTAAATCTAAACTTATAGATAAATGAAACTTTGTTGTGTGTGTGTGTGTGTGTGTGTGTGTGTGTGTGTGTGTGTGTGTGTGTGTGTGTGTCTGTGTATCCGTTGTCTATAGACTCCGAAACGGCTGAACCGATTTTCTTGAACGTTTACGCAGTTGTACTATAAGCGTCTGCGAGTGTTCTTAGCTAGATTTTGTGTCGAGGTACACCCGATAAATATCGATAATCGAAAAAATCGGGTTATAGAACGAGTGGCCCGATTTTAATCAAATTTGATACACTCATAGACAAAGACATAAGAAACAATATTCAGAAGTTTCAAGGTTGCAGTTCTTACAATAGTGCAGAAAATCGATAATTGGGTTTCTACAAAAAAAAAGAAGAAGAAATATTGACAGCAAATCCGAAAAGTATTGACGGACAAGAAAATTTCGCAGAAATAAAAAAAAGACTACTTGATTTTTATATGATATTTGTCCTTAAATATAGCAGCGAATGTACGACGATCTCATGAAGAAGAAGAAAAGACTTGAAGCAACCGAAATGTGGTTCTACAGAAAGATGCTGAGAATATTATTGTCGGTATATGTGAAAACATTTGCTTAGCATCAGGAAGAGACAACTGAAAATTCTGGGACATGTAATGAGGAAGGAGAGCCTGGAGAATCTGATACACACATGACGGATAGAAGGACAGATATTTATGAGAAAGCAAGACGTGATATATTTGGTGGGTTTTGGCAGATGTATGGCAGAGCAGAATTCTGGACTGGTAAGAAGAAAAAAATGGTGTTAAGAATTACAAGGGATAAGGAGATGTGGAAGACTATGATCGCCTACGTCCTGAAGGGACAAACATAGAAGAGGAAGGCTCTCATCGAGGCGAAAAGATGTGCAACGTCCGCTCCTTCTGAAAGTATTTAATCACGTGACTGAGAAAGGAAATTGCCACGACTATTAGTGTTACTGCTGCGACCAAAGAAGAAAGAAAAAATCCTTTAAAAACCTACATAAGTTTTCTTTACTAAGAACGTCTTTTCTAAATCATCGAAATTTTATATTATGTTTGTGAACTCCTGTTCCGAATCCTTAAATATAAATGAATGAGATAATCAGCCTCGGTAGTAAATTTTTACTTCAAATAGAAAGGAATATTCAACACGTGGGCAAAAGAAGGAAGAAAGGATTGACCGTCTCTCAGGCGTGTAAAATCCACTCTCTCCCCGAGTACGACTGGAGCGGGAAAAGATGGCTCCACGAGAAATATTATTGCGGCTAGAGGCAGTGAAGAAGAAGAAGAAGAAGAAGAAGAAGAAGAAGTGGGGAAAGAAGCAAAAGAAGAAGAAGAATAAGTGGAGAAAGAAGAAGAGGAAAAAGAAGAAGTAGTAGTGAGAAGAATTATAAGAAAAGGTAAAAGAGGAAGAAAAAGAAATACTGAGAAGAAGATAAGGAAGAAGGAGAAGTAGGGAAAGAAGAAGAGAAAAAAGAAGAAGTAGTAGTGAGAAGAAGTATAAGAAGTTGGAAAAGAGGAAAAAAAAGAAATACTGAAAAGAAGAAGAATGAGAAGTGGGGAAAGAAGAAGAGGAAGAAGAAGAAGTAGTAGTGAGAAGAAGTATAAGAAGAGGAAAAAGAGGAAGAAAAAGAAATACTGAGAAGAAGAAGAGGAAGAAGAGAAGAAAGAAAAAAGGCGGAAGGAGAAGCTGTTGTAGTGAATAGAAAAAAAGAAATGGTAAAAGAAAAAGTAGTGAGAAGAAGAACAGGAAGAAGACGAAGTAATGAAAAGAAGAACAAGAAGAACAGTAAAAGAAAATGAAGTAGCAGCAGAAAGAAGAAGAGAAGACGAAAAAGAAGAAGAGCCTTCGAGAAATATTTTTACTAAGAATTTATCGCCTGCGAGAATTTATCTCATATTAGAGAAAGCCTGTTCTGAAACAGCATATATTTGTTTTAAAGGACGTTTTAATGAAAACGCTTCGTAAGAGGTAAGTCAACGCTTTCTAATCTCTAAGGACACTTAAACTTTGATCTTTGACATCGTGAATTGTAAACATTTCAAATAATGTCATGTTTTTGTTGCTAAGAAATTGAATTAGCAAAACGTTTTGCTCTAAAAGAAAATTGTCAAAATTCCTTTGTTGCTAAAACCTATTTGTTTTATATGAAATATTCTGCTCCAACAGAAAAAAATATTTTGAAAGAACAGTTAACCTGTTATGATTCTTTGGTGCTCACAAGGGGAATTTTCTGCTATGTTGTAATTTGCAGATAGCAAAATTATTTTGTCATTTTAAAAAATTTGCAAGAAATATTTTGCCATTTTAAGAAATGTGCAAGAAATATTTACATCCTTATAAACTTCACCTTCGTTAGACACTCTTTCATATTTTTCCTTCTTCTTCTTCTTCTTCTTCTTCTTCTTCTTCTTCTTCTGCCGCCTAAGCACGAATTTGCACGAGATACTAGATTAGCAACTAGGTCCCACCCTTTTACAGTTAAACAGATAAAATGTAACCGTATAATTCTACTCCAACAGCTTCTTTTCTCGCGCTTCCCGCCTGTGGAATACCCTTCCACAAGTCTCCTTTCCCGACAACTACAATCTCCAGGTATTTAAATGTAGGGTCAATAGACACCTCCTATCACACTAACTTCCAATTATTCTCAGAACACTCTCATCTACCCAACCCTCATTCTCGGTATCCTTACCCGCCTATCACCCACCCTCTGACATTTCCTATATTTAACCATTCTCGGTATCCTTACCCGCCTATCACCCACCCTCTGACATTTCCTATATTTAACCATCCTTCCTCCACTATATGTAGCCCCCTGCGCAGTAGTGGCAGTGAAATGCCTTGCTCGGGGTGAAACGCATATAAAAAAAAATTTGCCCCTACAGAAAATTAAACCTAAAATACTAAAAGAAGTATTTTAACCTGGACCACCGAAATCTCATTCTGTGATCACAGAAATAATATCTACGTGCAACGAGGCGGTGTTTTAATGGACTCACTTTTGGGTCCAACCTTCAGCAACTTCTATATGGTCAACCTAGAAAATAATATATTTAGCACCACTACAAAACCCTCCATCTACGTACGATATGTTGATGATGATGTTATATTAGTTAAAAATAAAGAAGAAATAATAGAACTCCAAAAAATCTTTTAAAAGAAGTCTGTCCTCAAGTTTACATACGAACTTAAAAAAAGATAACAAAGTCCCTTTCCTTGACATTTTAATAGACATGAATAATAACACATTTACTTCTTTTCTTCTTTTTCATATGCCGTGGTTCTTCAGGACGTAGGCGATCATGGACTTCCACTTGTCTCTGTCTCTTGTCGCTCTGAATAATTTTTCTCTTGGTATCTCTTCGAAGCCCCGCTCTGTCAACCATTTGCTCAGACCTAACAAGTACGTCTCTCGCTGCTTTCCCCTGTCTCTTCTTCCATTTATCCGGCCTGTGAGTATTAAACTCTCCAGGCCTTCCTTCCTTATTATTGTCCCAGGAACCGTATTTTTTCTCTTCCTGATATTTATTATTAGGTTTCTTCTCGATTGCATCCTTTCCAACACTTCATCGTTGCACACGTGCTCTGTCCTTGCTATCCTTAGCATCCTTCTTTAAAACCACATTTCTACTTCGTCAAGCCATTCCTTCATCTTTGATGAGATCCTTCAGTATTCACTTCCATTTTAGAAGGACAGATATCACATAGCAATCCATCACTCTTTTCTTTGTTTTGAATGAGATTTTCCTGTCTTTCAGTACTCGGGCTAGCTTTTGAAATGCGTCTTTGGCCATGAAAAATGCGTCTTTGGATCTCCGTGTCGCATTTTCCATCCTCTGTCAAAACACTTCCCAGGTATTTGAATTTTTTCGCTTGTTTTATTTTATATTCTCAAACTCGGAGTTGGCATGTTGGTCTCCTCTTTTTGCTAATGACCATAAATTCAGTTTTCTTGAGGTTTTTGCTCAATCCTTTCTTTTCACTTTCTTTGCTAACTTCTGTAAAAGGTCCTCCATTTTCCTTTCCGTGTCTGCTATCAGCACCGTGTCATCCTCGTATATGATATTGTTGAGATTATGGCCGCCAAGGACGAATCCTGGCAAGGAAATTATTTCTGTAATAATTGCTTCGCTGTACAAGGTTGAAAATATCTGGTGAGAAAACACATCCTTGTCTCACATCCCTTTCTATTTATGCGTATTTGATCAGTTCACCTTCTATGCGTACGCAAACGGTTTGCTGCCAATACAGATTCTTGATTATCTTAACATCTTTTCCGAACATTTCGAGGTTATCGAGCATCTCTACCAAGTCCATGTGTTGTACTTTGTCAAACGTTTTTGCGTAGTCTATAAAGCACAGATAAAGGACCGTCTGTATTTGTATTGCTCGTTCAGATAGCATTCTAAGCATGAATATTGCATGAATATTGCATTTCGGTATCTTTAACGTATCCACACTGTTTCTGTGCAATCTCCGGAACAGTTTTGCTGCGCGTTCTGTTCATCAGAATCCGGATGATGAGTTTTGTTATGTGGCTCATTAAGCTTATTGTTCGATTGCCCCTGGATTCCATTCGTATTTTTGTTCATTGTTGGTTGCTCTCTGTTGTCGTGGAAGAGATTTCCGATGTACTCGTCCCATCTCTGAAGTATTTTTTTCTTTTTCTAGTATTAGTGTGCCGTCTTTTGCTTTTGCTAACTCCCCATATAAAAAAAAAACAATTAGCAAATACTTTTGCACTCTCAACTATAACAGTGAATGGCCTAACTACTACAAAATAGCACTTGTACACAATTTAATTAACCGAGCACAAATCAACTCCTCCACAAAAAGATATTTTACGTTGAACTAAAAAAAATTATGCAGACTCTCATTAATAATGAATTCCCAAACCACATTTTAGATGAAGAAATAAGACGTTATTTCAAAAACCTCAATGCATATTAAACAAAATATGTTACTTTCACAAAAAGCCATGAACATATCAAACTCTATTGCAACCAGATGCACGATAGCTAGAAAAAGGATGAAAAAATCATAAAAAATCTCCTTCGTACTAATATATCTCCCGTTGATCCTTATAAAAATTTAAATTAATAATAATATTATAATAAATACAATACTGCTAATTTAATTATCCATAATATTTCCTCCTCACCAACTGATGTTACTAAAAACCCAAATTATATAACGATTCGAATGTACCATGGGAGAATGTATCTCTGACAAAAAAAATAAATATATGTTGGATTTACAACAACTGCATTAAAAAGATGTTTTACATTACCCTTAACTGACCATTCGTCTAATTCTAGAAATCTACAACAACATTTCTGTCTACATTCACAATATAAAAAATAATGATCGTTTACACATTTATCCTAAACCAAGAAAACGACAAAAGCAAACTACATATTCTCGAGACAATATTCATTAAAACACTTAAACTGTCCATTAAGAGAATCAGCTATGAATACTATAGTAATGTTCTAAATTGTCTGTAAAAAGAAACAGTTTTTTTCACGTGCATGACCTTGACATTACAGCATGTAAGAAAATTCCATTTTGGAACATTTTTCACGTTTTAATGAACGCTAAGTAATTTGATACTTTCATGGCTTCTGCTCGGATGAGCTTAAGTCACTGAAGCCTCCTCAACAGGTGTTTACCCGTGCAACCAGACTGGCAGCTGGGTCCCACCCATTCACAGTCAGGTTAGCCAAATGCAGACGACAATTCTACTCCTGCAGCTTCTTCTCTCGCACTTCCCGCCTGTGGAACTCTCTCCCGTATTTTTGCTTTCCTGACGGCTACAACCTCCAGAAATTTAAATGCAAAGTCAATACTCATCTACTAACCACTGGACTCTAACTCTCTCCCCTCCCTTGTATAACCTTCCCTTTCTCTCCACCTATGTATCTGTCATCGCACCTGCTTTCTCAGCTTTCTATTGTTCCTTTCTAACTAGTTTGTACTCCTCACTCTTTTCTAATTAATCTTTTTACATTTACGTAACCCCCTGCACATCAGTGGCGTTTCCGCCTTGCTCGGGGTGAAATGATTAAAAAAAAAAAACCTAACTCACACCACTAAAAATGATCTCGGAAGGAGATTAAAAGTACTTGGGTACATTGAGAAATGAATAATAATAACATCTGTCAACGGTACAGTTTATTTCTGACATCTTTCAATTATAATACGCGGATGATTATCCGTGAGTAAGAACGGCTTTTATTAAAAATAAGCAGACACAATGTTTGCAATTTTTTAATCTGACATGTCTACAAAAACTTTGCTGTCTAAATACACACACACACACACACACACACACATATATATATATATATATATATATATATATATATATGTAAGAAGTATCGTTCATATATGAATTAGAACATTCTCAGATATTGGGCGTGAATAATGATAAAATACACGCTAAACAGTCTGCCTCCTTCTACCGAGCGTCCAGATCTCAGAGATAGAATCGCCGACTAACGCCAATTCGGTCTGGTTTCAATCCTGGGTAAAAAGCAATCGGCTGTCTAACTGTATTGATCAGCTGTAATACAGCGAAACAGATCTGTCTGCGGATGATCACACACACACACACACACACACACACACACACACACACACACACACACACACATATATATATATATATATATATATATACTAAACAGATATGTGTCAGATTTAAATTTGATTTACATTAGACCAGTCAACAGTTGTATTAGAAAGTGCTCAGTACATGTTTGAAGAGAAAATGAAGATTTAGCACGTAGAGGTTTTAGATAATTAAGTTGTTAAGATTAACCGATTCCGCTTCTATGGTTTGGAACATTTTGGTTTCGCCATGCGATTTGAATAGATATCGACTGATGAAACCGAAAAGGTTGAAACCACGGCCGTGTAATCGACTGATCACCACAACATATATTTATATATATATATCTATATATCAAACGAAAAAGGCATATAGGCAAAAGCCTAAAATAGATTTTATTAACATTAATCACATTAATATTAAAAATGATCCTGGTAGAGGGCTCGATGGAAACCATGTTAATTTACAGAGCCGAATATGTATATTTTCAAACAAAACTCTGAAAATTGCATATGCCGTTTGATCATTTCAGCGAGGAAAACCTCAATTCTTCAGCGGCGAAAAATTCATGAATTATGTTAATGCAGTACAAAATTCATTGACCGGAAGTTTACTCAAAGAAAAGTACACCCGAATGTTTACATGAAAGAAGAAAAAAAAAGATAATATAAGAAAGAATAAAGGGAGGGAGTGTTAAAAGAGAGAGGGAGTAGATTTTGTTAGAATGTTATCGTCTAGACATTGACACAGAGGGTAGAGAAAAAGGAGTAAAGAATAAAAAGATAGACGGCCACACGGATTCAAAACATAATAAATGAAAATGATTTTTAGATTCTATCTATGATAAAATCATTTTTTTGTGGGGGGGTTAATCATTTCACTTAAAGAAAGTCATTCCACTGCCACTATAGCGCAGAGGGTTACATAGGGAAAAGTGATGAGAAAGAGTGGTTAGTTATAACAAAATGTCGGAAGGAAGGTGATAGACGGATGAGGATACTGAGGATGGGGGTTGGGTAGATGGGAAGAGTGTTTGAGAGAATGGATGCGAGTTAGTGTGATAAGAGGTGTCGACTGACCTTACATTTAAATTCCTGGGGATTGTAGCTGTCGGGGAGCCAAGTACATGAAAGAGAATTCCACAGATAGAAAGTGCGAGAAAAGAAGCTGTTAGAGTAGAAACTGTGGTTACATTTTATCTGTTTCACTGTAAAAGAGTGGGACCTAGTTACTAATCTAGTATCTCGTGCAAATTCGTACCTAGGGGGCACCACTGATCTAAGTTCATCGGAGCAGAAGCCGTGAAAGTATTTATAGAAGAGGCACATTGAAGCCACATCATGCCGGTGAGAAAGTGACTGCAGACGGGCTGCCAAGTCTGTATCGATCACATTGCAGATTTTTCGTTGTGTTTTGTCAAGAACCCCGAGAATAATAACAGGGGCACCCGACCAGAAATAAAGCGTTTTAGAGGAAAATAAGCGGGGGGGGGAAAGGGAAAAACATAAAGAAGGGAAAAAAGAAAACAAGGAGCTAGACGAGAAAAAAGTTAAAGAAGATATATATATATATTCTCGGCTAGTTATAATAATGTTAATGTGACATAAAGCCAAATATAACAGACGAAAGGAATTAATTAAAGTATGAATATTTTTATAAAATTGGCTGTTTTCTACTTGGAGCATGTTTCCACCAATATACTTGGGACATCAAAAAATATGTGACTACCATGTTTTTAGCAAGGGGTTTTTGTAGTTATCCTGAAATCGACGTCATAGGGTTCTACGTGGCCACTTGCCAGAAGCGAACGCCGAGAATAACATTTGTTTCTGGAGACCTGTGCCTGCATTCAAGCAAAGTCCGGCCTATTGAAGACGAAGGCGAGTCATCGTGGTTTATATGCTCTGCATTGATACTCCTTCCAAGTAAAGCATGTGATTAAACATGTTCTTCACTCAACCTTCTATTTCAGGGTTTTCCTCATGTATTATTAACCAGAACTACGCTATTCTGTTGTTGAATTATTAATCCATGCCTCTCATGAGATTAAACCTGTTCTTCACTAAATTTTTTTTCAGTGTTTCCTTGCTGTATTATTAACCAGAAGGGCGGCATTGTCTATTATTGTATTACTAGCAGTATAGCCCGGCGTTGCTCGGGTGTAATGAAAGCTTTATGGTCCTGGAGCTCAGACTCAGCCTAAAGAATATTTGTTTGAAGTTTGAATCGGATAAAAATTGTGGATTTGTATAAAGGACATACAGACAGATAAACAGACACACACACACACACAAACATCTTGCCTTTTATGTATAAATATTATCGATTTTCTGCACTCTTGTAAGAACTGCAACTTTGAAACTTCTGAATATCGTTTCTTATGTCTTTGTCTATGAGTGTATCAAATTTGATTAAAATCGGACCCCTCGTTCTATAACCCGATTTTTTCGATTTTCGATATTTATCGGGTGTACCTCGACACAAAACCTAGCTAAGAACACTCGCAGACGCTTATAGTACAACTGCGTAAACTTTCAAGAAAATCGGTTCAGCCGTTTTGGAATCTATAGATAACGGACACACACAGAGACACACACACATACACACACACGGAGAAAGTTCCATTTATATATAAGTTTATATATATACATTTTTTTGTGTGATGTACCAATACCAATTAGTATATAAGTCTGCGTATGCTTTATTTACTATATAAAATTAAATGAAACGTTTTCATCATTTACGCTATTTACATTCGGACTATATTCATCAAAGTTGTTATTGTTTTGCTTCTGTCCGCTTCGGCCTTCACCAACCATATTTTGGTAATCGTAAATTAAATAAAGGATTCAATTAAAAATTCAGTGTAGATTCCTCAGTTCGATATACACCCGATAGATTTACTTCTGAGTTGAGGTATTGTAACTATTTACTTTGTTCCTCTTTATTGACGTTTGGACTGTTGATATACATTGAACCAAACACTTTATTTAGTCTCCGGGGGTAGATTGTTTTAGTTCTTCGTGACATGCCTTTTCATTTAATTCATTTTATTATTGATCACAAGTTATTGAACTCAGAGTCAAGTCACTTTAAAATTATTTCAACCAACGTTTTTGTCCACTGAGGTATTTGTCACTGGCCACATCAGTCAGTCAGTTAAGTGTCATACGTGATACAAGCTTTAAACGATCATGTTTTGAAAGAGACGTGATTGACTGGGCAGAAGATTATCCCGCAGTAGGTGGTCATTACTTTCTGCGGTAGACTGATTGCCAGCCAAGGCGATAGAAAACCAATCTGTCCTATTATTTAACCCATAACTGGAAGGAATAAACGGATTAATACCTTTCCCAAGGGTATTTGCGCGTAAGTGAATGCAAGGAATTCAACTGAAATTTGAACTCGACACCCCCGAGTTATCGTTTCAAGTCGATATCCACTGCACCACAACGCACACTCTGGCAACATCAGTGAGTGAATATTTGGGACTTATAAACCTAATAGACAAAGACAAGCGTACTGGACTGTTATGTGGTATATGTCCTCCTATAGCAGCGATAGCTTAACAATCGTGTCAAGGATGAAGAAGAGACTCGAATCAAATGTGGCTCTTCAGAACGATACTGACGATAACATGGACCGAACATGTGAGGAACGTTAGGAACCTGTAGAAAATGCAAACAAAAAAGAAACTTATACTTAGCATCAGGAAGAGATAGTTGAGGTTTTTGAGACATATAATGAGGAAGGAGTGCTTGGAGAGTCTGATACTCAGAAAATGAATAGAGGGAAAGTGAGACAGCTCGAGACATATTTGCTGGGCTTAAGTAAGTGAATGGGGAAACAAATTTTGGGAGAGATACTGTTATGGGGAAACACACCTATTCCTCAGATAATTGACTCTCCCTCCTATATTAATAAGAGTTAACGGGAGAAGTTCTTGAGAAAATCTTGGGAATTTCATAGAGGTTCTTTACAGTTTTATTGGAATTCAGTAGAACTACTAGCCGGTAGTTAGCCGAATACTAAGGAGTTATCTTACAGTAGAAGCTTACCAAGTTCCTCACATTTTTGGTACGTTAAGTCGATTAGCAACCGACAGAGCAAGATTTTAACCTTCAGTGCGAAAATTACTCCACAAGAGATACCAAGAAGAGAAATATTAAGAGCAACAAAGGATAAAGGCAGTTTGATGTTCATGATTGCCTACGCCTTGAATGGACACGGCAAATAAACAAGAGTAACCCTAATGTCTCAGTAACCCTTTTTACCAGAGCTCCTGCTACAATTATATCTGCCCATCTCTGTATTACTGGTTCCTATACTCTATTCATGACTATGCTTGGCTGGAATAGAAATTTTTGTGGTCTTGCATATTCGCTGATTCTTTATGTTTCCGTATTTTCTAGTGTTGTTCTCTATCTATTATTTCCATCTCGTTTTACAGAGAGCAGTACCTACCTGTACCTGTTGAGACATTTACCCAGGTCGGGTTGAACCGGCTTCGTCCTATGGAGAACGATTCATTGGGATTTGTTTAACGGTAAGGTCCCAAATCCTACCCGGTATAGACCGCATTCATTTTAATTATCCCGCAACGTGTTGCCAATAACTGTTGCGCTACACTGTTTACCAGCCAAGGCTATTGAACTCAATATGTGCTGTTATTTAACCCATAACTGGAGAGAAGGGACGTATTAGTGCGTAAGTGAATGCAGGGCATTCGAACTCGGCTTCCCGATTTCTCTTCGCGAGCCGATATCCACTGCACGACAACGCACATCCGTCAAGACAGATGATCAGTGGTCTAGAACAATCTACCCACGAGGACAAAATAAAAGGTTTTGTCAGAAATTCCAATGTATATAAATTAAAGAAAACTAGAGCATAAAACAGCTAATGTGTCGTAGATATAACAACAAAGATGAAGACAACAGTTCGAACAATGCAAATAATGTAAAATGATGAAGACGTTAGTCTGGATCGAAATAGTGTAAATACCAGTAATCTCTACTTGTAATACAAATCGATTATAACATGTAGGCATAGATTTCATTTCGACCAGTCAATCTAAACTTATTTATAAATGAACCTTTGTCTGTGCGTGTGTGCGTCTGTGTGTGTGTGTTACCTATAGACTCTGAAACGGATGAACCGATTTTCTTCAAAATTTACACAGTTGTACTATAAGTGTCTGCGAGTGTTCTTAGCTTGGTTTTGTGTCGACGTACACCCGATAAATATCGAAAATCGATAATCGAAAAAATCGGGTTATAGAAGGAGTGGTCCGATTTTAATCAAATTTGATACACTTATAGACAAAGACATAGGAACGATATTCAGAAGTTTCAAGGTTGCAGTTCTTACAATAGTGCAGAAAATCGATAATTTAGTTCTCAAGCTTTCATTACACCCGAGCAACGCCGGGCTATACTGCAAGTTATATTATAAAAGAAACGTGTGATGGAGGATATACACAGCATGTTATAAGTGGCACATAGACAGTTAAACGTGTTGCGAGATGAATGGCGCAAATTATAAGCCAAATTTAGAAATTTTTTATCGCCAATTTCTTTCAACACGTAAATTCGTCATGTCTTCTCCCAAGAGATCTTACCAAAATTACCTCAAACACCTTGATCTTTTTGCCATTGTTAACAAAGATATGTTAGTTTTCTCTTTAAGAACGGCCTTTTTGGTTGACTCTCTTGCAACCTGGTTAATCTATACAACTTCGGCTCAATTATAAGAAATTCTAGGATAGGGAATGGCAAGCAAATTTTCTTGACACAATATTCATCATCATTTAACAGCCTATTTTATTCATATATATTCTTAACAATGGAATTTAGTCATAAAATTGTTTAAACTGAATATCGAAATTCCTGCTATATTCTGTACTTTTCTTTTTTTTTATAAGCGTTTCACCCTGAGCAAGGCATGTCACTGCCACTACTGCGCAGGGGGCTACGTAGAGTGGAGAAAGGATGATTAAATATAGGAAATGTCAGAGGGTGGGTGATAGGCGGGTAAGGATACCGAGAATGAGGGTTGGGTAGATGAGAATGTTCTGAGAATAATTGGGAGTTAGTGTGATAGGAGGTGTCTATTGACCCTACATTTAAACACCTGCAGATTGTAACTGTCGGGAAAGCAGAGTTGTGGAATGGAATTCCACAGGCGGGAAACGCGAGAAAAGAAGCTGTTGGAGTAGAATTTACGGTTACATCTTATTTGTTTAACTGTAAAAGGGTGGGACCTAGTTGCTAATCTAGTATCTCGTGTAAATTCGTGCTTAGGCGGCACCAGTGATCTAAGCTCATCGGAGCAGTAGCCATGAAAGTACTTGTAGAAGAGGCACAGGGAAGCCACATCACGCCGGTGAGAGAGCGGCTGCAGCCGGTCTGCCAAGTCAAGTATCAACCACGTTACAGATCCTCCTTTGTATTTTGTCAAGAAGCCCATAAGAATGATTCAGAGTGTTTTTCTTGAGATTTATAGACTCATTATGTTCAGAATGCTAACTAAACCCGCCGCTAAGAAGGTCGGCTCTCTGTGTAAGAAAGTTTAAAGAAAACCCGACAAGGCTTTCCCAAAATATGTCTTGGATAATGTTCTTGGTTTGTTTTTCATTATTTTGTTTTGTTTTACCGCATATCGAAGATGATTTAATGACGGTTTTTGCCTAGTAGACTATATATATATATATATATATATATATATATATATATATATATATATATATACTGAGTCCACTAAAAGGTACCGTCGTTAAATTTGGCGTTCCCTAAACGCTCAGCCACGTAGAACCTCCTAATCAAACAGCCCGAACAGTGCTTCTGAACACAAATTTCTTCCGATTCTCGAAATGTACACAACTAATCATTTTGTATCCTAACTTGAACGAAGATATTTTTATGAAATGGATTGAATCTAACAGATGTTTTTTCTTTTTTTTCAATTCTAACGTCAGTTTGCTGTGTAGCCCAAGATGTTTTTACCGTTTGAAACTATCTTGCACATGTACAAATCAACCATCCGCCCGTGCATTAAAAACTGCTGCTATATTTAGTTGGGTACCCATGATATCAACCTAGGTGTCCTTGACAAAATCCAACGGAGAATCTGTCATGTGATCGATCCCGACTTGGCAGCTCAGATACAGTGATTTTCTCACCAGTGCAATGTGGCTCCCCTGTGTCTCTTCTACAAATACTTTTACGGCTTCTGCTCCAACAAACTTAGCTTCCTGGTGCCCCATTTGTGTGAATTTACTCTATCCACAAGATAAGCTACTAGGTTCTACCATGTTACCGTGAAACCAATAAAATGTAAACGCAAATTCTACTCCAGCAACTATTTTGTTCCATTTTCCGCCTGTGGAATTCCCTTCCGTTTACTTGCTTCCTCAACAGGTACAATCTCAAACAATTTAAATGTAAAGTCAATAGTCATCGCCTATCTCACTAACTTGAATCCTCTCTTTCATGCTCTTTTCTCCAGCCACTCCACTCTCATCAGTGTCTTCTACCCATTTTCAGACACTCTCAATAACCAGTCACTCTTTCTCATGACTTTTCTTCTATGTAACCCCCTGCGTACCAGTGGCAGTAAACTGCCTTGCATTGGGCGACATGATTAATTTTTTTTTTAATCGAAAATCTTGGAGAAAATGTGAAGAACTATTGTCGTTCAATTTCTTGGCAGTTTTAATGGGTCGTATTTGTAATGTGATATTATAGGTCAGAATCAAAATATATATTTTAAAGAGTAAGACTAATATATTAGATGTACGTGATATTTTCTGATTATTAATTTTGGTTATGAAGTATGACATGCAGCATGTTCCTTCTTTCTCTTCACACCAATTCCAAAATTTAATTAAAGAAAATAAAAACCGGAATAATTCTACCTTTCATCCGTAAATTATATATTCGTGTCATTTGATCTTTTGCTCAGGATATATACACACACTACCGGCCATAATTATTAGGCCACCCCAGTTTTTTAAAAGAAATTTTATAGTTCATTCTATTTTATATCATCCATTGCCTAGTGAATAATTTTAAATGAAAATAGAATGGTTCTTTTGTTTTATCAATAACATATGCATCAAATGAATATCTAAATATTTATTAATCATCTGTATCGCAGTTTCATCAATTGAATGAAGAAAATTTAGGGTGATTCGAACGAGTTCATGTTTGCTTCCTTACCTTGTAAAATTTTGCAAAGTAATAATAACAAAAGAACCATTCTATATTCATTTATAATTATCCACTTGGCAATAAATACTAAAAATAGTATGAAATACATAATTTCTTTAAAAAACTGGGGTGGCCTAATAATTATGACCGGTAGTGTATATTATATACTGTAACTCTTTGTACAGCAAATGAGAGAGAGAGAGAGAGAGAGAGAGAGAGAGAGAGAGAGAGAGAGAGAGAGAGCGAAAAAAATCAGTAAGAAAATAAAATCCAAATTTTTTCGGTGTCCACAAATTACTTGATGCTACAATGTCTTTTTGTTGTTAGAGGTTATACAGTTTTTATGTTCTTTCCTTGGGTTTCTGCCTGGGCGATGGAAAAATAAACTAACGTAAGAGAGAATCCTCGTTTTAACAGCCTGCCAAACCGCTTCCTAGCGTGGTGAGTTTCTCTTTTTTTTCCGTTTTACAAATCCGCCCTGCCTTTTTGTTAAAAATGCATCGATATGGCGTGGGTCGATAAGTGATCGGAATGTTTCTTCATAAAAGTCTAATGTTAATTTCGTGTATCTGGCTTAAATAACCCGCATAAGATTTCGCTCTGATGTTTGCCGATTTGGAGGTTTGGAAACAAGTTTTTGTTGACTTTGTACAATTACCTGCCAGCGTTAATTATAATTTCCATCCTTACGTGGGTATTCTATTTCGGAATAGACCGAAAATTCAGTCTCAGACACACTTTATCGCTTCCCTGAGAGAGAATGGGAGAGAATTAATCAAATAAGGAAGAAAGAGACAATGTTCTCTTTTCTTTGAGAATCAAATGTCCCATCTGGTCTATGTTCGATTGTTATCATATCAGTCGATGTCATTTCGTAAATGCCTTTTGTTTCGTCTCTCTTCTTGCCATCTCCAGCGTTCACTCTTTTTTTTATTCTCCAAATATATATTCTGGGGTTCGAATCCATGGTCCGTCGGTACTATTGTTGCGCGCGCGCGTGTGTGTGTGTGTGTAAGGAACACTTACAGTGTTACAATTTCTCATCACTAGTCTTATAATGCTCTTTTACTTCCTGTAACCGCTTGAGTCTTAGTGGAATTATCACCATCTTCTGTCTTAATGAACCCTGTACTATTAATGTGCGTCTCTTTATGAATCGTCTCATCCTCTTTCACTCCCACTGACCCACTGATTTTCTACAAATTAATTTAGGTGTTTTTCTTTCTTTTTTTTGGTGGGGGGGGTTACTTCTTCATAAGTTTCCAATTTCTTGCTTTCCTTTCTGTTCTCATTGTTCATGCTTCTTCGTAAATTTTCCTTTCTTTCATTCTTTCTTTCTTTCTTTCTTTTCCTCTTTTTCACAATTATCATTTCTTCTTATTTACTTTCTTTTTTTTATTTTATCACACTTTTCATATCCACAATATTTTTTAAAGTATATTCAGATTTGTTTTCTTTCTTTCTTTCTTTCTTTCTCGTATTTTCTAACTTTCTTCATTGTTTTTCCTCTTTCTACACAATTTTTCTTTCCTCCCGTTTTCTTTCATTCTTTTTTCTTTATTTTATTTCACTCTTTTCCATAATAACAATGATTTTTCAATTAGAATCAGGTTTGTTTGTTTTTTCTTTGTTTTATCAGTCTTCCATCTTGCTTTTCCTACTCAGACTATGCTTTTACTTCCACTTTATTTTTCTTTCTTTCATAATTCATTCTTTTTTCCTTCTTGCTTTCTTATTTTTTCATTCTTTCACATATCTTTAATATTTTTAAAAAAGTCCGAATACATTGAGGTTTGTTTTCTTTCTTTCTTTCTTTTTTATCCAATATTTATGTCCTGTTTTTTCTTTCTTTATCTCCTCCAAATCCTCCATACGTTCTTTCTTTCTTTCTTTCTTTCTTTCTTTTACCGAGGATTCTCGCCCTCAAATTTCTTTCTTTCTTTCTTTCTTTCTTTCTTTCTTTCTTTCTTTCACTTTATTTAATTTTTTTTAATTTTTTTCCAAAATTTCTTTCTTTCTTTCTTTTTTTCTTTATTTCTTTATTTATTTATTTCTTCCTTGCTTGCTTTCTTTCTTTCTTTCTTTCTTTCTTTCTTTCTAGTCAAAATCGACCGGTCACTTGGTGCCCGACATCATGAACGCTGTTGTTTTGGGGGAAAAATCAGTTTGATAGCCAATGGAATATTGAGAAGGTCGTATTGTTTATTATCGATTAATTATTATTGATTTTTTGTCATTAACGACCATTTTCGCATTCGATTGTCAACTCGTTGAACAGATGACTCAAGTTGCGAACACGACTCAACAACAATATCATTTTGCACTGCACCAATTTGATCACCTATTAAAGGGCAGTTTCTTTATTTGCATAACTAGTAGGGTTATCCGTCGACGCCCGGATTTTATTGAAAAAAGAATTAAAGAAAATTGTTCTTTTAACGAATAAAAAAACAACAAATGTTGAAAGAAACATGCATGGATTTTCGAAACAAAAAATATTTTAGGCAGCCACTTTGTAATTATCTACTCATAAGAAGCCGACAAAATGTTGCACATAGTATTGTAAAAGATTCATATAAAAGAATTACAATTTTCTGTCTATATTTCTGAGATGAGGAATCTAACTATTTACAGTATGTACTCATTGTTGTTGTCATACTTACGGCTTCTCAGTCGTTGTAATCTCTAGCTATCTTCAGGTGATATATGTTGGAATTATGAACTGAACCCATTATTTCGCCCTCCGGGATAGATTGTTCTCGTTCCGTATGTCCTGCCTCTTCCGCATATTCCATTTTCAGGAATTTCCTTTCAGGAACACCACTCTCATTCATGTTCGCTTCATGGCATTCTCAGTAACCTTCTGTATAACATTTCTGTTGCATCAATCTCTTCTCTATCTTTGATCTGATTGTCCAGCGTTCAAGCGTAGATGTTAAATAAGTTTAATAATTTTAATGGGGAAAGTAACTCATTTCAATCTTTTAAAATTTGCCATCATTTTGAGATGGGAATGATGTTGGATCACTAATTCTTGCTTTCATTACTTTACATAATAATTACTTATTTAGGCCCCCACTTTAATCTAAGTTTACGACTCTATCACGTTGAAACATTGGTTCCCGTACGATCCCTGAAGTTAAGCAACGAGCTTAATCAGTACCCTGATTATTGTCCGTTTTGAGTATTCCTAAGTGAATATCCATTACGGTACTGACTAGGATCGGAACAGGTGCTATAAGCTTAGATATGCAAGTGCTGTAGTTGTTAATGCCTAGGAATTGTTAATTAGAGAGTCTAGTTTCAATTTCTGTTTGGTTGGTTATATATACTTGCGCATATCTACCCTTGAGAATGTTTTAATGATGGTGTACTTGGCATGAAAGTGAAAGCAATAGTAAAAGTGTGACATAGGTTCTTCTCTTACGATAGTGATAGATCCCGGGAGGGGATAATCAGGGAAAAGAATAGTGCCAGATTAATACTTAACAATGCAGATAGATTATAAGAGATTTATTATACCACAGTACAATAAACCAATAGACATACAAGAACATCAACGAATAGCAATGGGTATACCAATCAAGTAGAAAATGTCTCTGCCTAGGACGCATGCTTCCGTCTAGTGACGTATGCTCCCGTCAAGTGACGCATGCTTCTGTCTAGTGACGTATGCCCCCGTCTGACGTATGCTTCCGTCTAGTGACGTATGCTTCCGTCTAGTGACGTATGCGTCCTTCTAGTGACGTATGCCCCCGTCTGACGTATGCTTCCGTCTAGTGACGTATGCTCCCGTCTAGTGACGTATGCTTCCGTTTAGTGACGTATGCTGCTAGCTCGCTCTAGTCACCGTCTTTTATAGACCGGAACATATCCATTCCGGAGTAGGATAGGATATGCCTCTAAAACAGATAGTCAGAAAATTAGACAGACGACGCGTATTTCAGATGTTTTGAGAAATCTTACAGGAGAGACACTTATTAACTTCAAAAATCCTCAAACTTAACTTCAAAGAACTTCAAAATTAAATTCAAGGAACTTCAAAATTAACTTCAAAGAACTTCAAAATTAACTTCAAAGAACTCCAAGCTTAACTTCAAAGAACGTCAAGCTTAACTTCAAAGAACTTCAAAATTAACTTCAAAGAACTTCAAGCTTAACTTCAACGAACTTATAAGAACTTCAAAATTAATTTCAAAGAACTTCAAAATTAGCTTCAACCTTACGATTCTCTTCGACATACTTTTTGTAGTCCATTCGGCCACTTTGGGAAGTCAAAATGGAAGTCATACAAAGAAACGATCCTTTTCACAGCCTATTTGTTTTTCTAAATATCTTCAAAACGACTAATAGTGAGATTCTCCTTCAGCTCGGGAACAACCGACCATTACATGGAGCTTGTTTTGAAATGCAAGGATGGTGAGAGCCACTTATAATCCAATTTGTATCAAAGCAAGAATTTATTGGAGAGAGAGCTTCTAAACTGTTTTCACATCCTGAATGCATTCTTGAAACTAGTCAGCTATGATAAGCAGTGTTTAACTGGGTGTATTCAAAGAGCTGTTGCAGCCATCTCTATCAATTTGGAAAAACAAAATCAGCAGGTTAACATATTCGATATATATTAACGATAGAAGTTACAATAATCTTGGACAGTTAAAATTTGAATCTCGTAAAAAAATGTCTCACAACTATTGGAACACATCTTGGGTTTTTTGTCAAAAAAATAAACTTTAAACAAGCAGGTAATCCCTATGTAATAGATCCTTACTTCTCAATTTCAGTCACTTTCTCACCGACGTGATGTGGCTTCCCTTTGTCTTTTCTACAAATACTTTCTTAGCAACTGCTCTGATGAACATTTTTCATTGGTACAATGACATCATAGAATTAAGCGTGCTACTAAATTAGCATCTAGGCTTCACACTTTTACCGTTTAGAATACTTAAATGTAAACGCCACTTCTAGTCTAACAGTTTCTTTTCTCGGACTTACCTCCAAGGAAATCTTTTTTATTTAGATTTATTCATAGCTACAATCTCCAAATATTTATATTCAACATCAATTGCTATCATTGATTTCCTTTAATACCATCCATTTTTTTATCTTTTCTTTAATACCTACCGTACCCAGTCTTTTCTCTTTCTCTAACCCCTGGGCACTAGTTTGCGATCCCGCCTTGCGTAAGGTGGAATGATGAAAAAGAATTGGGGAAGTCACTCCGCTTGACAAAAATGAAGTCGGCATATTCTTGATGGGATGAAATCTTTGACGAAACTGACAAACATTTACTGATGTAGATGAATTTAGACATTACATAGCTGGCTAAATCTATTTTCCATTTTCCTAATAACATTTTCGATACCTTACGTTTTAATTCCGATCCATGTAACATAATGAAGGATGGGGAAAGAACAGCGTCGTAAATACTTCAATGAAAAAAAAATACCGAACTAATAGGAAGCAAAAAGAAGTCAAACTCTCAGATGTAGATAATATATTATTTTCTGCTCGTAGTCATGGAAACAATTTTCGTTGTCCGCCAGAACTGAAAGTAAGTGGAAATGTTAATTGAATGATTGCAGACGATATACTTAAAACACGTCAAAAGAAAAAAAGTAAATAGAAATAAAGAAAATACAAAAGAAAGAAAATATATATTTTTCCTTAACCATTAAATAAATGCATCCTTGTCATTAGAATGCCAACAATTAACAATATGTCTTGCTCAGCTGAGCATTCTGACAGAATCGGACGAAGACATTTTGTTTGTCTTCTTCTCTAAGACGAATACATGTTAAGAGCATTTCCCGGTTATTGTAATATTTGATTTTGAAGTGGGCAAAGCTTTACATTAATATGATTTCTAAATCAGCAATTTGAAATATAAGTTTGGCACAAGACAACTTAATAAATTGCTGAGTTTCCAAATTCTGTAAATTCAGACATTTCTGTGATATTCAAATTAAGACTAATATTCCCAGTTGATTCTCATTATTATAAACGAGACATTATTCAAATTTACATCAGTTGATATTTTTAAACATTGGAATTAATGTACATCTTGTGTCGTTGCTCGTACCGGTTGAATAAAGTGGGATGTGTGCTTAGCATGGGGTTGTCATTATCACGGACTTCAAGAAGTAACACCTACTACTGCGAGAGACTGTAAATATTGTATATACATTTTGTTTGTACCACTCTGTTATTAAAGTAGTTTATATACATTTATCTGTGTATATATTCATTCCACGATACAACTGTTGAGGACGAAGGATTCGAATTCATAGCGATCTACCTACAAAGCGTCTTTGAAGGGTTAAAATGAAAAAAAACTATATATAAAATTGAGGACTTCAAAAGGTGCAGGTTGCAATTCTTCGAACAACAAGAAATACAACAGAAAAAGCAAGAAAAACAACGGCTAAAGTATTTGTAACGTCTTCAAGTGAACAAATATGCAACAAGAACAATTCATGTCCATCATTCATGACATGTTTGAAGTACACAAGTCCTCACCAATACAACAAAACCGCACAAGCAATCGAAAACGTACCCCGACGGGAACTATAGAGATAAATCCCAAAAGGCAAAAATATGGTGTCCGATGAACACAAAAACGGATGGGGGGAGATGTTGTGCGGTGGCTTGTACCATATGACATCCGGTCGCCCGGATGTATAAAATACAATGTGCGCTTAGCATGGGGGTTGCTATTATCACGGACTTCAGGAAGTAACACCTACTACTGCAAGAGACTCTAAATATTGTATAAACATGTTGGTTGTAACACTCAGTTAATAAAGTAGTTTATCTACATTTCTATTTTTTTCTATCAGATTAGGTCATTTGAAGTGGTATGCAGTAATATGAATCTATTTTCGGTGAATATGTTGAAATCTGTTTGATCTTGAATAGTATTGCGTCATCTGTGATTGCATCAGATTTTATCACACCCACACTCTATTGTCTCGACTGTCGATTAGTTGACCTACACCCATTGTCTGCTATCGACGTTACTCCAAGGAGACGTACGAAAATTGTAACGCTGCACGAACAGACTAGCAAGCCTTGCAGAAAGTTTGCAAATATTGTTGGTGTCAGCTTTTCCACTGTCAGTGGTGTCATCAAGGCGAAGGAAGAAACCGGATCAATTACGGTAAAACGTAAAAGAATATGCGGCCAGAAGAGAAAAACAAAGGCAAGACGACGTGAACGTGATAAGGGAAAGTGTGTGTGTGGGGGTGGGTATGTGTCTGTGTAAGAGAGATAGATAGATAGATAGATAGATAGAGAGAGAGAGAGAGAGAGAGAGAGAGAGAGAGAGAGAGAGAGAGAGAGAAATTTCAAAACCAAGGTGTTGTAATTCTAGGCATGGTATCTTAGGGAAAATCGTCAGAAAAATACTATGAAAAATGTTGTCTATAGAAAAGACTAGCAGTATAGCCCGGCGTTGCTAGGGTGTAATGAAAGCTTTAAAACTAATCCATGGTCCTGGAGCTCAGACTCTTTGGACGTTGGCAAGAAAGACAAAAGCAATAATTGTGTCCAGTTAAAGCGAAACCGTAGACTGAAAGAAAAATGAATGGATGTAAGTCAAATTTTGACTTCCTGGTATCGATATCGAATAAGTTTTTTCATCGTAAACTGAATTTTGAAGGCTAAATTAGTCCTTTGAGTAAATGGTATCATGACTGAGACTAAGAACTACAATTATAACTACTTAGAACCAAACCCGAAGCAAAAACTAAAATAAAAAGGCTGAAAAAATGCATACATACAGACAGATAAACAGACACACACACACAAACATCTTGCCATATATATATATATATATATATATATATATATATATATATATTATCGATTTTCTGCACTATTGTAAAAACTGCAACCTTGAAACTTCTGAATATCGTTTCTTATGTCTTTGTCTATAAGTATATCAAATTTGATTAAAATCGGACCACTTGTTCTATAACCAGATTTTTTCTATTATCGACTTTCGATATTTATCGGTGGTACCTCGACACAAAACCTAGCTAAGAACACTCGCAGACGCTTATAGTACAACTGTGTAAACTTTCAAGAAAATCGGTTCAGCCGTTTCGGAGTCTATAAGTAACGGACACACACACACACACACACACACACACACACATACACACACAGACAAAGTTCAATTTATAAATAAATTTAGATTAAAAGTAAGTAGAAAGTTACACAAAGACAGCTTCTGCCAAAAAATCTTACTTTGTAGAGCCACCTCTGCATGTATATTATCTGAACACTACTAACTTCACTTCTTCAAACCAGTCGTTATGTATCGCCTTAATCATAAAAATCGTTTCTTTTTCATTGGTATCCCCCATACATGAATGTACTCGAGCCACAAGATTAGCAACTGGGTCCTACCTTTTTACTGTGAAACTAATAAATTGTAAGCGAATGTTCTAATCCAACAGCTTCGTCTCTCGCACTTCCCGCCTTTGGAATTCACTTCCGTTTGCTTGATTTCCCGACAGCTACAAACTTCATGAAATTAAATGTAAACTCAATAGTCATCACCTATCTCACGAAATTGCATTCACCCCCCCTCTCTCTCTCTCTCTCTCTCTCTTTCTCTCTCGTGCTTCTTTCTTAGTCCAGTCCACTCTAACTAGTATTTTCATCCTTCTTTTACCCTCTTCCTGACACTCCCTGTAACCTGTCACTGTTTCTCATAACTTACCTCCTATGTATCCCCCGGCTCAACAGTGGCAGTACAATGCCTTGCTTGAGGCGACACGATTATAAAAAAAATATGTAGCCAGGTCCGTGTAAAACTACCAGTTATTAACAAAGTAACTATACTAACTATTTAACGAATTACTAACATTTTTAAATATATATACGGAAAATATAGAGATTACATCTACATCAATCTTTATATTTGCTTAAGCTCTATCACTGATATTAAGCACTTTAACTCATAAATTTTAGGTTACATTATAACTATCATTTATCATATATATGCATATATATATATATATATATATATATATATATACTAAATAACAGTACTATGCCTGTATATACCTAATACAATAGACAAGTAAAAAGCTGGAAATTAATTCAAAAATGAAAATCTACCGACGCAGTAAATAAAAGTGCTCGAGGTCTAGACTGTCTAGAGACAGCAAAAACGTTCCACTTGACGCTTTCATGAATTCTAAGACTCGAAATTGTCTTAGCAAAAATAGAAACAATTTAAGTTAATGTACGGCGTTACTGATGGCCATAGAATGTTTTCTTAAATGAAAGATGATGATGACTTGTTCAAGCTGAAACTTGGTTTCAAATTAAATGTATGTACAATGCAGTTTAATTTTAGCTGATGGTTGATTTCAGGCAATCTGACTTTTCCATTTTGGTTTCTAATGATGACCAAGACCTGCGTTGAATCAAACACTCCGACTACACACCAGAGAGATGAATTATTGGAGCAAATTCTGGAGGAGAGACGGTCCTTATTTTTCAGTCATAATAACTGCATATTATATCGTACGCAAACTTACATCTTTTTTTTTTCCAGCTTATGATGTCTACGTTTATAATGGGGAATCTGACATTTTACTCACACTTTACAATTTTAATGGTTTCCGTCTAATTTCAAATCTCTGAACTATAACCTAATTTCTGAGAAGAAAATTTTATAGGTGTAATGCATATATAAAGAATAAACTGTGTCTCTTCTATAAATACTTCCACGGCTTCTGCTCCGATGAACTTAGATCACTAGTGCCCACTAAATACGAATTTGAACGAGATACTAGATTAGCAACTAGATCCCACCCTTTTACAGTGAAACCGATAAAATGCAGCCTAACTTCTACTCCAACAGTTTCTTTCCTCGCACTTCCCGACTGTAGAATTCTCTTCCAAATGATTGCTTCCCCGACGGCTACAATCTCCAGGAGTTTAAATGTAAGGTCAATAGACACCTCCTAACAAACTAACTTGCTCCCATTCTATCAAACACTCTTCCCACCTGCCCAACCCTCATCCTCGCTATCCTTACTCATCTGTCACCTTCCTCCTAACATTCCCTATGTCTAACCACACCTTCTCTTTACCTTCCCCTATGTAGCCCCATGCGCAATAGTGGCAGTGGAATGCCTTGCTTGGGGTGAGATGATTAAAAAAAAAAATTCTGACTGGGTTGAGCTGATCTTCAGAAACTAAAACTTTTACGTGTAACATCATATACTTTTACATTCCAGATGCTGAACTGTAAACCTTGTTAAAGAAAATGCAGGTACTGTTTTCAGAAAGTCGATGTTTGGTTGTTTGTTTTGTTTTCATGGCATATAAACCTCGGCAGGTCATTTATTGCCAACTAAATCTTTATTTATTTATTGCTGGTAATACCTTTTTCTTTCAAAAATTTATTGTTGTTGTTTTTTTATATATAAGTTTTGTGTCTAGTAATACTTTTTTTCTTTTCGAGTATAAAGATTCATTGGGATTTGTTTTTAAGGGTAGGGTCTCCAAGTCCTATCCTGTTATTTAACCCATACCTGGAAGGGAAGGGACGGATTAATACCTTTCCCAAGGGCAACAGTGCTTAAGTGAATGCAGGGTATTCAACTGGAATTCGAATTCGGCTCACCGATTTCTCTTACCGAGCCGATATCCACTGCACCACAACGCACATCCGTCACTATATGCTTATAGCACCTGAAATTCCCAAGCGGTCACCCATCTAAGTCCTGACCAGACTCAACGTTGCTTAACTTCGGTGATCGAACGAGAACCGGTGTATTCCACATGATATGGCCGTGAGCCGGGAGATGATGTAGTTTAGCATAGTTGGTTTGATTCAGTTTCTTTCAACGACAATTGCGATGATTTACATCAGTCAGTTAAGTGCCATCCGTGAAACACGCTTGGGCGATCATGTCTTGAAAGAGACATGACTGACTGGGCAGAAGATTATCCCGCAATAGGTTGCTATTGCTTTCTGCGGTAGACTGGTTGCCAGCCAAGGCTATAGAACTCAATCTGTCCTGTTATTTAACCCATAACTGGAAGGAAGAGATGGATTAATACCTTTCCCAATGGTATTTGCACGTATGTGAATGCAATGAATTCAACTGGAATTCGAATATATATATATATATATATATATATATATATATATTTCTGTCGTCTAAGAGCTTCCATAGTATTTCTCTTGTACACAAACTCAACAATATATCGATTCAAATGTGAGTTTCTCTGGACACCGGTCATTACCATCGATTAAACACAATCACTTTACCAGACGATTTTCTTTCAAATTTATTTGCACAATCCAACTACCTACGTACAATGACGCACTTGCCATGCACTCAGAATCCACAATGTGCAGGAATAAGCTTACTCATAAATTTAAATAAACTGAGTGTTTACCAGACGACACAAATCTAATCTCTCATCTTTAGAGCTTTCCTCTTTTTAGTTGATCACTAAAGATTTTTCTTTTAAACATTTTACCTCAAGGAAGGTGATAAGGTTACTAAGATTCAAGAGACAAGAGTTATATAACATGCTTTTTTATCATTGCGTTACTAAATATGTGCATATATATAAGCGTGTGCGGTCTCTTCATAAGTTTCGGTGACTTTGAGATTGAATAGCTCAGATATACGAAGAGCTAACGGGATCTACGAACAGGCACTAACTTTGATTTTTTTCCAGTACGAGTGCACCCACTACTGTCAAAAACGATAGCAAAATATGCACAAATAAATATGGACAAATAAATACACATCAGTCTGTATTATAATATTATAACAGAGAGGATATATATATAATTTTCACTATTCGATGACATAATTGTTCCAAAAAACAAAATAAGAAGACATTGTTAAAGAGCAAACACGCAACAAGAGCTCCAATAACTGGTAGTAAAGATCATAAACTGAGCAAACGCTACATTGTTATAGTCTTTCTAATGAACTGAACCGATTCTGCCTCGCTATTGACTCTCTATGAACGTGACAGGAGGGTTATATATATATATATATATATATATATATATATATATATATATATATATATATATAAAAAATAGGATTAATTCAATGATGTTGGATGATCATTTCGATATGAAAATCCCCACGGGGGATAACACATCACCTCAGCAACAGAAAAATCCTTTCAGAAACTGGAGAAAAATCAGTCATTTTCTGATTTTTCTCCAGTTTCTGAAAGGATTTTTCTGTTGCTGAGGTGATGTGTTATCCCCCGTGGGGATTTTCATATCGAAATGATCATCCAACATCATTGAATTAATCCTATTTTAATTTATATTTGCTCTGTAATATTTTATTACATGGAGCTCTCTTCCTGTATCATTTTTTAATATTAAAATAAAAAATTTAATATTAATTAGGATCGGGTTTTTGGAATTTACCTTCCTGCTTTTTCCGCTTGGATTAAAGTATCTGAATATATATATATATATATATATATATATATATATACAGAGAGAGAGAGAGAGAGAGAGAGAGAGAGAGACAGACAGACAGACAGACAGACAGACAGACAGACAGATTTTAGTCGATAATACAATAATACTCACACATACACACAGTAAAAAGAACCGTCAGATATTGGAGTCGCCAATCTTCATTCAATCAAAACAACCCACACTTAATAAAATCACATTTCAATCTGGTCACAACACATTACATTGCCTTTAAACATATGGTTCTGTTAACATTTCTGTCTCTCATGTGGTGTGATGACATAGAACCGCATTACAACCTTAGGAACTGCGTCTGCTATTCGGTGACTGTTATCTTTGATGATGGATTTCTTTATGTTAACATCCCTGTAACTTCTCTGAAGATGGCTCATGTGAACCGAAAGCTTAGATCCAACATAATAAAAAAATAGCCAAATGTTGGACAATTTGTTCATTTATTTTCACCTGAAATTGAAACGAAAATACAATGTTTAGAACGGCTCATGACTAAATATAATATACATTCATTTTCTATTATATTTAATAGTATTTGTTTAGAAATTTATCTGCTGCCTCGATATACTATATATATATATATATATATATATATATATATAAATTAAAATAATCTTTCAAAATTCAAAACTGCTGAATGAACATTTCAACATGAAATCCCTAAGAGAGAATTCACGTCTCCTCAGCAACGCAGTTCCATATCAAAATGAAGAAATTTAGGATTAAGAAGGAGACAAAAATAAATAACGGTTAAGATTTAAGAAATATACGTCACAAAAAAATTCTTTTAAAGGTCAGTCTATTTTTGGTTTTTACTTTTTTACTTTTTGTGTGAAGAGGTAGGGGATTGGTGTGTCTGGCGTAATAGACGAAAAGAGTTAAGGAAATGGGAGGTCGTTAAATTGGGAATTGGGTTAAACAAAACAGAATCGAAAGGGAAGTGGCGGAATTTAAAAAGAGTGCATAGAGAACAAGTTTTAAGGAAGGGAAAAAAAGGAAAGAAAAGGAGGGAATATCAGATATCAAATAGAAAACGCTCGATGCGTGTCAAATACGTTTAACTTTAAATGTTGATAAGGGTTAGAAATTTGGAAATTTATTTGAAAGGGTATATTTAGGGGAAAAATAATAAATAAATAAAATACATAAAATGAAATTGAAATTAAGATTTTAAAACATTTAATTAAGTTTACCTAATTAAAGACATTTTTAGGTATAGACGAACTAGATAACAATTAAAGAAAATTATAAATTATTAAAAAGATATATGCTAACAAAGGAGAAAGGGGTTTAGTAAAAGGAATCCATGTTTTATAAAGATAGACAATTAAAGGGGACTGCGAGGGGAAGGTAGAGGTGTTAAATTACTTTGTAAAGTTCAAATTAAAAATAAAAATAATTTATCAAAAATTCTTAAATTTATATTTATATCCTAAAATCTAAAAATTATGAATTTTAAATTTCAAATTTAAGTATTCAAAAAACTAACTTTTTGTCGGCTGCTAAGGAGACGTGAATTCTCGCTTAGGGAATTCATGTTGAAATGTTCATTCAGCATTTTTGAATTTTGAAAGATTACTTTAATTTATATATATATATATATATATATATATATATACTGCCTCGATACACTATATATATATATATATACACACTATAAAGTGTATATATATATATATATATATATATATATATATATATATATATATACCCCTTCCTTAAAACTTGTTCTCAATACACTCTTTTTATATTCCGCCACTTCCCTTTCGATTCTGTTTTGTTTAACCCAATTCCCAATTTAACGACCTCCCATTTCCTTAACTCTTTTCGTCTATTACGCTAGACACACCAATCTCCTACCTCTTCACACAAAAAGTAAAAAAGTAAAAACCAAAAATAGACTGACCTTTAAAAGAATTTTTTTGTGACGTATATTTCTAAAATCTTAACCGTTATTTATTTTTGTCTCCTTCTTAATCCTAAATTTCTTCATTTTGATATGGAACTGCGTTGCTGAGGAGACGTGAATTCTCTCTTAGGGATTTCAGGTTGAAATGTTCATTCAGCATTTTTGAATTTTGAAAGATTACTTTAATTTATAGTAGCTCTGTAAACTTAACTACATTGAGCTCTCCTCTTGTATCATTTTTTAATAATAAAAAAAAATTAAATATTAATTAGGATCAGGTTTCTGGAATTTTCCTTCCTACTTTTTCCATTTCGGATTAAAGAAGAATACGCTCGTGGCCTAGAGGTAGAATCGTCGACTGACGCCGATTCGGTCGGGTTTCAATCCTGGCTTAGGAAGCGAACGGAGTCTAAGCCGTACTGATGAGCTGTAATACAGCGAAACAGATCTGTCTGCGGATGACTATAGTATTTACGCTCACACACCGTGATTGAGCACTCTGGAAGGGTGGGAGGCTTTGTAAACAGTAGCTACCCCGGCATATGCGCATCGCTCATTCGATAATGAATTAGAGCACGCTAGCTATTGGGCGTGTTTATACGCGCTAAGAAGCCTGCCTTCTTCTGCCAGACGCTCGTGGCCTAGGGGAATCGGCGACTGACGCCGATTCGGTCGAGTTTCAATCCTGGATTGGGAAACGAACGGAGTCTAAGCCATACTGATGAGCTGTAATACAGCGAAACAGATCTGTCTGCGGATGACTATAGTATATATATATAGCCATCAACAGACAGCTCTGTTTCGCTGTATGACAGCACATCAGTACGGAGAGACACCCGATTTCTTTTACCCAGGATTGAAACCAGACCGAATTGGCGTCAGTCGGCTATTCTATCTCTGAGCTATGGGCGCTCGGTAGAAGGAGGCAGACTTTTGCGTATGATGTATTATACCCCAGTGGTCAGAGTACTCTAATTCATTTCTGAATGAGCGATGCGTAGATGCTAGAGTAGCTGAGGTTTTTCAAAGTCTACCATTCTTCTAGAGTGCTCAATCAGGAAGTGATTATTATTATTATTATATTTATTATTCCTCGCGAGTATTGGTAAAAATGAATTTTCCATGTCTAAGAAATTTCAGTTAACATTAACCATTTTCAAAGATATATCGAAACAGAATAACTAAGAAATCATTTAGTACAAATGTGCACACACCTATCTGTGCGTGCGTGTTTTCCTGGTCAATAATGTTCAAGTGTTCTTTGACAACAAATCGTTGAAAATAACTTGCGTTCGCGGATTTTTAGAAAGCCATAATAAAAATGATGCTGGAGATAGACAGGAAACTTTAAAAAGGCTGACGTAGCTAACTAGGCAAATATATAGACATGAACCGATGTAACATAACCCGATGGATAGATAAATAAACACACACACAGCCACACATACATATATATATGGATAGTTAAATAGATATAAATATATTAGTAGATAAATAGATAGATAAATAAATACATAAATAAACACATCGATATATATATATATATATATATATATAGTTATCCGCAGACAGATCTGTTTCACTGTATCACAGCTCATCAGTACGGTCAGACTACGATTGCTTTTAACCCAAGATTGAAACCCGACCGAATTGGCGTCAATCGGCGATTCTACCTCTGGGCTATGGGCGTTCGGTAGAAGATATATATATAGGTAGAAGAAGGCAGACTTTTTAGGGTGTATATTGTCATTATACCTGCCCAATACCGAGAGTGCTCTAATCCATTACTGAATGAGCGATGCGTATATATATATATATATATATATATATGGATAGGTAGAGTGTTATAAATAAATTATAGATAGGTAGATAGATAGATACATACATGCAAAACAGACATGCAGACTACATACATTTTTTTTGTAATTATTTCACCCCGAGCAAGGCAGAAATGCCACTGGTGAGCGGGGGACTACATAACTGTAAAAAGATTAATTAGAAAAGAGTGAGGAGTACAAACCAGTTAGAAAGGAGCAATAGAAATCTGAGAATGCAGGTGCGATGACAGATACATAGGTGGAGAGAAAGGGAAGGATATACGGGGGTGGGGAGAAAACTAGAGTCCAGTGGTTAATAGATGAGTATTGACATTGCATTTAAATTTCTGGAGGTAGTAGCCGTCTGGAAAGCAAGAATATGGGAGCGAACATAATCAGCCCGTTACTTTTACTTAAACACATACCTATGAGGTATATATGGAAATCGAAAACTGAAAGTCAAAATCTGTGAAAGGAAGTATGTAAGTATTATATCCAATTTATTTATCTTTTAAATTCTATACTTTTCTCAATCCGACATTCCATATTTTTGGTAACACTTCCATTATTCATTTTTTCTTTCTTTCGTTCTATAAAGTATTGACGACGTTTTCTCTACATTGCGCTGTATTTTTGTCAGTTCTGCCGCGACAGAGTCTTCACTTGCCATATTAACTGACGTCAAACACAGTAATATTTATTGGTTCCTTTGTTTATATTATTGTGTACATCGGTCTTACTGGCTAGGATTTTTTCTCGATGTCCATTTTTTTTTTTTTTTTTACTGTTCGATTAACGTGACCAATGGGATCTCGATTGAAGAAATGAAAGAAATCGAGTGAACTGAACAATAAAAAATAGAAAGATTAAACACATACATCACACACACCACACACACACACACACACGCACACACATATATATATATATATATATATATATATATATATAAACAAGAAAAATTAAAAAAATATGTCGCAATCACGCGAGAATCAACGAGAACATAATCACTTTTTTAATAATAAAAAAAGATGTATGCCTACAGGTGTCGTACAAGATATTTGATATGTCTCGGAGATTGTATGCATGCGCGCATGCGCGAAATATGTCTGCTTTTTCTCTATTTTTATCGAAAAGAGGTGCCAGTGAGTGTACATGTTTATACATATATATACATATTGTGTATATATATATATATATATATATATATATATATATATATATATATATATGGAGAGAGAGAGAGAAATCTCAATTAGTGCAGCTAATGTGTCCATCAAGTACTATGATTAAACTGATGGATGTTTTACTCCACTAATCGATGTAATTATGTTTAATTATGTGTATTATGTAGTATTATGTGATATATATATATATATATATATATATATATATATATATATAGGAAAGAATATTCAAACTTTTGAGTTTAAAAATGTGTTTTTTGACAGTATTTGTTTTTTTCTATTATTATATTTTATATTTCAGACCGCCCTCGGTACTGTCAAAAATACTGTCAAAAAAACACATTTTTAAAATCAAAAGTTTTTAATATTCTTTCCTATACATATTAAGAGGGTATACGTGGATCAACACTATGTTATATATATATATATATATATATATATATATATATAGTGTTGAGCTGAAATAATATTTAGCACCAACGCGGTTATATTTTTCTTCAGTGGATTTACTAATAGAATGATTTTGGCCAGCAGATCTTTTTTATCATAGAGTGCTCGATATCGGAGTAGATGTACAGCATCGATAAACACAGAAAGTTTCTCACTTTATGATGTTATCACTCGTCAGACAAACTATCCCTGACAAGTGTGATATCCTAACGGTCTCCTCACGACATGAACCCACTCAGCTAAAGCTACAAACGCTTTGTGCTTTTCATACCTTATTTATAAATGTCTCTGTGTGTGTATGTGTGTGTGTGGGTGTGTGTCCGTTACCTATAGAATCCAAAACGGCTGAACCGATTTTCTTGAAAATTTACACAGTTGTACAATAAGCGTCTGCGAGTGTTCTTAAGTATTTTTTGTGTCTAGTCACCCCCGAAAATCGACAATCGTAAAAGTCGGGTTATAGAAGGAGTGGTCCGATTTTAATCAAATTTGATACACCCATAGACAAAGACATAAGAAACGATATTCAGAAGTTTCAAGGTTGCAGTTCTTACAATAGTGCAGAAAATCGAAAATATATATATATAAAAGACAAGATGTTTGTGTATGTGTCTGTTTATCTACCTCTATGTCTGTATTTTTTTTCAGCACTTTTATTTTAATTTTTGCTTCGGGTTTGGCTCTAAGTTGGTATAATTGTACTTCTTGGTCTCAGACATGATACAATTTACTCAGAGGCCATATTTAGCCCTCAAAATTCAGTTTATGACGAAAAAAACTTATTTGATGTCGATACCAGGAAATCAAAATTTGACTTAAATCCATTCATTTGTCTTTCAGTCTACGGTTTCGCTTTAACTGGAAACAACTATTGCTTTTTAGTCTTTCGTGCCAACGTCCAAAGAGTCTGAGCTCCAGGACCATGGATTAATTTTAAAGCTTTCATTACACCCAAGCAACGCCGGGATATACTGCGAATATATATATATATATATATATATATATATATATATATATATATATATGTGTGTGTGTGTGTGTGTGTGTGTGTGTGTGTGTGTGTGTGTGTGTGTGTGAATTTAGTGTTTATTCATAGATGTATAAAAAGAAAGAGTAAGAAACAGGTGTAACAATTTACATTTATAAAAATGACGAAGGTGGACGTTGTGTAAATATTTGTTTGTTTGATAGATTCATCGTAGCGTCTGCATTTTGCTGTCTAGCTCGACAGGAGTTGCGCTCATAATATGTAGATCAAAATATGTAGATCAAAATATTTGTCCGCTAACAATACCTTGAAATTTTTCAGAAAGCCAAAATTAGGGATATAAATATAAATATTATCTCCACAGGGATCAGTTTATGTATTGATTATAATATAGAATCGATCACCCCATTTTATATTATCTATATATATACATGTTTCCAACTCCCTTCCACCCTAATCCAATAGAGACATTCTACATTGTTATCTATATAAAAGTAACAAGGGTGGACGCTGTCTAAGTATTTGCTATATAAATTCATCATAAGTTTTTTATTGTTATTATTCCTTAAACTATCCGACTGAAACTGGGCTAAACTGCTAGTCTTTATCTAGAGTGTGGATGTTGTGTAAGTATTTGCTATGTAAATTCATCATATGTTTTTTATTCTTATTATTCCTTAAACTACCGAAGCAAAAACGGGCTAAACTGCTAGTATGTAATAAAAAATTACCTATATTTCGAGTTTCAATCGATGAATATTACGTTAGAACTTCTTCTATGTGCCCTGTCTCTTCAGGATGTAGGCGATCATGGCTTTCCACGTTTCTCTATTCCTGGTGGCCCTGAGCACGCCTTCTCCTGTTACTCCATGCAATCCTCGTTCCGTCATCCACCTGATTAGGTCCTTCATATATGTTATCCGATGCTTTCCCCGTCTATTTTTCCCTCTATCTGGCCTCTTAGTATCAGATTCTCCAAGCCCTCCTTCCTCATTGCGTGTCCCAGGAACTTCAGCTGTTTCTTCCTGATGCTCATTATTAATTTCCTTTTTGTTTCCATCATTTCAAAGACGTTATCATTGCTCACATGCTCGATCCATGATATTCGCTGCATCCTTCTGTAGAACCACATTTCAGTTGATTCAAATTTTTCCTTCATCTTTGATGATATTGTTCAGCATTCACTGCCATATTGAAGGACGGACAGCACGTAGCAATCCAGTACTCTCTTCTTTGTTTTTAGCGAAATTATCCTGTTTCTTAATACTTTACTCAACTTCTGGAACGCTTCCTTCGCCATGCCAATTCGCCTTCGGATCTCTGTGTCGCACTTTCCGTCTTCTGTTATAACGCTTCCCAGGACTTTAAATTTTTGTACCTGCTTGATTCTGGTATCCCCAACCTGTATTTGGCATTTTGGGCTGCCCTTTTTACTGATAACCATGCATTCGGTATTCGTGCAGTTTATTTCTAAAAACTAAACATCTTAAACTTGGTCTTAAGTGATTCTGATTATTGGTTACGTTGTTTTATATTCAACCAAAACTAATGAAAGTTTCATTTTGATTCTATATTAATTGTACAGTCACATAGAAGACTTAATACTAAATTTTACCCAATAATTTTTAAAAAAAATATTTTCACCCTAAGCAAGGCATTCCACTGCTACTATTGCGCAAGGGGTTATATAGGGGAAAGTGATGAGGAAGAGTGATTAGATATAGGAAATGTCAGAAGGAGGGTGATAGACAGGAGGGTGATTTTGAAGATGAGGGTTGGGTAGATGGGAAGAGTGTTTGAGAGAATGGATACGAGTTAGTGTGTTAGGAGGTGTCTATTGACCTTACATTTAAACTCCTGGAGATTGTAGCTGTCGGGGGAAGCAAGTATGTGGAAGGGAATTCCACAGGCGGGAAGTGCGAGAAAAGAAGCTGTTGGAGTAGAATGTACTCGAGCCAATCAAACAAAAATGTTACAGCTAAAAATGCCATACGTAATGAGTTCATTATTCTACTAAGTACTAAAGATTCTGAAGACTGGAATGTAATATGACTTGAAGATCTCAAACTTAATGTGTTCAGAAAAGCTACTACGCGAGAATTTATGGGAAAAGAAAAATTAAATAATAATAATAATAAATAAATGAAATTTAAAAACAAAGAAATTTTCCGTAATGTAAGTCATAAAGATACCGGAAGCTGTTTTGGTCATGTGCGCAATTTTATTTTACCCCACTTCTAAAAAAGTCAAAAACGTCCTTCTTGGACGGACCAAGTAAAACCATTAGTTTGGTTGTTTTAGCCCAGCACAAAGCTAACTCGAGCTCGAACATCATAAATATTTTTATCTTTCCTCCCGTCTGAACCAGAAAATAAAAGAACATACCTAAGAGACTTTGAGGACTTTGTTAAAAAAAGAAAATAGTGTTCCACTCGAACACAACCACGTAGGATTCTCTGCCTTCGGGCGGAGAGAAACCTCAGACGAGGCTATGCCGAAGAAGGATAGATATCAAATAGCATTTCAGCACTCTTTTCTTTGTTTCTAATAAGATTTTCCCGTCTTTCAGTATTTTGGTTAGCTTCTGAAATTCGTCTTTGTCCATATCAATGCGTCTTTGCATCTCTATGTCGCTCTTTTCATCCTCTGTCCAAACACTTCCCATGTATTTGAACTTTTTTACTTGTTTTATTTTAGATTCTTCAACTTGCAGTTGTCATATTGGTTTCTTCTTTTTGCTAATGACCATACATTCAGTTTTCTTGAGGTTTTTGCTCGATCCTTTCTTTTCCCTTTCTTTTGCTAACTTCTGTAAAAGGTCCTCCATTTTCCTTTCCGTGTTTGCTATCAGCACCGTATCACCCGCGTATCTGATATTGTTGAGATTGTGGCCGCCAATGACGAATCCTTGCAAGGATTTTATTTCTCTCATAACTGCTTCGCTGTACAGGTTGAAACGATTCGTTGAGAATTATTTTGCAAGTTATCTTATTTTCTTAAAATACTAGAATTTATACAACACGGTAACCTGTGCTAAAATTCTCAGAGAATTTCTTATTGCTGAAAATATCTCTAATATTTTCCTGTCAGGATTTACACACTCTAACTTTCTTTTGCTTTCGCAAACCAATCGATGAAGTCTGAATTAGCCGATTTGACTGGAAATTCCTTTGAAAAACTTTGCGGTTTAATAATTTCTTTAATTGAATTTTATTTGATAAGATTTCATGGTAAACAATATTTTTTAAAAATTACTTTTTTTTCTTTCATTCTTTTTAACTGTAAATAATTAATTCATAAGATTTCTTTTTCTTGGGCAATCAAAATACAACTGGCCATGCGTACATATTTCTTTCAGGAGTGAAATTCCAACATTTTGTAGCGTTTGTGTTTGTGATTTGATTATAGTTACGCACATGCAGGGTGAGCTGGTAGCGTAGGGAGCTGGTTAATGTGTTTTTGATTCGGACTTGTGTCAGACTTAACCTACAGTTTACAAGTTTTATGCATAATTATCATCAGAAGGTTTTTCATCTTCAGAAGATTGGTGTTCGGCAGGTTGGAATATGTGGAATTGTGTTGAATAGCGTAAGAAGAATATACTATACATTTTGCATTTTAAAATAGAAATTTATTAAAGGGAAAGACTAACATAAGTTGTAGGAGTTAATGTTAAATTAGAAACGTTATCAAGAGGTTGAGAGCAGAATTCGTACAAAATGTTCTAGTACTAATTGTTGAATAGATAAGGAGAAAGGGCAGGAGGACAATATCCGGGTCGCTTGAAGTTGAGTTACATTTTAGATGTTGTCTTTCTCGCTGCTTCCATCTGACTGACTTGACTGACGTTGATGAAGTCCTTTTATTGTCATCTAGATATTTTCGCACTTACACGCTAACTCCTTTTGGTCTTGCAAGTCGCTCCCTTTCATCAACAATCATTTTAGCACCTACTTGCGAAATCTCGGTTCGACTTTTTCTTTAAGCACACGGTCAATCCTTTTTCTATTTGTGAAAACCCAGAATTTCACACGTCGTTGTGAATTTTTTTAAAAGTGATGAAGCTTGATTTTAATTAATTTCTAATCCGATAGAAGCTGGAAAGTGGATTCATCTAGGCGTAAAATTTTAAAGAAAAAATGTACAAAAACCAATCTTGCATTTTTATTAAATAAGTATTTATTATTTTAATCATTAAATTGATTTCACATAATGAACATATTTTGTTTGTCAAATAATAAAACACTTTTTTACCAAAAAATTATTTGTACTTGAAGCAATTGGGAGGTGGTTAATGTTTATTAAATTGGCCTTGTGTCATACATAACCGAACTCCCTACAACTTAAGGTTTATTCGCTATCATCATAAGAATTTTCAGAATTATTCGAATTATCAGAAGGATAAGATTAGGATGTTGGAATCTGGATTTGTGGAAGAATAAAAAAGTATACCTTTTGCATGTTTGAATAGAAATTCATTAATGGAAAAGAATAACATGAATTAGTGAAAGTTGCTGTTCATTGAGAAACAGTATTAAGAAGTTAAGAGTATCAAGAGTTCATGGTTTTAACTTGCAAGAGGGAGTTTATGTGTACGTAGGCAGGAACGTATGTATGTATGTATGCACGGATGGATGGGTGGATTGATGGATGGATGAGCGTTTATTGGGTAGGAGTGTCTTTGAAGTATTCACTCAGGGTGAATGGGAAGAAGAAAAAGGTGAGAGGTGAGAGAGAAAGATAGAGACAAGCGATTGCTTGACGTTTGTCAGGTGTACGTGTTAATTACGCTCGTCATCTTTTCACTCTGGCGACAACCGATTTTGCTCCGTCTTTTATTTCGTTTTCTGGAGCTCGGAACGATCATTTGGGAATTCACTCCCGGATGTAATTCTCACCTTTCTACTTTGCTTTTAGATGTCTCATAGTTTTCTATTGACCGACAAACATTTCGCAACGAGGTGTGAAATTTCGCGAGTTTTGTGTTTGCTAAGCAGAGGTTTTGTAAATTCGAGAAAATACGTTTATTTCTAACATTTCATATATGGCTATTTTAGAAGGTGTGTCGGACAGACCGACGGAGATAAAGTAAGTCACAGAGTTTTATTTATAGGTATTGTACTAATTTCTTGTTGCATTCTGTACCGTTCTGAATTTGACATGATGCATTCATAGATGTCTCAAGTCAGTTAGTGCGAAAGTGAGCGCCGCTGCAGACTATGTGCAAGTTGAATTCTTAAATGCACCATATATTCTTCTTTAACGCGCCATGTCTCTTCAGGACGTAGGCTAACATAGCTATATCCTTGGTAGCTCCCAGCACGCTTTATCCTGTTACTCCACTCAAACCCCGCTCTGCCATCCACCCGCTCAGGCTCTTCAAATATGTTATCCGCTGCTTTCCCCTGTTTCGCTTTAACTTTATCTAACCTGTGAGTATCAGATTATCCAAGTCTTCTTTCTTCATCATATATCCCAAGAACTTCAACTGTCTTTTCCTGATGTTCAGTATGAATTACCTTTTCTTGCCATCCTGACTAAAACTTTGTCACACGCTTGATCCATCGCAACATCGTTCTGAAAAACCACATTTTTTTTTTTTTTTAATCATATCACCCCAAGCAAGGCGGTAACGCCACTAATGCGCAGGGGGCTACATAAGAGTGAGAAGATTAGAAAAAAGAAAACCGGAAACCGCATCCTAAACAGGAAACAAGGGATGAGCCTCTTCAACTGTTCAATAAATTTCAGCTGCTTCAAGTTTTTTTTTTATCTTTGACGATATTGTCCAGCATTCAAGCTGAATCCAATTTCTATTTGAAAAATTATTGTGCTATCTTACTATTATTTCTGGAATGTACCGAAAAAATTAAATGAAATACACACATTTAGTTTTAAGAGTGCATTCGGCTGGAGATGGAAATACATTCCGTTTTTTGTTTTTTTTGTGAATTTTTGTTGATTTTTTTTTTCATATATATATCTATTTAAGTCCATTTCGGCTTGTGTACAAGTAGTTTCAGAAAATAGATGCGAGGAATTCAAGCTTCACGGCAAGGCTGCAACAGAAGAAGTGAAGTCAATAAAGATCTAGAAGATTAAAGCACTGTTTCATGAATTTGCTACAGTAATAATTGTACGTTCAATCCCTGTCTCAGGTAGCCAGACTCAGTAATAAAACAAGAACAAAACCATATAGCTTGATATGGAAAGCTGAACAATAAAATTAAAACGCTTCAGTTTGATATTTCCTGAAGGCAACCTTGATCGACAGACCCCTAAAAAGTTTTTGAAAAAAAAACAACAACAAAGATGAAGACATTCGTCTGACTGTAAATAATGCAGACATCCAGTTTACTCCTAAACAATCGAAACCAATTCATTTTTTTTTCAGTCTACGGTTTCGCTTTAACTGGAAACAACTATTGCTTTTTAGTCTTTCATGCCAACATCCAAAGAGTCTGAGCTCCAGGACCATGGATTAGTTTTAAAGCTTTCATTACACTCGAGCAACGCCGGGCTATAGTGCTAGTCTTAAATAAAAGATAGACCTTTAATCTCGTTCCAAAAAGCGAGGATAAATGTAGGCCGGGAAATAAGTGAACATATCTATTCCTCCGTACAGAGGATGTTTTTTATAATGTGTTCATATGCTGCTGTGAGATCAGCATAGCAGCAATGCAGTTTTGTTAAGAAGATTTTATGCAGTGTCCTTAATTTGTCTGATGCAAATCGTTACCATCAGTATACCCTTTACCGGAAGAAAATCAAACCTGCTTTGTCAGTTTCTCATCGATTAGTGAGAGTCAAATTAATATAATGTTCATTACTACTTTTGTCATAGTGAATCTAATATAGAGCTGATAGCAGACACGGAAAGGAAAGCTACAACACCTTCTACAGAAATTAGCTAAAGAAAGCGGAAAGAAAGAACCATATATATACCACAAGAAAACTAAATACAATGTCAGTAGTAAAAAGGGGAGCCCAAAATATTAACTACCGGCCGGGGATACTATCAAACAATTGGTAAATGTATGGAAATGAAACGTTGGTCCTCAAGAGCCTAACTCATACATTTCCTGTGTGCTATTTCCCTTCAGGAAGTAGGTAATCATGGCCTTCCACATTTTCCTTTCTCTTGTAGCTCTTAACACCCTTTCTCTTGTTACCTGCTTCAGATCCTGTTCTGCCATCCATTTGATCAAGACCATCAAGTAGGACACGCGTTGCTTCCATTTGTCTCTCTTTCCGTCTCGTGTGTATCAGTTTCTCTTAAACTTCGTTTCACACTACATATGACAGAAACTTCGGCCGTCTATTCTTGATGTTGAATATCAGTTTTCTTTTCCTTTCCACACTCTCCAAAACCTAATCGTTGCTCATATGTTTGGTCAATGGTATCCTCAGCATCCTGCTGCAGAACCACATTTCAGTTGCTTCAAAATGAGATGGTCCGGCATTCGGTGCCATATTGAAGGACAGATATCATATAACAAATATAACAAATGCAGCCTTGACCTTGCCAATACGCCTTCGGATCTCAGTGTCGCATTTTCTGTTCTCGGTGTTCAGGTCTTTTAATTTCTGTACCTACTTGATTTTAGTATCCCCGGCCGGTAGTTAATATTTTGGGCTCCCCTTTTTACTACTGACATTGTATTTAGTTTTCTTGTGGTTTATATATGGTTCTTTCTTTCCGCTTTCTTTAGCTAATTTCTGTAGAAGGTGTTGTAGCTTTCCTTTCCGTGTCTGCTATCAGCTCTATATTAGATTCACTATGACAAAAGTAGTAATGAACATTATATTAATTTGACTCTCACTAATCGATGAGAAACTGACAAAGCAGGTTTGATTTTCTTCCGGTAAAGGGTATACTGATGGTAACGATGGCATCAGACAAATTAAGGACACTGCATAAAATCTTCTTAACAAAACTGCATTGCTGCTATGCTGATCTCACAGCAGCATATGAACACATTATAAAAAACATCCTCTGTACGGAGGAATAGATATGTTCACTTATTTCCCGGCCTACATGTATCCTCGCTTTTTGGAACGAGATTAAAGGTCTATCTTTTATTTAAGACTAGCACTATAGCCCGGCGTTGCTCGAGTGTAATGAAAGCTTTAAAACTAATCCATGGTCCTGGAGCTCAGACTCTTTGGATGTTGGCATGAAAGACTAAAAAGCAATAGTTGTTTCCAGTTAAAGCGAAACCGTAGACTGAAAAAAAAATGAATGGATGTCAGTCAAATTTTGATTTCCTGGTATCGATATCAAATTTTCTGCACTATTGTAAGAACTGCAATCTTGAAACTTCTGAATATCGTTTCTTATGTCTTTGTCTATGAGTGTATCAAATTTGATTAAAATCGGACCACTCCTTTGTAACCCGATTTTTTCGATTATCGATTTTCGATATTTATCGGGAGTATCTCGACACAAAACCTAGCTAAGAACACACGCAGACACTTATAGTACAACTGTGTAAATTTTCAAGAAAATCGGTTCATCCGTTTCGGAGTCTATAGGTAACGGACGGACACACACACACACACACACACACACACAAAGTTCCATTTATAAATAAGTTTAGATTAGGTTTACTGTTCCTTCTACAGTCTACTTCAACTCTATCGGTCAGTTAAGTGTCACACATGATACACGCATGGGCGACCACGTCTCTGACTGAGCAGAAAATTATGCCGCAGTAGGTTTCCATTATTTTCTGCGGCAGACAGGTTGCCAGGCAAAGCTATAGAACCCAATCTGTCCTGTTATTTATCCCATAACAGGAAGGAAGAGACGGATTAATATTTTTCTCAAGGGTTTTAGCGCGTAAATGAATGCAACAAATTCAACTAGAATTCGAACTGGGCTCCCCGCTGCACCGCAACATCTAACAAAATTCTGAAATTGTACTCACTATTTTTCATTTATTTATTTTTTACTCAATATGAGTAGTAGACCCGTTTTTCGTCCGTTTCACACTCCGCTTCGTAGAAGTTTATCCCTTCTCTGCCGTTCACGATTGGTTTTCAGTTTCCTATTAAAATCTACGTCAAATTAATAACTCTAGCGTCTCCACTTATTTATTATTATTAGTTTCTTCTTATTATTTTCTTCGTTTATATTTCTGAGATGAGGTAGTATTTACAGTATTTAAATTATTCGGACTATTGTCCTCATCTTTGTTGCCATTTGTACGCCGTTTCAGCCGTTGAACGCTCTGGCCTTCTTTAGGTACTAGAATATCGAACCAAACACTTTATTACAATCACTGGGATATATTATCCTCATTCACTGCATAAAGCCTCGACTGGAAGTCATGAGTTTTCTCTCCCGAACCCTGCAAGTTACTTGTTCACCACCGTGGTAGCCTGTAGCCTGGTATTGAACTCTAAGAGTCAAGTCAGGAACTAACCAACGTCTATATCCATTGGGCCATGTCTCCTTAAGGTTAAGAACTTTTGGGACTTATAAAGCTAATGTTTAGCAATCCTTTTTTTTATCAGAGTTCATATTGCATTTTTTTTATGTTAATGTTTTTCTCTAATATTTTAAATGTTAATGGTTTTCTCTAGTATTTTTAACAAAGCTCAAATTGCAGTTTTTAACACCAATGGTTTTCTCTGGCACTCCGTATTACTGGTTCCCATATTGCGTTCATCTCTATGCTTGGTCTGATTAGGAGATTTTTGAAGCCTAGTATATGTGCTGATTTACGTAATTTCCAGTGGCGTTCTCTATCTATTATTTCAACTTCATCCCATAGGGGGCGGTGATCCCCTTTCTCACTCCATATGTGGTGAGCTACACCTGGTTTTCTATCTCCCCTCGTATTACGCCATTTCGATACTTTTGTAACCTTACCTCTAGGGGGCGGCCTGTCTCTCCTTTATATTTCTTTCCACAACTACATGGAATGACGTACACACAGTCCTTAGTCATGTCCTTCTCTGTTGGAGCGGTACCTACAAAGTGTAGAACCACTTCTGAAGATCGTCCTGATGTGATATGGACCACAGATTGTTTGTATTTTCTCCGATAAAGACAAAGAAGGATTGTTAACATATATTTTTTCTTCGGTAAAAATATATGTGTCAGGGTGAGTTTACTTATACATTAAATTACAATATTAAACTGGTAATTGTAAAAACATTCATAATTTCACAATTGCACACTTACAAATATTTAAAGTATTTTGAATATTTTAAAATTATATATATATATGTGTGTGTGTGTGTGTGTGTGAGAGAGAGAGAGAGAGAGAGAGAGAGAGAGAGAGTGTGTGTGTGTGTGTGTGTGTGTGTGTGTGTGAGAATGAGAGACTGTGTATCTGGGTTTGTTTATCTACGCATTAAATTGTAATTTGAATTTGTAATAGCAAGAATAGGCGAGAGTTGGTCATGAATTGAATGAATTTTCATTTTTTTCTTTTCCCAGTTTAAAGAATTCAGGCCGTAAAAACAGTACAGGGAGAATACGTGTGTCGTAGCTCTTAGTTTTTTTTGTATTTATTTTTACGTCATTTCAGATGTTAGGGGTAATTTTTTCTTTTCAAAAGTTGCCCAGCCAAAACCCGTTTCATGTTGAACAATAACTGCACTATGCCATTTTGTGATTAATATGTACATTTTCATTTTTTTTTAATTGTCTTTTCAAAGACTATTCTCTTGAAAGCGGGTATTATTTTGGTCAAGCACTTTTAGCTATGTGCGTGTTGGTGTAGTGGATATCGGATCGGAAAGAGAAATCGGAGAGCCGAGTTAGAATTCCAGTTGAACTCGTTGCATTTAATTACGAAGAAAAAGCATTCCGTTCAGCTATGGTTAAACTGCAGGAGAGATTGGGTTCTATAGCCTTAGGTGGCATCCAGTCTAACGCGGAATGTAATGGCAACCTACTTCGGAAAAAGCTTCTGTCCAGTCTGTACATGTCACTTTTGAGACATGATCGCCCAAGCGTGTATCACATATAGCACTTGACCGAATGAATTTTAGTCATATTTAAAATTAGATCTACTTCCAGTGCAGTTTTTGAAAATGTTTTGATAAATCAATGCAATTATTGGTTCGTATCCTTCCCAGCAGAGATATTGTAAACATTTCTGAAATTTGAAAGATGGCCATCTTCTTCTTCTTCTTCTTCTTCTTCTTCTTCTTCTTCTTCTTCTTCTATGTGACTTGTCTTTTCAGGGCGTAGGCAATCATGGCCGTCCACGTCTCCTTATTTTTGGTGGCTCTTAGCAAAATTCCTCCTGTAACACCACGCAACCCCCGTTCTGTCATCCACCTGCTCAGGCCCTTCAAATATGTTATCCGCTGCTTTCCTCTGTCTCTTTTCCCCTCTATTTGGTCTGTTAGAATCAGGTTTTCCAAGCGATCTTTCCTCATTGCATGTCCCAGAAACTATAGTTGTCTCTTCCTGATGCTCAATATTAATTTCCTTTTTGTTTCCATCCTTTCAAAAACCTCATCATTGCTCCCATGTTCGGTCCCCGATATCCGCAGCATCCTTCTGTAGAAAGATGATGACCACCGACTGAAAATCCTGATCTGCCAGTAGGGTTAGGGTTAGTGTATAATCGAAGCGATGAAAATGCGAAAGAAAATCTCAGCTTTGTTTCACTCTTTTTAAAATGTTTACAGAACATCAAGTACCGATGCCAGTCTTAGTGTATGCCTTAGAGTTATAACATACAGATTTAAGGAGGTTCTTAACATTTCTTATAATTGGGTCTTTACTGTAAGAGCTACAACAAATAACGTAATTTGATGCTGTAAAAGGCGTTTATGGAGCCAATGAAAACATTATAAATAGAAATATTGAATTCCAAGAATCTTACACCAATTTTCTCTAAAGCTATCATCCTTTCGTTTGTTCCACTTCCAGGTTAGTATATAGCCTGTCATTTTAGAAGGTAGATATACAGATTGTTTTTAACAAGTTTTCTGATGATTTGTCTATATTTTTGAGATGCGGTAGTATTTACCATATTTACGTAATTCGGACTACCGTTCTCAACTTTGATGCAATTTGTACAACGTTTCAGCCGTTCTACGCTCAGGCCTTCTTCAGTTGCGAGGAATTTCGAACCGAACCCTTTATTTCAAACTCTATATCATTCTCATTCCTTGCGTAGTATTAATGCCAAGATTCGAAGTCATATCTCCCTCTAACCCCATTAGGTATATAAATCCAAAAAATTCAGTTGTTCTTATCGTTAAAGACTCACGGCTCAGTGGATATAGACATTGGTTAGTTCCTGTGACTTGACTCTTAGAGTTGGGAATTCAATACCAGGCTACAGCAGCGGTGAACTAGTAACTTGCAGGGTTAGAGGGAGATTTGGATTATGTTGATGAATTGATAATTATATGTAAATTAGAAAATACTAAACCTTTCAAATACTCCCGTGTATTGATCGGTTAAAATAACTTTATTATAGGATATTGAATATTCATCGTTGGAGTATAAAATACCTATGATCTAGAAATAAATAAATATTCAATAACAAATACTAAACGATACAGGACTCAAAAAGAAACTTCCCAAATCGGAAGATGTATTTGTAACGGGGAAGATACTAGTGATGACAGTCAGTTAAGTGCCATACGTGATACACGCTTGGACGATCATGTCTCGTAAAAGATTATCCCGCAGTAGGTTGCCATTGCTTTCTCCGGTAGATTGGTTGCCAGCCAAGGCTATAGAACCCAATCTGTCTTGTTATTTAATCCATAACTAGAGGGTAGAGATAGATTAATACTTTTTCCAATGGTATTTGTGCCTAAGTGAATACAAGAAATTCAACTGGAATTCGAACTTGGTCCCCAATTTATCGATCCGAGTCGATATCCACTGCACCACACGCATATCCGCACCACAACGTACATTAATCTACGATAAAAATTCAGGATGTGAAATCCATCATCATCAATAACACTCTCTCCGAACTACATCAGAATGCGCGCTCATATGGATGAACTTACAACACATTTCAGTGTTGGGTAGCATGTTTTAATTTTATATTTACATTACTCCCCCACTGAAGCGAGTTGTGACACAGGATCTTTTTTACGTGAAAAGCTCGAACGCGTACGGACGGTCGAAGGAACAAAAGTTCCCCAGTCCTCACAACCGCTGGTTGTACTGTCCCGGTGATGAGCACCTAGTCCCCCGCCTCTCTTGCAATGAGGTGGCGCGGCGTCGGGACACTATTCCCCGGGACCGGGCATCTACAACAATGCCATCAAGGACGGAGCTACAACTGAGCTGCACTCTGTCTTCGAGGACAGAGACGCAACTGAGTGATGATTTTTGGTCCCCAACCGACACAAAATATCTTTTGCTTGCAAACACTATTCATATGAAAAAATTCCCCAATCCCTGCAAACGTCGGTTGCGCTGGCCCTGATGACGAGCACATGGTCCAATGCAATGAGACACTAATCCCCGGGACTGGGCATCTGCTCAGTGTTATTTTTTTCAGATACAATCCTGCCTTCGTGGACGGAGCTACAACTGAGTTGCACTCTGTTTTCGAGTACAGAGACGCAACTGAGAGATGATTTTTGGTCCCCAATCGACACAAAATGTGTCAGGTAAGGGTACAGCGTGTTTTAAGATGGAGTTTCGACTATTTGCTCTCCTTATTTCACCTTCTTTGCTGGAACCATATCTTTTGCTTGCAAACACTATTCATGTGAATATTTTAATATCATAATTAACTAATTCATTTAGTTAAAATAAGCAACATGGTGATGACTAACCGTTTGTCTACATACCTCCAGATTCTCATTCTATATAGGTAGATCACCGTTTGGGAATCTTGCTCGATCACCGAAGTTAAGCAACGTTGAGCCTGGTCAGTACTTAGATGGGTGATCGCTTGGAAATAGCAGGTTCTGTAATGGATGTGCGTTATGGTGCAGTGGATATCAGCTCGGAAAGAGAAGTCGGTGAGCCGAGTTCGAATTCCAGTTGAATGCCCTGCATTCACTTAAGCACTGGTAACCTTGAAAAAGATATTAATCTGTCTCTTTCCTCCAGCTATGGGTTAAATAACAGGGTAGGATTTGGGGACTCTGCCCTTAAAAACAAATCCCAATGAATCTTGTTACTCGAAGAGATAAAAGTGCTGCTAGACACAAAACTTGTATAAGAAACAGCAGTATGTTATTGAAGAAGAAGAGGGTGTTACCAGCAATAAATAAATAAGGTTTGGTTGGTAGTGGATGACCCGCCGAGGTTGATCTAAACATATTTATAAATGGAACTGTGTGTGTGTGTGTGTGTGTGTGTGCGTGCGTGTCTGTGTATCCGTTACCTATAGACTCCGAAACGACTGAACAGATTTTCTTGAAAATTTACACAGTTGTACTATAAGCGACTGCGAGTATTTTTAGCTAGGTTTTGTGTCGAGGTACCCCAGATAAATATCGAAAATCCATAATCGAAAAAATTGGGTATAGAAAGATTGGTCCGATTTTAATCAAATTTGATACACTCATAGACAAAGACATAAGAAACGATATTCAGAAGTTTCCTGGTTGCAGTTCTTACAATAGTGCAGAAAATTTCATATCGATAACATGAAATCAAAATTTGACTGACATCCATTCATTTTTCTTTCAGTCTACGGTTTCGCTTTAACTGGAAACAACTATTGCTTTTTAGTCTTTCGTGCCAACGTCCAGGACCATGGATTAGTTTTAAAGCTTTCATTAAACCCGAGCAACGCCGGGCTATACTGCTAGTATTTGGTAATACCAGATGTTGTAATCTGGGATGTGCAGTGATGTAATAGAAATAGGCTCGGCATTGTTAATCAGAGAGCAAATTTCCAATGCCTGTTAAGACCGTTAAATTCAGTCCCGCGCAAATACACCTGGCAAAGGTAGGAATTCACCTTTTATTCACAACCTATGTAGTACATAGGTATATGATAACTACTTAAGTAGTTATCATATACTGGCATATGTTCATATGTCTCCCAATTTTACATACATTGCAGTACTTCTGACTGATCTTGCATTTGAATTTTTGAAAAGCAAAGTTGATTGGATGGCAAGAAACCAGAAGAGAGATTCACAAGCAAGAGGTATGAGAAAAAATATTAGCATACAATTTACGGTTAAATCTAGCCATTTCAGCTGTAAACAATAAAAGAACAGAAATTAGGAGGACAGAAGATTGCATTTAAATTCTTAAAAAAGGAAGTTGACTGGAAAGCAAGAAGCCAAAACAGATTTCCACGAGCGAGAGGTGTGAGAGAGGAAACCGTTAACATATAATTTGCATCTAGCCATTTCAGATATAAAATGATGAGATCTTGTTGCCAAACTAGTACTGCGGTTAAGTTAATAAATTCTAGTAATCATAGATGAAATTCTTCAGAAAAATTGGTATGAAAACATTAATAGAAAAGTCACAGGTAAGCTACGTTACGGAGGTCGGGAGGTCACCGAAGCCGATATGTCAAGTCAGAACTAATAAAATTGCAAATTCTTTTTTTCATTTCATCAAGAATTTCAAAATAAGAAACAAAAACATCAGACCAGATCTTTCAGCAATATTCAATGCGTAGACAAATAGTAGACTTATAAACAGGTAAAATAAATTCTGACAAGAAAGATTATCTACCGTGGTAGAGAAGACTAATTTTCTAGCAGCTTCTGGATGTGCGTTGTGGTGCAGTGTTTATCGTTTTTGAACGAGAAATTGAGGGGTCGAGTTCGAATTCAAGTTGAATTCACTCACTCGTATTCACTTGCATACACTGACGCGCAAATACCGTTTGGAAAGGTATGAATCTGTCTCTTCCCTCTAGTTATGGAATAAACAACAGGACAGATTGGGTTCCGTAGCCTTGGTCGGCAACCAGTCTACCGCAGAAAGCAATGACAACCTAGTGCGGGATAATCTACTGTCCAGTCAGTCATGTATCTTTCGAGACATGATTACCCAAAGCGTGTATCACGTATGGCATTTAACTGACTGACATATGAATTGATTATATGTAGTCATTAGGCTTTTGAAACTGAAGACATATGAACATATGCGGGTATATAATAATTACTTAGTGATACAGGTTTTACTATTAATTCATAGGTTGTGAATAAAAAGTGGATTCATACGTTTGCCAAGTTTTTTTGCGCGTAAACGAATATAACAAACCTAAAGGATATTGGAACATTGTTCTTTGATTAACAATGCCGTGCCATCATCTATTACATCGCCGCGCATCCCAGATTACAGCATCTGGTATTCCCAAACGGCTACCCATCTACACTACGGGCCATAATTATTACGCCACCGCAGGCTATTTAAAAAAGGATGTATTTTACACTATTTTTACTATTCATTGCAAAGTGAATAATTGTAAATGAAAATAAAATGCTTCTTTTGTTAATACTGCACAATAACGAGTGCATCAAATGGATTTATAAATATTTATTAATTACCTATATTGCAGTTTCCTCAAGGAAATAATGAACAAAATATAGGGTGATTCTAACGAGTTCAACTTTGCTTACATGCCTTGTAAAATTTTGCAAAGTAATAATAACTAAAGAACCATTCAATTTTCATTTCGAATTATCCACTTGGCAATAAACACTAAAAATAGTATAAAATACATAATTGTTAATACCGCACAATAACGTGTGCATCAAATGGATTTATAAATATTTAATAATTACCTACATTGCAGTTCATTAATGAAAGAGTGAAGAAAATTTAGGGTGATTCGGACGAGTTCATCTTTGTTTCCTTGCCTTGTAAAATTTTGCAAAGTTTTAATAACTAAAGAACCATTCTATTTTCATTTAGAATTATCCACTTGGCAATAAATACTAAAAATAGTACGAAATATATCATTTCTTTAAAAACAACTGGGGTGGCCTAATAATTATGGCCGGTAGTGTACATACTTGCCAGATTCAACGTTGCTTAACATTAAGTTAAGTTCAGAAAATTGCATTAAAATCGGACAATTATTTGATTTGTACAAGAATTTTCAGATTAATGTTTTCAACAGAAAAAAAGCGCAAAAAATCAGTAAAACTTTGTAGAAGACGATGACGTAAACAAAACAAGCATTCTAACCAAAAGTTCGAACGTGTTAGAAAGGATTAAAAATTTTAAAAAATAATTAAAAAATTATTTGGTCTTGCCTCTTAATAATAATATTAACATTTTGACTATAAATCTTTATTTTCGTTAAGTTTGTGCGTTTTGCATTACGCTATGCTGTTTTTCCTAGTGAAGGTACCTAATTATAATGGTTTTAAAAGTTCATTTATTTTCACACTGTATTTTCATTTGAAATGTGACGACTCGTTTTGTCCAGTGATAGATTTTATGAAGGCAAAGAAATTAAATGAATTTTGGTTTAAATAATGTATCTATAAACAAAACAATTGTTGGTTACTAGAAAAAAAAGGCTAATAAATTATTCATAAGAGTAGATGAAGTGATCAAACATTTAAAAAAACGTCAAAGTTCATATTAGTAAAGAATGTTTCAGGTGAAGTATAATATTAGGTTATGAAATGTTAAAATGATGATTAAAATTAACCTTCTTTTTTTATTTTGGCATTTTTATATGATTGCATATTTTGCTTGGGAAAATGTTGCTCCTACTAGGAAAAATGAGATTGGGTAAAAAAATAGGTGCATAGGTCAAATTTTTTATATAAATTGCTGGCGGTACTATCGAGAATTTTTTTTTTTTTTTGAGTAAATTATTTTCTCTTTTAATGACTATTGTGGATCCTGGTGAGGAACCAAACAAAATAATGAACAACGAAACAGATATTTAAGATAGAAAACTAGATTATATTGAACGTAAATATACAAAGTGGAACGCATGTGAGTAATCTAGGAATACGATTAGTAAGGAATATATAGATACAAGTCTTTGAAGTGAAGCCGTGTTGAAATAGTATATCCCGTAATAATATTCTGGCTGAGTAGAGCTCAAAGGTACTATGACAACTGACGCGGGTGATCCGGGCCATATAACTCAGCCAAAAATAACTGTTTGATTTTACCCAGTCGTGAATCTACCCTTCGGCATAGCCACGACTGGGTTAATGCTCCCCGCTCAAAGGCAGAGAGCCGACTGTGTCAAATCCGGAGATAAACTCTGACGGATCGATATCAGTCCACTCACCTCACTGGGTCAAAATGTGGCACAAGGCCTTTTTAGAGTGGGTAAACCGGGCCATATAGCCCAGTCAAAATATCTGTCAGACTTTGCCCAGTCGTGACTCTACCCTTCGGCATAGCCACCACTGGGTTTATGCTCTCCGCCCAAATGCAGAGAGCCGACTGTGTCAAGTCCGAGATAAACTCGGCCGGATCTCTACGGTTCTCTCTATGGCAGGAGTATATGTATGCTCAATTCGAGTTCATTATCATAGAAAAGGGGAGATCCCACAACAATGAATATGTGTATAGCATTTTAGGTCGAAATTAGGAAAATGCCATAATCATCAAAAGAGAAAATTTTTATTCAGTAGGAAAATTCTCGAGAGCGCCGCCATCAAAATTTAAGAGAAAATTTCTTCTTTGATATCTTTGCTTTGATAAAGTCTATCACAGGATGAAACGCGTAAGCGAGAAAATATAGCTTTTCTTTTGTCCTGTTTATTCATTTAACTATACTGTTCTTTAACTTGGAGTCTAACTGAATAAACTTTTGCAGTTCTTATTAATATTGATTAATATTTCTTTCGTCTTATTTCTTCCTTGTCTGGATTGATGTACTCGTCTTCTACTCTGAATTTGTTAGTTTTACATCTCTGACTTGTCTCTAACCAATATTGTTTCCTTCGTGCTATAACATTCAAATAATATTCACATTTAGCCTAAAATTCAGTAAATAACTCATATTTGGACGCCTAATACACATTTTATATCTCTCAGAGTTAGTGTTTTCGAGACAGATATTTGCTGCTTAAGCCTCTAAATGTTGCACTAGTTAAAATTTCTGGCTTCTTGCTGGCTATCGGCAATTTTTCAGGCCCCAACACTGCATCACAAACTGCAATTTTTAGAGTATAATTTTGTAGTTTTTCTCATTTTTAATGAAACACATTTAATATTTTTAGTCCTAATGCTTTATTAAAAGTAGAAAATATTTTCTCCCACGTGACTGCGTGAAACCGTTAAATAGCAACTCTATATTAAAACCTATAAATAATCTGAGGGGATAAAAGACAAAAGTTAATCGAAAATAATTTTCATTTTCATTTTCAATATTTACATTATTCGGAGTATTATGCTCGTCTTTGTTGGCAATTGTACGACGTTTCGGCCGTTGTACATTCCGGCCTTCTTCAGATGTTAGAAATATCGAACCAAATACACTATTACAATCATTCGGGTATATGAACTCCATTCCTTGTGTAGTTGTGCCCCTTTTGGTAGTCATGATTTATCTCCTTCTAACCCTGTAAGTTAATTGCTCAACACTGCTGTATTGAACTCACAACTCTTTGGGTCAAGTCAGCGGAACTAACCAACGTCTATATCTACTGGGCCATGTGTCCTTAAGGACAAGAACAACTGAATTTTTGAAACTGATAAACCTGATGTTCAGTAACCATTTTTTTTTACCAGAGATCATACTGCAATTTTTGACACTAATGATTTTCTCTGATATTCCGCATTACTGGTTTCCATATTGTATTCGTCTCTATGCTTGGTTGGCTTAGGAGATTTTTGAAGCTTAGCATATGTGCTGATTCCTTAAGTTGACGTAGTTTCCAGTGGAGTTCTCTATTTATCATTTCAACATCATCCCATAGGGGGCGGTGATCCTCTTTAGACGACAGTTCTACTTCTGCAGCTTCTTCTCTCGCACTTCCCGCCTGTGGAACTCGCTCCCGTATTCTTGCTTTCCTGACGGCTACAACCTCCAGAAATCTAAATGCAAAGTCAATACTCATCTACTAACCACTGGACTCTAGCTCTCTCCCCACCCCCGCATAACCTTCCCTTTCTCTCCACCTATGTATCTGTCATCGCACCTGCTTTCTCAGCTTTCTATTGTTCCTTTCTAACTAGTTTGTACTCCTCACTCTTTTCTAATTAATCTTTTTACATTTATGTAGCCCCCTGCACATCAATGGTTTTTCCCCCTTGCTCCGGGTGAAATGATTAAAAAAAAATATATGTGATCATCTACGACTGATTTTTCTATCTGCCCTCGTATTACGGCCTTGCAATATTCTTGTAGCCTTACCTTATGGTGAACAAGTAACTTACAGAGTTAGAGAGAGATAACTCGTGACTACCAAAAGAGGCACTATCTCGCAAGGAATGGATTTCATATACCTCAGTGATTTTAATAAAGGTTTCGGTTCGAAATTCCTAGCACTTGAAGAAGGCCGAAACTTCGTACAAATGGCAACCAAGATGAGGACAATAGTCCGAATAATGTAAATATTGTAAATACTACCTCATCTCAGAAATATAGACAAATTTTCATTTTCATTGTATTAACCCAATTTTTGAATAAGACTATAATAGATAACGCTAGTTTCCCAGAGAGCAACACTCTGCAACTCTTTGGTTTCACTCTCTCAGATGAACACATGGGATGACTACATTGAACTCATAGCTGCATCTGCTGCTAGAAAGGTTGGTTCACTGTATCGGGCCAGGAAGTTTTTCGCGTCAGAATCCATTTTGCACATTTATAAATCTACCATTCAGCGGTGCATTGAATACTCTTGCCATATGGTGTCGGGTGCTCCTGCTCTTTCTCTTGAGATTTTCGACAAAATCCAAAGAAGGGTCTGTAATATAATCGATCCTAAGAAGTAGCTTTTACAGGGAAATTTGAACTGCAAATTTTAGTTACAGGCGAAATCGCTACTGTTTTTGCCACCGGTCATTGCCCGTGGCGATTCTGAAATAGACATGTAGGGAGCAAATGAATACACAAAAACGCTGTAAAAAAATGGAGGGTGAAAACGAGCTTATAAGGGAAGTAGAGAAAAAAACTTTTCTTAAAACTGGTTCTCAGGAAGAAAATTAGATTACAAAAAAAAAAAAAAGAAAAAATGAAAGAAACGAATAATTGTACGAAAGGCTTGATCGCCAAAAAGAACCAGAACGAAAGAAAATAAAATGAAGAAATATCTGCCCAAGAAAAATGAGAAAACAATGTATTGCTGAATGAATGAGTAAATGAATGAAATTTTTGCATGGTCTAATGGAAATGAATATAGCTCTTAAAAGCTATCAACGATGACAGAAAGTCTAGAAAAAATAAATGGACACACACACACACACACACACACACACACACACACACTCACAAAGAAAAGTTCCTTAAAATAATGAGGGGCCCTGGAAAAAAGAATGGATGCGAATAAAATAAGACGCAACCGCTAGAAAATGAAAAATAGAAAAGAATGAATTGCAAGACGAAGGAGAATGGCAACGAGATCGAATCACGCTCCGCTGCACGTGAATATGACTTTGAAGAGTCAAGGAAAAATAAACGATCAGAGTGATCAGACGTATGTGTGTCAGAAAACAGGAGGATGGAAGTAAATTAAGATGGGAGCTGAAGATAAGGCTTGGGAAAGAAAAGAGCGAATACATAAAAGAAAGAAAGAAAGAAAGAAAGAAAGAAAGAAAGAAAGAAAGAAAGAATATCTGGTTCAAAAATGGCCGGTGGAAACAGAGGAAAAGTAATTGAAAGAAAGAAAGAAAGAAAGAAAGAAAGAAAGAAAGAAAGAATCAAACAAGCACACAAACAATAACTGGATCAAAAAGAGTCGGTGGAAGGAGAGGAAAAGTAATTGAAAGAAAGAAAGAAAGAAAGAAAGAAAGAAAGAAAGAAAGAAAGAAAGAAAGAAAGAAAGAAAGAATATCTGTTTCAAAAATGGCAGGTGGAAAGAGAGGAAAAGTAATTGAAAGAAAGAAAGAATGAAAGAAAGAAAGAAAGAAAGAAAGAAAATGAGCTAGAAAAATACAATAGTATTTGTGTAAAACAGATGTGCAAAAAAGAGGAATAAAATAAGAAAGAAAGAATGTAGAAGAGAATGAATGAAGTTAAAAAATTGGTGGAAAAAAGGCGAAGCTGAAAGTATTTGAGAAAATAAGATAATATTGAAGATATTAAGAACAGAAAAAGAAAAATAATTAAATAAAATAAGATAGAAAAAAAAGAAAAAAGAAAGAAAACGAACATAGAAAGACAAAATAATATTGAGAATATGCAAAACAAAGAAACTTAGAGAAATGAAAAAGGAAAAAAGAGAATGATAAAAAGGAAGATAATGAGATAGAGATAAAAAACAAAAGAGAGGAATAAAATAAATAAATAAATAAATAAATAAATAAATAAAACAAAAGAAAGAACTCGAACTTGGAAAAATAAAATATTTAGGATATGCAAAAATGAGGAACAAAATAAGAAAGAAAGTAAAGAAAAACGTGGGGAAAAGAAGGGAGACAAACCTAAGCGTATTTTCAAAAATAATATAATATTCAGGATACGCAAATGAGGGGAGGGTAATAAAAAGAAAAAAAGAAAGAAAGAAAAAGAAATAAAGACAGAAAGAAAGAAAACGAACTTGAAAAATATAAAAATGTTGAGGAAATTCAAAAGAGTGAAATAAAATAAGAAAGAGAGAATGAATGTAAAAAAAAGTAAATAAAATGATAAATAAATAAAGATAACAAACTTAGAGAAATAAAATAATATTGGGGTTATTCAAAAGAGTGGAATGAAAAAGAAAGAAAGAAAGAAAGAAAGAAATAAAGAAAGAAAATAAAAATAATTAAATAAAATAAGATAGAAAAAGGAAAGAAAAAAGAAAGAAAACGAACTTGGAAAGACAGAATAATATTGACAATATGCAAAAGAAAGAAAGAAAGAAAGAAGTAAGAAAACAATCCTCTAAGTAATTGAACCAAAATAAAACAATATTGAGAATATGCAAAGAGTGCAATCGAATAAAATAAGAAAGAAAGAATAAAGAGAGTAAAAAGGGAGTAATAAATCCTGAATATATTTGGAAAAATTATTTGATATATGCGGAAGAGAGTAATAAACAGAAAGAAAGAAAGAAAGAAAGAAAGAAATGATGTGCAAGACTTTTAGAAATAAAGAAAGAAACGAAAAAGAGAAATATACTGAAACGACTAAATGAAGAAAGTAAAAAGAATTTAAAAAAGAACGAATTGAGAATGTGCAGAAAGAAAGAAAGTATAAATGATAAAATATGCAACATACGAAAGAAAGAAAGAAAGAAAGAAAGAAAGAAAGAGAAATTAAACTTGAAAGGAAGGAAGATAAGGTGATAGAGATGATGAAGAGAAACAAAGAAAAAGCAAGCATGAAAGTAGGGAAGATGAAGAAATAGATCTAAAAATGAAAGAAAGAAAGAAAGAAAGAAAGAAAGAAAGAAAGAAAAAGAAAAAAGAAAGAAAAAAGTAAGAATGAAAGGAAGGAAATTTGGAAAGAAAGAAAGAAAGAAAGAAAGAAAGAAAGAAAGAAAGAAAAATGAAAGAAAGAGAAATTAAACTTGAAAGGAAGGAAGATAAGGTGATAGAGATGATGAAGAGAAAGAATGAAAAAGTAAACATGAAAGCAGGGAAGATGAAGAAATAGATCTAAAAAATGAAAGAAAGAAAGAAAGAAAGAAAGAAAGAAAGAAAGAAAAAAGAAAGAAAAAAGTAAGAATGAAAGGAAGGAAATTTGGAAAGAAAGAAAGAA